>CM070034.1:128129157-128146032 GCA_036250615.1 Ptychadena robeensis | reverse complement strand
ATAATAAAATTATTTCTCAAAAATACCACTTGCCTAATAATTCTGCACTCCCTGTATATGCCAAAAGTCTATGTATTTATACTCAAATAAAACCTTTCTGACATATATATTTTATCATTGTACATTTTACTGTTTGTATAAAATTTTAATAATTATTTTAGCAGAATATATTAATTTTATTTTTTGGGGTGAAATGTTAGTCCAATGTTATTTGAATAACAAAGAACATATAATACAACAATTGTTTTAATAAATGTACAATTTTAGTAATTAAAGTGTGTCTGATTTTTGTGTTTAACTCTTCATGTAGGATCAGAAGATTTCTATCTACAGTCTGCAGGGCATGTGTCCCCTGAGTGCTCCCCAGAAAGAGTTGGACAGCCCAGCGATTGTTACCTGCTTTCTGACTGTGTATGCGGCAAAGGTCAGTGTACAGTGGTTTTATTAGCTTATAGACAGTTTCTTTCATAATTGATAAAATGTTTTCATCTACATAAAAATGTGTGTAGTCTTCCTGACTCAATTTGCGTAGGAGTCCTCAGGCAGAGATAGATGTTTCAAGTGGTCAAATTATGCATACATGTAAAATAATGTTTAATAATAATGCACTCAGACTTTCTTTGGATAATGGACTGAAGTACTAGTTGCCTACCACTGCTAATAAAATACACAATGTACTTTCTCTATAGACATGTAATTTGTTTATTGTGTGTGTTTCTACATGCAGAGTTCCTGTTTAGTCTTTGCTGGACTTGCAGACAGCTTGATCTCGGTTTTCCCTGTATCCAGCGGTGTGCCAAGCTCTGATTGCTCCTATATCTGTTCACGCACTGCCAACCGCTCCTTATTTAAGATTGCAGATGACGATCCAAGACAAAATCCATATCCTGTGCTAACAATGGAAATCTCTAATGGAGGCTCGGAGGTTTGGTACAGCAATGGGCCCGGCATCCTTATAGTGGACTGCACATCTCTGAAAGTGACTAAAAGGCTGGAACCTTACAATGCACCTTCTTTCGTTATCTCAATGGCAACCATCAGAGACTGCAATGGAGAAGACACTTTGTGGTGCTTAGATGATAAGACCAACAGTTTAGTAATGTATCATGCTGCTACCTACCAGCTCTGTGCTCGATATTTCTGCGGTGACTGTAGTCCATTAAGGGATATGTTTGCTGTAAAGGCTACAACAGAACTAGCCCCAATCACCTTGCCAGAAACAAACTGTGACCGGCAATGTCAATCTGAAGTTAGTATCATCTACAGCCAGGATCGAGGAGTGCAGCTTATAAGCCACCAAGATTCTCTCACAGACTATTGTTCTATGTCCTCATCTTCCTCTGTTCCTCAGGGAGCCGCTAAGTCCTCTTCCAGCTTGCCTAGTACTCCAGTAAGCTACAACAGCACCCTTTTCTCTACAGACGGTGAGGAGCCTGAACTGGTACGGGAACAAAGACCTAGGATTCCTAGCGAAAGCTGGGGAACCAAAGCTCCACCTACAGAAGAGGAAAAGCTACGGATGCAGGCGTTACGGGTCCTGGCTGTTAAAGATTTGCTTTGGGTTCCCAGGTAAGCATTGCTTAAAAAAAACACATTGAAGTATGACATGGTCATCAAACATAATTTAAAATACATATTCAATAGGTTATGGCTATATATATATCAGTGTCTTTTGGACTATAAGATGACACACCTTTTCACCCCCAAAATCGTCAGGTGGAGGTGCCTGCGTCTTATAGTCCGAATGTGGCTCCCCACCAGCATCCACATGGACATGTGTCGTGAGAAATAACCCAAATTGAGGTACTGTGGTCAGTCCCTCTGTTTAGTAGTAGCACACCACCTACTAAATAGCAACATACATCATCATTTTCAATCAATAATCATCAATCAAGTATTTTTCCCACTGGTCTGGGATTTATAGTTTCCTATTAAACTTTTATAGTAAAAGGAGCCTGAACGTTGGAGAAGACAAGACGATTGTTAAATTTTAACTGTGAGTGTTTTGGTTACCTGTTTTATTTCAGACGAGGAGGTGACATTATAATTATAGGACTGGAAAAGGAAGGTGGAGCACAGAGAGGGCGTGTTATTGCCGTATTACAACCTGGAGATCTGGCAAAGGACGGGTAAGGAACTACAACAGTAATATCCCAACAGGCTCCGCAGGAAGTGAACACCTCACTCTGAAATGCAAACCTGGGAAAGGTTTTGTGTCCTTTTTCATATTGGATAAAATGGAGAAGGGTTAGAACCCTATTGAGATGTTGGGCCATGAGGGCTCCTCATATTCCCTGGTGCTTCATGTGGTCCATTGTCACAGACTGGGCACTGGGCTTAAGGGGCAAATAATTTTTCTTTCTACAGAATTGACTTACAGCCAAACACTTTTCAATGCAAAAACCTTCAAATATCAAGGACAGTACAACTGATTCAGGACTGCAAAAAACTTTGGGGCGAGGGGGGTGTCAAGTAAAATTTAACTGTCAGGGTGGCAACACATACACAAACTGTGATAAACAACAGACAAAAAATGTAATTGTCACATGGCCAGATCAATTGGGGCGGCTAGTGCCAGGGGATTTTAAAGTGGCTTAAAATGAGAGCACATGATGGTGGTATACCAACATCGCAACACACAAGTTACTGCTGAACATCAGTTAAAAAATTAAGAATACACATATCAGTTACATATATAAAAAAATAAAAGTAAAACGTTGGGAGGGCATACTCCATAGGTAATTCCTCTTAAGTAGAATCCCTTGACGTTTTTTAGCCTTCAAGATTGTCCTCTTCAGGAGGGAACAGGTTCCAGAGTATACCATGTATAGGTTGGATGGTCTCCAAGAAACAAGGTCTATACAGAGACAAACAGAACAGGTCACATTTATATCTAGTGCCCTATATACAAATGCCTGGACCATGGACCAAACACTATTACACCTGACAAGCATCTAAAACAAATGATTCCAAACAATACCAGTACAGTATGCCACATGAATACTCACCAAGGACCCTGAACATCCAGACTAGCATTGTATCCACCCTGGCCACATTATGTGGATTAGCACCAGAGATATAATCATCAGGTAACCAGAAGCAGGTCATGGCTAGAGTAAAGACACATAAGGGAGTAAGGACCACTCAAAATAGATAGGGGTAAGGGGTAACCTTTTAGACCAAGGAGGAGAGGGGAGATTGGCCAACAGTGAAAGGTCGACTTTGTGAACAATTCAGGACTGCCTATATTAGTTATGGTGAACCTATGGCATGGGTGTCAGAGGTGGCACTCGGAGCCCTCTCTGTGGGCACCTGACCTTTCAGCCAACACAAAGGCTGATGGAGAAAGGAACTGCAGCCCATTGGCTCTCAATGCTGTCAGTTTTCTTTCCCTCTTTTGCACACAGCACCCCATACCCTCCACTAGCACTGCCAGCCAATCAGAAGCCTGGGGAGGGACAAGCAGTAAGCTGAGAAAACTTGTGAATGTAATGTGTAAGCGAGGGTGTGTAGTAAGAGTGTAGAAGACAGAATGATAAGAGAAGGCAGGTTAGAAATTGTAGTTCTAGAATAGGCAACAGGGCATGCTGGGGTCTGTAGTCCATCAGCAGCCTTAGGATTTACAGGAAGCTTGTAACTGCACTGATCCCCTATGAACGACAACTGAACCCCGAGTTATAACCCTGAGGATTTGTGTGTGTGTGTAATTCAGGTGAAATTGCCACGTTGGCACTTTCAGATAAATCAGTGGGGTTTGGGTTACAGTTTGGGCTTACCAGGGTTTACCATCACTGGTCTAGATTCTCTACTTGCCATGATGTGTTTCTCTAATTTATCTCTATGTTTGTCTAACTTAAAATGCTGCTATCTGTAAATGCATTGTTTTGTTTCTGTGTCTCTGTCTTACAGGGTCTGTGTTGAAGCTGCTACTGTGTCCAAGGATTCTGTGGTCTGCTGTTTGCAGAGTGCCACCCTGGGCTGGATTCTGTCAGTCTGGAGAGGATGGGGAGCTGCAGAGTTTGATATTTTCTATCATTCAGCTGATGAACTCCGGAGACTTGAGACCTGCATGAGAAAGAGAAGATAAGAAAGTTTCTGTGAACTACTCCAGCAAACCCATCCAGTACTCCATCCTGGATAGGGTCATAATGTTTATCTGGTTATAAATATCAGGGAACAAAAGTGAGGAAGATGGATAGAAGATAGAAGAAGTATCAGAAGCCAGTTCCTCCAGCAGTCTTGTAGAGTCAGATGGAATGGACTCTGGAAACTGCAGCTACAGTTAAGGACAACACTAAATGCAGTATAAATGCAATACACAGGCACAGAGCAGACAGTCCTTGTCCTGCTTACAGTGAATATATGGAAATAAGGTTACCTGATGGTAACTGTCCTCAGGGGTGTCTGAAGCATCTTGTCCAGGTTCTGACTGGTCTGTCTGTCCTAAAACTTTCTTTACATTGTAGAAAGAGTATTTATTGTATGCACTAGCTGTGCTAGGTCGCAGAGCTTAAAAAGATTTATATTCTGGTTTTGCAAACTGTAAAGTTGCAGATATACTGCCTTCCAGGGCCTTACCATGTAAAAGCTTCATTCTGTTCCATAGGACTCCCTCGTAGCTCTTTACATTCCCTTCTCATCATCAACTGGCAGCTTGTAATGCATTACTATTGATAAACGGTTGTACACACCTTATGTAATGGGCTGCTGACATAGTAGAAACCTGAGAATGCCACCATATGGGCCCTTTCTATGTGTATTCACTATTATGCTTTTCAGTGGGTTTTATTGTATTTTTTTATTTGGGGTTGTGCACTTTGATGTGAACACTGCCATTGATTAAAATAGCAAAGAGATTATCATGCCTTTTCCTGCAGTTTTATACTTTTCACTGTCCCAAAAAGTAAGAGTGAAAAATAGATAAATGTGCTAAAAACACACATCAATGCACTATATATGTTTTCAGTTTATTCAATGAGCCTGCATTAAACTTAAGAGCAGTAAAGTTCTGTATATCCTATTAAAACATATATAACCAAAGCCACGAAAATGCCGTATAATACTCAACATGTGAATGTGATTTCAAGTCATGAATGGGCTTCAATTGGAGAGTATATACTGATGGTCCACCAACAGGAGGCTGGTTGTGCAGCAGTTACTAGAATGAGGAGCGCATGTACACATGAAAGTTTTTTCAAGTAAAAAAATAGTTTACCCCCCTTTTTATTTACAAATTACAACTATTTTAGCCATGGCCCATGCTATTGCAGTATAGTAAATAGCACTGCACATGTTATACTGCTCATTAATATGCACAGTTGTAAGATAGCCCATTCATTCTTTCTGGCCAAAGCAAATAGCTTATCCCAAATAAGACACATTTCATGCTGGATACCACTCTGGATGAATGGACTCATAGGGTTAAGACTGGCTGTAATGACATGCTAAGGTGATGCATAGATGCAGACCTGCCACATAGGAATAAACAGGAATAAACTGAAATATGTTTCTGAAGTGACATGACAAAAGTAAATAGTGCCCTGAAGAACCTCGGTGGCTGGTGACACCAGATCCAAAATAGTCCCGCTGCCGACCCTTTGCGGATGTACAAATGTTTCTTCAGTCAATCATTTGGATGAGCAAGATGTTTTGTAACTGACCACTGACTTTTGTACAAATTTAATAATAAATGTATCATAAAAAAATATTGTTTGTTGTTGTTTCATCAGAGCTTATTAATTGTCAGATATTAAATAATTTAAAGGTGGAAGGCTTTCTGGTGCTTCCCTACCTAGTGACATCACACCTCCATATCATTTTGAACTATTGAAATCCATCAGCACTATACCCAGTGCATGTTAGCATTTGCTTGCAGGCCCGTTTCTAGCATTTCGGGGGCCCTATGCAAAGTTATCCCACGGAGCCCCCTGATGAGTTGTTGAGCCGAGGGGGAGGAGGAGTGGGTGCTATCGTTTGGCCAACAGGTGGCCAAGGCGCGGACGGCTTGTGCTATCTTTCGGCTGAAGTTTTTGAGAGGGGTGTTCTATACAAGCAGGGGCATCAGGGGCCGTGGGCCTCCTAACAAGAGAACGCCTGTTTGTGTGTCATGCATATCTCTGCATTATTCTTCTTCTGCATTTTTCAACTGATAGCACGCATTCCATTTACACCATAGCAGCCGGTGCCCAGGAAATATCTAATAACTGCTCTGGTGGAGGAACTTTTCAACAGTCAGGCCTCTCATTAGTGAAGTGATCCAAACCAGATATTGTTGTTCTGTGTTTGGTTCAGTGGTAATCTGAACAACACTTAAAAAATGTTTGCAGTCCCTTGCAGCTAAACCCTGCCCCATCTCCCATGTCCCAAACACTACCTCTACAGTTCCTGGACCCTATGCAACATTCCCTGCTAATACCTGAATTTGGCCTCTGCTTTTCCAGTGTACATTGTCTCTTTGTTCAATGGCACACTCCTTCTGTTTTAGTATCTGTTCCGTCACTTTTACAGTCCCCTTCACTTCCAAAGTCCCAGAATAAAACTCTTCAGCTTAAAATTGCCCCTCGGTCTAAACTCCTTTTTTTTTTTTAAAAAACTGGCTTACATGCTGCTGCTGATATTACTCCGTTTTGTACATGGAAAGTGTGAAGAATAAGGCAGATTTCTACAGCCTTTTATTTCACTTTATTTTAATTGCTACTATCACTTTTCTTTTACTGTCCTCCACTGCCCAATGCCACACCCTCCATGCTCCTCTGGATATAATGCACACTGTTATATCCTTCACAATGTTCTCTTGCACATAATGCCAACTATTATATTCTCTGGCACAAAAACAAAAGATTGCACCCCGTTGATCAATGAGGAAACTCAAAGGTCAACGATTATTAGCTGGACTTTTAAGCCAATGTAATATATTTGAAAGAAAGAGTATATTTATTTGTTACCATAATATATATATAATAAAAACAGCAGTGATGAAACAGAGAATAATCAATTCAATTTGATTCATATACATAATTGTTTACATATGCTTGCCTCGGCGCGTTTCGAAAGGTCAACTTGCTTCTTCAGGAGAAATAAGCACGTTTAGCCATAAGTAGCTGGTGATATAGAAAAAAATTTGTTGGTATAAAGATGAGTAATGAGTAAGACAGGTACCAGCCTAGAACCACCCGGGATCCGATAACCGCAAAACAGCAGGTACTTCAGAACCACACTATAGTGTGTTTGGTTCTCTTCCTGTTTTTTATTTTAAAATTACTACTCTTTATACACACATTAATCTCTATATCCCCAGCTACTTATGGCTCAGCATGCTTATTTCTCCCTGTGCAATCTTTTTTTTTTAGTTATGTCTCTTTGGGAATGTTGGCACCTCTACTAAGCAATCAACGGGGTTAAATAGTTTTTTATTCTCCGTCACATATTTTGTCATAGATCCCTGCTGTAATATCCTCAGACAAACTATTGCCATACTTCATAATCTCTTCCTTCATGTATTGCTCCTTTGTATACCCTCCACATTCGTTTCCTGAATACATTGCCTTCCATAATCCAGTCTGCAGATACTACAAACTCTGATTCCCAGTGTACTTCTGTCCTGTACATGCTGTGTGCTGACATACCCGCCACACTCCTTCTACACATACTGCGCTATTCATACCCTTTGCTTTCCTCTACTGTACATACTGCCTCCATCACACCGCCTGTACTATTCTGCTTGACATAACATACACTTTGATGCCCTTCTCACTCCCTTCTACCTGCAAATACTGCCTGCTGAGACGCTTCTTTACAAGAGTTTCATTAATATACACAGTATATCCATAATCAGTTGGCTGAAATAAGAATGAGAAAGGAACTAAGAAAGAGAACCAGTCATCAGAGAATTGTAAGACCTGTTGATATCCATTTAAAAAATCAATGTACTGATACGTAAAAAAGCTTTTAAGTTCAACCAAATATAAGCATTAAGCTGTCCGTTTCCTATGTCCTATGGATTTGGGGGCAACATCTCTCTAACTGGGTGTACAGACCTGCTTTGGCCAATATGATGGATTTCCACTTTCCATGTTGGATTTCTTAGAAGTTGTTTTTAATTATGCAGATTGTAACAATTACACAAATGTGATCAAGCATAACCAAGTGAATGGTTAAATAGGTAAAAATGACTGACAGCCTTTTGGTGGAAAATAGGCGTGACTGAAAGGATTAAGAAAACCTAATCTGATCCCAGTGGTTCTTTGTAAAACTTGGTGTACTTGTATTTTCCTAAGCCATTTACTGGTATTGTGACATGCATTGTATGAATTCTCGGACAGTCTCATTTTTATTATTTGAGCGCTCAGAAATTGCTATGTACAAGTTGCTTAACCTGAAAAACAGGAAGCTCAGGGATTGTACAACATTCTTTGACAGAGGGGCCCTCTCCCCGGACAGCAGGCTGGTGAGGGTCTAAGAGCTTTTCCCAGTATTTTTACTGCTGAAGAACCTTTAACCTAGGCTAAATGAAAGGACTCTCCATCAAAAGTGTATTCAACTTACACCGGCATGATCAGTCATTGTCAGCATACCTATATCAGAATGTGGCATGCCTATATCATTTCACACAAAAGGCAAATTGCTTTAGCCATGATTCTACTACATAATATCATTTTTAATTACATTTTATAAAAACTCTAAAGCTAGGCATACTTCTCGATTTTGTAATAGATTCAGGCACAATCGAGCGCCATGCGCATTCACGACGCCCGATTTTGCTCAAATCTTTTACAAAGTTTGAGAAACTTGGCTGAACAGGTCCTCATCCAAAGTAATGGCTGATATGGGTGAGGCAGCAGTGCTGCACCTCGATAAAGATGAAGCTCGAGCGAGTGGCGATGAAGACATCACACTGCTCTTGACAATAGTGTGATGACGTCATCACGCTGCTGCAGGGAACATCGGACGGCTCCAATATCGAGACGTCTGTTCCCTGCCTAAGGGCTGTACCAGAATCCTAAGTCCTAACTCCAGCCACGACTTTTTATTTTTAAAGCAAAGTCCATAACATTTATAAATGACATGGTGTCATAGTGTTTTGCTCGTGTTGATGGCATGACATTGAAATGGTTTTCAGATGATTCAGAATTCATTAAAAGGTCCAGTTGACCTACAACTGAGATACTTCTGACCTGAGCAATAAAACTAATGTCTCCGTTCTTTGTTTCCACTTAACCTCCCTTCGATGAACAGGGTCCTCTCTACCGCACGGGGAAGCCGGCGGCGGGGAGACCCTATGCCTCCCTGGAAAGCTGCAGCGATTGTCTTCATTGCTGCAGCATTTCCAGGTTGGCGGCACTGCCCCGATCGTGTCACGGTGATGCGGAAGGGGGCAGGGGGGGGGGGTCCGGCGCCATAGACCTCCATGTTAATGGAGGAGCGCCGGCTTTCCCTCTCACGCAGCTGTTGTCAGTAATGACAACAGCTGCGTGTAGAGCTCCGGCGAGATGCCGGAAATGACAGGCAGTGTACTCTGTACACTGCCTCGATCGCCCGTATCGCGCCGTTGTAAACGGGCGGTGCGCTCAGAAGGTTAAGCATGCTGCGCACACCCATAACCTGAAGGAAATTCCAAATGAGGTTTTTGAGTTATGGGTCTGTTCAGGTTTGCATTATATCTCATGAAAATGTTAAGCAAGAAGTCTGGTCTCTATAGCTTAAGGCCCAGGTGCCCAACCTGGGGCTGCATGCGGCCCTTTGGGTGTTCTTAGGCGGCCCCCATCATTCCTCCACTTGCAGCCCCCAAAAACTGTTAATGCACAGGGCATAGGGACTTACCTGTCTGCCGATCCCCCACTGACAAGTCCTCATCCGGGATCTTCTTAGGGGAAGTGGAGGAGAGGCAATAAACTTACGTGATAGGTGTTACCCAGATGTTGCCTGAGCAAGTCCCTCGCCTCTCCTCCTCTAATGTTGGTGGGGATCAGCAGACAGGTGAGTGTCTATGCTCCCACTATCCCACCAATTCACAGGGGGTTATTGTATAATATATATTGCGGCACATAACCTCAGAATAAGGGCATATAACATTTAAATCAAAGGTTATGTGCCCCATAGTTCTCATCAAAGGCTTTTATGATATCTATGAGGAACATAACCTTTGATATATATGCAAAATGTGAAAAAAGATACTACAAAGTGGAGAAACCACTTATAGTGAGAGTTCCCCCTGACAGCCAAGGTAGTCAGGGGGCAAGGGGACTTTAACGGCCACCTGGCGTCTCGTGTGAAGTAAATTAGAAACAAATGCAGTAATAAAAAAAGAACATAATTCCTTTATGCATGATAAAAGCATTAATAACATGAACACGACAGTGTAAGTGTTTTTTTATTTATATACAGAGGGCATAGGTGACAACAATTGATAATCCTTAATTCATAATTCATGATGTTTTTAAATACAGTTATAATAATAAATAAAAGTTATGTTATTGAATAAAGCCAGGATAAGGGAACATGTATCCGCTTAGGATTCACCACCCAACGCGCGTTGTCGTATAGAAACTCCTCAGGAGGGTTCTTGTCTTTATCCTCATAATTCTGTATAAATCAAGTAATATTCCAAACCGGAGAAAAAAATGAATGAACAAAGGAGGTGATCAGTTAGCATCAGGTTATAGAATAAAAGCGGTTAAATCAAATTTAAGTATCACTCACTTAAAGATTTCAAAAGCGCACAGAGCGAATTTGCATCTGTCTCCACTGCACTCAGAAGCCTGAAGTTAGTACACGGGGAAAGGAGGAAAAAAGAACGGGGGGCCAGAGAACGGTGACACACAGAAGCACAGAAGACCTGCACGCGGGGAGGGCGAGGGAAAGGGAAAAGGTTGTTTTTGTAGGTCCATGTTTATTTATGATAAATCAGTTAGACGATAATCAGAGGCGGTAATGAGGGAATGTAAAACTCGGGGAAGCATATGAGAACCACTGAGGGTGCACAGGCGTTATGGAGGAGGACAAATATCTCTGGATATCTAGTCCATTAAATAATATGTAACACGTGTTAAGTGATCATAGGAATGTGAACAGTGTTTGGGGTGTGAACTGAAGGAACCAATCCAAAGATAAATAAATAAAAATGACTGTCAAAGGAAAACAGTGCTGCTATGTAGATCGATTGTCAAAATGTAGCCGTGATGTAGTTGATATATCAGTGAGTACCAGAAAATAAATAGGGGGCTAAAGTTGGTTGCAATATAGTAATTTACCCCGTGAAAAATAAGAGAAACTAAATAAAGGTTAGATTAGTATCAATAATCTTGATAACGAAGGAGGGTAATATATTGTAAAAGAAATATAGTGTGTGTGCGAATAGTAGTTAGTATACAAGATTGGAGGTAAGGATAATGAAAAGTTGAAAAATGATAAATCAGTTATAAATACCTGTTAACGTTTTGTAGAGGTAGATAGGTGCAAAGGAAGAGGTCATAAGTAAACCAGGTATAACTCTAAAATAAGGAAATCAGAGTAAATGGATAATCCAAATATAAATGAAAATAAATTTTTAGAGTAGGAGCACAGAGGTAAGCCAATTACTGTTAGGTAAAATTGTAATAGGTTCATAAGTCGGTAATATCGCCCCTCCCGTGCACAGGTCCCCAAGTGCAGTCGGGAGGTCAACCTTATAAAAGCCCCCGCCGTGGCCCACGCTGGGCGCACCGCCAGCGCGCCAACAAGACTGACGCCAAAGCGCGGGCCCGCGCACAACGTGGCCACGTGCGGACGTCAGAGGCATCGGCGTCACCATGGGATACACTGCGAGAGGCGGCGTCTGGCGTCAATCCATACCGCCCAATCGCAGGGACCACACAGGTGTCGTTAGCCCCCAAATGTGCCCAACCTCCTGAAGGTGCGGCAATACTGCATCCACCCAGGGACGGGGGGGCACCGGCCGTAAAGGACGCATCGCCCGTCCGCAACTTTGGTCCGGGATTGGACAGCATGCCTCCATAGTAGTGGACTTGTTGTTAAAGTGTGAAGCAGTACTTCGTAAGGTGCTAATAGGGGTTAAAAGTAGCCTAGATGCAAAATGTGCATTACCATACTACAGAGTTCCCTAATGCTTGAAGTATCATCTAGAACAAGTTTTGTTCTATAAAAAAAAAAATAACGTCAGTATAGATTGAAAATGTTATATGCGGCCCTTTAGTGATGCTGAGGGCCGCACTTGTGGCCCCCACTGTCTTAAGGGACCCATACAAGGGTGAATTTTGCATTTGATTCTCCATCAAACGATGCCTACCTTGAGCACTTGATTCCACTCAAACAAAATGTCAGTCTGACATGTTGGTAAATCCCTGTTCAATCACCATTACTTTGGATGGGGAACCTTGAACACCATCCAAAGTATCGGCCAGGGATCTAACACCAAAAGTGGTGTACATCTATTTACTGAACAATCGCTGAGAGATTGCCGCGATCCTAGAATGATCTTCATAAATCGATGAGTGTTTCAGTCCCTTAAAGGCCCCCACACACGCACCGAGTGGGTGCCGACAGAGCTGCTAAGATCAGCTCTTAAAGCAGCGTGATGACGTCATCACGCTGCAGTCCCGAGCTGACAGCATCGGCGGGCACCCTTTGTGTGCCGGCCGTTACCTTCAATGAAGATGAAGATGCCGGTCTTTATTGAAGTTAATAGCATCGGCCAGGGAATCAGACATGTCCGTTCTCTGGCTGGCCGAGCTGTGGGGCGATGCCCATCTCCCTCTTCTTTGTTGCCATCAAGTGTTACAGATTGATTTACTCCATTCCAACACGTTTTTTGAAAAAGGCTGAGAGAGGCTCACCTTGTATTGTGTATGTTACACAACGTGTTTATGTGTTATCATCTTCCCCAAGTTTTAGACCTTAATGTAAAGATGACATGTTCTGAGTTGTCTGTAGTATTGTTTAATTTTAAAAAGAAGGCCGTGTAGGAGGGAGAGCAGAGCATGCGGTTTGCAGTAGTTGCTGGACTGTATTAGAAGTAGAACCCCTATGACAGAAGCCAGCGCCTTTCTTGTGTATCATAGCATGCAATGCAAACTTTCCAATTCCTGTGTTATCTTCTCTGTTAGATTAATTTGTTCTCAGCCTAGATTTCCGGACGTGCTGATAGTTCACTGCTCCCTGTTTGTGAACTTTGTAAAGTTTTTCCCACCACTTTCAGTGGAGACAAAGTTCTCCTGTCAATTGGATATATGAAAATCCAAAATGTATCTGCAAGATGGATCCTCACTTGTCATTTTGGACACTGAAATAGTTGATTATGAAAAAAACAAACATGATTGCCAGAACCATGGAGGGCAATGGGATACACAGTTGCAAGAAAAGGTATGTGAACCCTTTGGGATTATGTGGAGTTTTGCATGAATTGGTCATTATGTGCTCTGATCTTTATCTAAGTCACACCAATAGAAAAACACAGTCTGCTTAAAATAATACTACACAAACATTATATGTTTTCATGTTTTTATTGAACATTACATGTAAACATTCACAGTGCAGGGTGGGAAAAGTATGTGAACCCCTAGCTTAATGACTTCTCCAAGAGCTAATTGGAGCCAGGAGAGTGGCAAGCTTGAGTCCAATCAGTGTGATGATATTGGATGTGTTGCTGTGTTGTTCTG
The DNA here is from genome assembly GCA_036250615.1 of Ptychadena robeensis. Lineage (NCBI taxonomy): Eukaryota > Metazoa > Chordata > Amphibia > Anura > Ptychadenidae > Ptychadena > Ptychadena robeensis. The sequence continues at coordinate 128,132,380 of CM070034.1, read as the reverse complement.
CCCTTTAAAAACACACACCAGTTTTGAGTTTACTAGTTTCAAGAAGCACTGTCTGATGTGAACCATGCCTCGCAGAAAAGAGCTCTCACAAGACCTACAATCAAAAATTGTTGACTTGCATGAAGCTGGAAAGGGTTACAAAAGTATCTCCAAAAGCCTTGATGTTCATGTGTCCACGGTAAGACAGACTGTCTACACATGGAGAAAGTTTAGCACTGTTTCTACTCTCCCTTGGCATGGTTGTCCTGTAAAGATGACTGCAAGAGCACCTCACAGAATAATTAATGAGAAAAGAAAAATCCTAGAGTGTCCGCTTAAGACTTACAGAAATCTCTGGCACATAGTAACATTTTTGGTGACACATCTACAATAAGGAAAACATTAAACAAGAATGTACATGTAAAGTACATGGGAGGACACCATGGAGGAAACCATTGTTGTCCAAACAAATATTGCAGAACATTTGAAGTTTGCAAAAGAGCACCTGGATGTTCCACAGCACTACTGGCAAAATATTCTGTGGACAGATGAAACCAAAATGTAGTTGTTTGGAAAAACACACAACACTATGTCCTCAGCGATTCATACCAGACATCCCAAGAATATTGCTACACTGAAACAGTTTTGTGAAGAAGAAAGGTCCAAAATTACTCCAGATCGTTGTGCAGGTCTGATCTGCAACAACGGAAAACGTTTGGTTCAGGTTATTGCTGCTAAAGGAGAGTCAACCAGTTATTAAGTCCAAAGGTTCACATAATTTTTCCAACCTGCACTGGGAATGTTTACATGTTCTGTTCAATAAAAACATGAAAAAATATAATGTTTGTGTAGTATTATTTAAAGCAATTCTATTGGTGTGATCAGAGCACATTTTATGAATTTTCATTGTTGGGAATTTTCATTTTTGATGTGTCTTGTCATACAATATGTATAACTGTATGGAAATCCTCTAAACAGTCTCATCAGGGTAAAAGGAGTTACAATGGGGTTCTACTCAACCCTTCACTCATCAGCCATGATCTTAGAAAAGAACAGACCACAAATATTTAGCTATTCGGTCTTAACAATAACAATATTAGTCCTACCAACTTCCACAATAGGTTAGAAGCTATGAAAAACTTTTTTTTTAACTGTTGGCCAGCTTTAAAGTAACAGGTTTGCTCAGAATGTGCAAGTGTTTAAACCAGTGGTTCCCAAACTGGGGGGCGGGCCCCCTGGGGAGGGTGCCAAAGTATTCCAGGGGGGTGCAGGCCCACATTCTTAACCTGTGTTTGAATAGGATTACTTGGCAGAGCCAGCAGTGTGGGACAATTGGAGCTACTATAAGTTAGTTTTAATTAAGCAGTTATTGACAGGGTATCTTTCAAGTTTAGCACCAATCCAAGGGGCATTTTTCACACAAAAATTAGAGGCAAAATAGGACACCATGGAGTAATAAGTAAATAAAAACAAGATATACACCATAGGCAGGTAGATCCTGGAATCAAGGTCTTAGGCCATATGTCCACTGCTGATTCCTGTACGTATGTCCAGCGCAGGGAATCCAGGTGCACGCCGGCACATTAGCCGGGCAGATTCTCAATCTGAAATGTGTATTGTGTATTTGAAAAATACAAAGTGTATTTGCAAATAAGTACTGATGCTAGGGTTATGCTGAATGATCATTAAATTCATTATAAACAACCTCATTATAGAGGGAATCCGTCTTCAGTACGTTCGCTTTCAGATGATGGGGGAAGCAATATTTCAGTTGCTTGCTGTCACCCTGCTCTTTGCTGGAGGACTTTGATGTCCTGTGAAGACCGGCCTGCAATTACAGGGGAATCTGTTTCCAGATCTGACCTGACAGTTAGCGCAGTATAACTCTGAGCAGTACTGACTGCAAGGCCCTGCAGCAGCATCAAAGGACCATTGATTCTTTTAATTGCAAGTCTCTGTATCTGCTTCTGTACAACTGGACTGGGACCGATGAATCATTTCCTCGAAAGTTACTTTCTTTAATCCTTTCCTGGAACACGGAAACCCCTTTTCATGATAATAGTCCTGAGAATATTCCCAAGGGATTCTGGGGTCCGGGGCAAACGGCTGCCTATTGTGGCGAAATATGATGTTTCGATATGAAGTAGAAACATGATGTAATTATGCCAGCTGAGGCATGTTAGAGTTGCATTTTGACTGCCAATTATCAGCAGCGCATTTATTAAATGCTTAAGTGGTTTCTAATTTCAACTGAATGTAATACAACCTAAATGTAAATACAAACTGAGATGTGAGCATCTCATAGTTACCCATACAAAACCTAATTAAATTGCTTAATCTGAGTATTACATTGACTGGGCAAACCATATCCATTAAGAAATGTACAATAACAACCATAGCACTTCCTGAATTTCCTGGTTTCCAACAGTATGTTATTGGCAAATACTTTCTAAATGAAATACTTTCATTTTGATATGTGTAAATAAGGGTTTAAGCTTTTCTTACTGTGTATTATCCAGACATACCCAAAGGCCATAAAGGCTGGCTGACACTAAGACGCACTTTTTTTTACCATAAAAAACAATGGGAAAGTGTCCCTGTGTCTAATGGGTCCATAAGCTACTCCCAATAAGAGATCTTATGTGCATTAGCACTAGTAGTACCTATTCTCTGAAAACACTGACCAACTTATGGAGAGACATTTTACAATTAGATAGCACGCATTCTGTGTTGCAATAACATTTTGTAACAAAGACTCATATATACTCCCCTATGTAAATAGCTGCTCATGGGTAAGTTGTCAGTTGTAAAATGTGTCTCTTCATAAGTTGGTCAGTGTGTTCTATGAATGGGTAATGCTAGTGTATAGACACATGGTAAAGTTTCAGCCCTGAAAGTGCTGCAGTGAAGACCCCCCTCCTTGCACTGGCCATTTGGCTGGAGGAATATAGAGTAAATATTGCATGCTCCAGTCCTGCCTACTTTGCTAGAACATTCTGTATATTCACTTGATACCTGAATGGCTGTGTTTTCCCCTTATTTTCTGTCCAAAACCTTGGGTGCGTCTAATACCCCAAATATATATATTTTTTTAAATGGAGTGGGGATAGGATATAATTATAGCTTTTTAGGGGCTTGGGCATTAAATGATTTTTACCTGATCAAAAATGTTGTACCAGACAAAGGCACCACCAACCATGGCCAACCAATGTGTCTGAAGATAGGAACCAGCTATGTTGGATAT
>CM070034.1:128112505-128124129 GCA_036250615.1 Ptychadena robeensis | reverse complement strand
AATTCAGCAGTTGAGTAAAATTTTTGCTGGACAAAGATTGGTCAGGTTAAATATAATTGGAAAGAACACTAGTTGTACCTTGTGTATAAGGGCTCGCTTACATGGTCAGTTTTTTAGGCTGGCAAACAAGCCATTACCGGAACCGCATGGCAAATGGGACACGAGGCGTTCACTGGTCGGTTTCCATGCTTCTGACCGATAGACCCGTCCTGGGAGATTTATGTAAATGCCCACAGACAGGAGTACCACAAACTTGTGCAGGCGTTCGCGGGTCATTTTGATAACAACCCTATGACAGGTCTATCAAGCATGAAAACCAACCGCCGGACGCCCAATGTTGCTTCCGTCTGGTGGTTGCGCTGATTGCTAAAGACCGACCATGTAAACCAACCCTTAATGCCCAAGAACAACTGATATTTGAGTTTCTATCTGAGAGAAACTATTTGAAGGACAGAATGTTGAACAAAGTGTGTTCAGCATTTTGGGGAATCTGATTAATGAGAAATAAAAAATAGAAAATCAGTCAATTGCAAAATGAGTGTACAAGCCATAAAGAGTAGAAGTAAAGCCGGGCACAAACAGCTCGACTTTCCTCCAGATTGAGGAAGCCTGATATCGACCTGCAGCATTTCTGTAGCTTCCAGCCTGTCCGGCACTTCCCCATCCAAAGTAATGGAAATTGAACATGTTGGAACCCTGTTCGGCTGAGCTCCTTTAAGTGGGATTGATTGATCCTGCTCGAAAGAAAGACTGGATGGCTACAATTCTTAATAGATTTGAGCTCCGTGAATTTGTGTTGTACTCAAATCTATGAAGAAATCGAGCCGTGTATGCCCAGCTTAACGTTTGAATAATTGATGTGTTTACATGTCGTTGTTGGTCCTTTTGATTCACCCACTTAGGGAATGAATACACGGATTGCTCCCCTGTCAGACACAATAAATGTTTTCTGTACTGCAGCGACTGCTATTTAGAAGTGTTAATCCAGGTGTAAGCCTTTACAAGTTACGGAGTCCAATAAAACCAAGCACATCATCACCAATGTGGAAGCATCTGCTCTGTCTCTTCACTTTACACACTCATTCTGATTCTATTAACTGTAATTTTAACAGTAAGACGTCTGAAAAGGTGAGCTGAGACTTCTTAAGCATTTTCCCAAATTCCTGGAAACTCCCCCCCCCCTGTCTGCAATGTGACACGTGAGTCAGATGGAAGATTTCTTGCTGGAGGCTGTGTGAGGACAGGCCGCTCTTCTACTACTTTTTAGACCTGTAATTTAATATTCAGCAGAATGTCTTCAATCATCCCATATGAAGTAAATTATCCAGGAAAAAAAAGCTTTACCCAGCAGCAAATGCCAAGTCTTTAGGGCTGGGTACCTCGGCAGCCGTGCTACTGATCTGCCTTGGCAGTATCACTTCAATCTTACGAAACAAATCACAAGGGTTCAGAAGGTAAAAAGATTCTAAACAGCCTATAAATAAATGACTATGTATGACATTGCTCATTTCCATGTGTTTTACAGCTCCGTTAATACAAATCAGAATATACTGTATGTTTCAGTTCAACAACTCTTGTTTTATTGAGTTCTGCGCATTACAGCTCATGAAAGTCAAAGCGTGGATGTACGCTATATAAATGTGACGCCAATACTGGGCTGATAGGCGCAGTACAGTGGTGACATGTTAAGATGCACCAAACCTAACCACCAGACTATAAGATGCACCTTACCATAAGACGCAACCAGTTTTTAGGAAAACCAGAAAAAAATATTTGTTAAAATCAATTGGGGAAAAAAATCCCCTGCAGTACCAAATTACAGCCACAACTAAAAATATTGTCACTAGAGAGCACACTTCAGGGCACATGGGGAAGAGGGAAGGGGCATGGGGGAAACTGCATTCATGTCTCCCCTCTAGGCTGTGTGTGTGTAAGGAAGTTGCCAGCATGAGTGCAGTTTTCCCACACACAGCTTTGCATTGCTTATATCAGCAGGGCTCATAGGGCTTATATAAGCAATAGAGTTCAGATGGGAGATCTGGCTGTGTGCAGATCTCCCATCTGACAACTCCTCCACCTCTCCAGCTAACCTTCTTGCCAGGGGAGCTGGTGGGGAGCCAATGTGCAACCACCCATGGCCAAGTTTCAGACCAAGATGCAGGCACTTTTCCTCCCAATTTTGGAGGTAAAAAAGTGGGGCTTATAGTCTAAAAATATGGTTAATATTTTCCCTAGGTGCACTGGTTTCTTTCTAGAATCCCAGACTGTAATACTAGCCATATTATTGATTTTTGATTGGCTTTTAAAAATTTTGATTGGAATTGATTAGAAATTTGATAGGAAATGTATTATTTTTTCTGTTATTGATCATGCAAAATTAAATGCATTGAATGGATGAACAGAATCCTCTGCTGTCTATAACATACTGAATGCTGGGTTCAGATGTATGTACCGTATTTTTTATTACAAGACACACCGGACTATAGGACAGACCCCAGAGTTTTGGAGAGAAAATCACAGAGACACAGCTATTCAGATATCAACTGAATATACAGAATGTTCCAGCAAAGTAGGCAGGACTGGACCATGCAGTATTCACTCTATATTCCTACAGCCAAGGGACAGGGCTAGGAGGAGGTCTTGGCTACAGCAAAGTGTCAGGGCTGAAACTTTACCATGTGTCTATAAACTAGCAGTAATCATTCTCTGCTTGTAGTAAGTGTGTCTCTTCATCAGTTGGTCAGTGTGTTCAGGGAATAGGTATTGTTAGTGTATAGACACATGCTAAAGTTTCAGCTCTGCACACTCACTGCTGCAGTGAAGACCTCCCTCCTGGCACTGGGCTTCTGGCTGTAGGAATATAGAGTGATACTGCATGGTCCAGTTCTGCCTACTTTGCTGGAACATTCTGTATATTCACATGATATATTATTAGCTGTCTCTGTTTTCTTTTTTCCCTAATCTTCTCTTCAAAACTTTGGGTGCGTCTTATGGTCCAGTATAGTCTGAAAAATTATTCAGAGTGGCTGTCTGACACTCATTGTGTGCGAGGTTGGGGGGCAGTTGTCAATCACTGACAACTGCTCCCATGTTAATCTTATAGGTCACTGCCTGGCAAGCACAAAATGTGGAATCCACCAGGCAGGCACGCTTGAATGGGACCATAGTGCTGATCAGTTGCACAGCCTCCTCAGTTGTACTTAAATAACATGTCCTGGTTTCACTAGAAGAAGCTTTTTGGAAAAATGGGGACCCTGCTCCCCATCCAAAGTAATGACAGTTCATCAGGATTAAAGGAAAATTCCGTCACTGATCAATTGTCCTTTCTTCGTGCAGGGTTGATCACGCTACAAGAAAGGTTTTTTCGTTCAATTCCTATTAAATCGACCCACGATCAATCGCCTTGAATGTACAGTAACCCATCATAATCATCGTAAATCATTTGTTCTGTTCTGACATCAGCAATGGGGGTGGATAAGTCAATTTAATTAATAACTAAATACACTAAATAACAGTGTATGATCTGTAGGAGAATAAAACCTCCGGACCAGAGATGTAGACACAACAAATGTGTCTGCAGGTTGCAGCGACTTATAACAAGGAAGTTACAGAGTTTTATTGGCTCAGCTTCAAGTCACTGCGAACTCCATTTTTATAGTAATATCCTTCATCATCCCTTATGATTTGACTTTGTCATCTCCTATAATGACTTACCTCCTCTTTTTGATACATACTTTTTCTTGGACTCTATAAAGTTCCGGAATGAGAAAACATTTAACTAAACAAATTTGCATTTATGTCACTTATTAATGATGACCTATGAGGAAATCATATATGTCTTTCTCAATTAATGTTTTGCATGCTTTTTGTTTTTTGTTAGTGTCATTTCCCAATAAGCGGAGGTTAGGTTGAGGTAGTAATATAGTCCTCTATACCATCAGTCAAAACAAAGGAATGAGCGTGATCAAACCTACATTGCATGTGCTGCAGGTGACAAAATGCCTAAAGAAAAGGCCAATGCTATTACCGAATTATAGAGAAAAGATATCTATTGTGTATAAAGGTTTTTAGAACATCAGTTAACTGTTTATTCATTCTAGTTCACAATGCACAAGTCATATCTGTAGTGTTTAATTCAAATCAGCTGGGTCTGAGCCTCATGTATGTGGATGTTACTACATTAGCATGATTGGAGCTGTAAGGTGTTATTAACTTGCCCACTGAGAGGTGTTAAAACAGCATTGTATGTTGTAGATAATAGATGTTGCACTCCTCACCCCTGTTCAAGCCTGGCTTCTCCATGTTCATATATAGGTCCTCCTTCACGCTTCTCTGAAACCAGTCCCACTGCCTATCTAAAATGTGAATCCTTTTTCTTTAGATGTAGATACACTGCTGAGTCCTGACCAGAGGAGTTGGCTCTTCTTTGCACATATCACTACCTTTAAATTCCAGTTTTACCTTCATCCTTGCACAGTTGTAAAGTCTCCTCTTAGCCTAAATTACTGGTATCACTACACATAGCTTGTGTGCATTAGAAGTCACACAGAGCCAACAACATATCCTGCCCAATGAACAATCCAGTATTATTTATCCTTGAAAGCCTGATGATCTATGTCCTGCCAGTTTCATTAATTTGATTTCCATTATTTAATTTGGTTTGTAACTGAAATCGTTTTTTATTATGACATTAAAATATTGATTGGCCATGGAGGAATCAGGGGATATTAGTAGTTTAAGCTGACTAAACTGAGTGGACTAAACCGCCATTGCTTACCTAAAATATACTAATTACCTGGTTGCAGATCTTATCTTCTGACTATACAGCTTAGGTGTCCAGCTACAGTATCTGACAAAAGTGAGTGCACCCCTAACATTGTGGTAAATAGTTTATAGTATACTGAACATCACTGAAGATATGACACTTTGATTCAATGTAATCACCTGCCTCAAACTTTTGCCCTTCTAGAGATTCATTTCTAAAGCTGGGCATACACGGGTAGATTTCTAAATAGATTTGAGTACAATTGAGAATTGTGCGCGCACACAGTGCTCTAATATATTGAAGAAACTTGATTAAACAGAGTTCCAACATGTTGGAAAACCCTGTTCGATGTCTATTACTTCAGAGGGGGAAGTAACTGAGGTAGAAAGCTGCAGCTGCACAGCCTACAGATGATGTGATCAGATCCCGGCAGTGGAAAAGGCCTGTCACTGCTCTGTTTGTGAGGGGAGGGGGGGGGAGCATGCTGGCTGCCCTCTTTCCTCTATGAAGCTATCAGCCCGTGTTGTGAGAGATCTTCTCAAAACATGTGTACCGTGTCCCCATTGAATGGCAATTGATGTGCACCCCATTGAACGGCAATTGATGTGCACTTTGGTGCACATTGATTGCCGTTTGATTGATCCAATCACGTAACCATGCTGTGATTGATTGTGGATAGATTGAACGGGAATCTGCCTGTGTATGCCCAGTCTAAAAGACATTTATATAAATTTGTAATAGGACCATATATTGACATATATATGATGAGGGTTTCAAAGGTGCTCCTTCATTCAATCAATTGCAACAGATTGAATCATTAAAATACACACTTTATTTGGTACCTCTTATACAGTAAAAAAATGCAAGAATCCATAATACAATGACAGAAAGTCACACATATGTTCTTGCCACACATTTGGAGACACATTTTTCTCGCATGCTTATGGCCCCTGTTTCTCATCTCCTAGTAAATCACAACTTTTCCACATATAGATGTACACCCCCACCCCGGGTTTAGTATCAAGCTGTATATCGGGGTGACCTTTGACGTGTTTTGTCCCTTTGGGACTTTGTCAAGAAGATCACACACTGTAAAAATTAAACAAATTATAAAAACCAGACACAATATTGTGAACATTTATTTTTCTTCCTGTAGTATGTACATGACAGTGTCAAGTTACACATACCCACAGGGTCACTTTCCCCACTTGTTTGTCAAAAGCTTAACAAAGGACAATTTACTGTATACACCTCTTTGTAGTTATCAGGAATACAACTGGTGCTGTCTGGAAATTCTAGGTTAACCTTTTTCACATCTTACCTCCTGGGTGGCATTCTCCAAAAATAAACATCCCGAAGGCAAAAAATGTGACACCTTGGTTGTGCAACTTCTTTGTTTTACCTTTGAGAAATGTTAGTGTTAGGTGACATTACTCACTGAGATTTATCTGATCATCCCTCATAAAACGAGCCGTTATTAAAGAACTCTGCTTTGCGTGGATACAGCTGACAGGGAATCAGTCTTTTCAGTATTGTTGTGTGTACTTTGCTGTGGGAAAACAAGAATTTATCTGACGGTGGTGACAAGGGCTCTGAACAAGAATGAAGACTGGCCAGTTCGCAGATTAGTAGAAGGCCTATGCATACATAATGTCATGGCAAGAAGCTATAGCAGGGCCGGGCTGGATATATAGAGGTCATTGCTGTCACTTAAAGACCTGGTAGAAAAATCCCTCTCTTATGCAGTATTGCGTTCTTTGCTATCTTTGGGACCGGATAGCCAGAAAGGCTAACACATCTATGTACCTTAAGGCTGTTAAACTTTTTATTTCTTTGATGTGGCATATTTTAGAAGTCCTCATGTAAGAATTTGTAAAATGTATTATTACAGTTTGTTGTACACTTTTGAAACATGTATTCACAAAAGATAACAAAACAGATCATATCATGTAATGAAAAAAAAACATATATGTGCTTTTGTGGCTGGAAATCAATAGCATTATGGAAATATATACGGTAAGCCATATAATATTTAAAGTAATAACCACAAATCATGAATTTGTTGCATATAGATACCCTTCACAATCCTAAAATAACTAAATTTAACTTACAGATTTTTTTAATGCACAGCGCTGTGTTATATGTGTATGACAGTTACAAATAATAAAGGGAAAGCCATGTTTGTATAAGTTTGTACCATGTAGAACTTAAGGTAGCCATAGACGTGCACATTCTCCCTCGATAGATGAGGGATCGACTGCAACGTGATGATGGACCCTCAGAGGACCCTGCCCCTCAGAGGACCCTGCGGTCTCCATTCAAAGTAATGGGATTTTCCGGAAATCTACCAACATGTCGGATCACCGTGCGATCCGACATGTGGGAGATCCCTGGTCGATTTCGCCAGGTGGGAGCACCCGATTTTCAGCCAAGCGACCGCAGGGCAATTGAGGGGAAAAATCAGGCAGCTGCCCGTGTATGGCTACCTTAAGACAAGGTAATGAATAATGACCCAACTGGGTCAGAAGTTGACAGTTAAAAAAGCCTGAACAACTCTATTATCACACCATAGATAAATCCATAGTTTTGTTCTCTTACTTAAGTATTCTAGTTTCATATTTAAGTGGTATACTCTATTGTAATAATACTGAGTTGAAAAGTACAGTAAATACATTGTAATAAAGGGTAAAGTAGGTGATTATCTTATATCAATGGATGCGCATAGATAGATGGAGAGACAACTATTGTCAGGAAAGGTGAGAAGTTGAACAGGTATGATAACCTGTTGTATTGCATATCCCTTCTTGACATAACACTGAATGTAAAGCATCAATAAGTGAACAAGTTGATGAAACACTCTGAATTGCTCTGAAGACTTTTGATCCTGAGGAGGGGTGCGAGTCCGCCTAGAGAATAGACCCTATTTAGTATGATTACACTCAATGAAAGTGTTTCAATTTTTTACATTGAGTCTCAGCCTAAAAGAAAAGCTCCATAGCTTTCCCTACATGTCGGGGGTTGTTCTGGGTGGCCTGTAGAACAACAGATGTCTTTTTACAAGGCTGCTTATCAGCTGAGTCCTAACTTTTGCATTCCCATTAGTGGCTGGAAAATTTTAGACTAGTTTTTCCTAAACATTGAGTAAGATTAACTTTGGTAAATACAAATACACAGAATAGTGAATTTCCTAAGCATGCTGGAAGAAGAGTCCTCATTTTCAAACAGTTTGCATAAAAATATCCCTGTTATGTAAAGTATCCAACAAATTCAAGACAACCTCTAGGCACAAAATGTATTAACCAGTCATGGTGATTTTGAAATTAATATCTGCCTGGCGTTTCCCATGGTGTCTTTGCAAGGGGATGCTTGTGAAGCTTTTATTTCTAATAGATAACAACTATCTTCCAAAACCCCCTCTGATTGGGTAAGAAGTCCTTGAGACCTATGTACTTATTCAATAGAGTGGGGAGCAGGATCAGGGGGTTCTCTTGTTAATGGGGAACCCTGAATACTCAATGAGCCCCCACCTGTGCCCCCAACATTGAGGTATGACATGGGGCCTGGTGGGACAGGGGGGGTTCCTCCTTCCTGTCCTTCCAGGCTTGCCCAAAAGGGTCGGGAAAATGCTCTGGAGTGGGTGACCCCACGTTCGTTCGTGGCTCCCTTTTTGACAGCTTACCAGATCCTATGCCAGCAGGGGGTCTGGTATGCTCAGGGGGACCCTATGTTGTTTGTGGTCCCCCTTTTCACAGCACATCAGACCCTATGCCAGCAGGGGCTCTATTATGCTTTGAGTGGTCCCTCTTTTTCAGGGCATACCAGACCCTATGCTATAATGGGGTCTGGTGTGCGTGTGTGGTTAAATTTTTTTTTAATAAAATGCATATTCCTTTTGCGGTTGTGGTTAGGGTATCACCATATATATGGCTTATATGGTTGTATTGCACCATCTGACTGTGAGGTGAGGGGTCAAACATTGCCTCCATTTATAGGAGGTGGATTGAACATTGGAAGTGTCCCCAGAGTGAACTCTTTGGCCATATTTAGTTAACTTATCATTAAGGTATTCGATGCTCAAATTAGTTTCATACCATTAATTTCACCTTACCCTCATGATGTTTGCAATCATTTCTAAAATAGTAATATTTTGCCTAATATATTTGACCAGGTTGGGGGTCAACCTTAAAAAGGGGTCTACCTTAAAAAGCCCAGAAGTCCAGGAGTGGCACTCGGTGAGTGCTAAGTGTGGATGAGGAACTCCTCCTGCTGAAAGCCATAGAAGGGTACTAATAGTTGCGGGACAGTAATACAAAAACTTCAAAACTAACCAAGAACAAAAGATCCATGATGCCATACTATAGGATTTATATAAGAAGTCCATCTCAAATTTGCATCTCACAATGTTTGCAATAGGCTCACAAATTCAACACTTATTTCATAGAAATATTTTCCAATACATGTTGTATGTTGCCTTTAGCTAGCCATACACACATTAACTTTTGCTTAATCAGCTTGTGCAATTGAATATTGTATTGTAGCCGTCCGATGTTCCCTGTTGCAGCGTGATGTCATCACGCTGCTGTCAGATATCGGAGGAGCTGAAGGAGCAGCTCTGCTGTCTCTCCAGCTCAGCCGATGCTTTGCATGGAAACCCGTATTCTCCATGCAAAGCAATGGACAGCGGCCATGATTGATTGGTGCCGCTCGCAAACTGGGATGGCCGCATATGATATGGGTCAGATAGATGGCCGTGAGCGTGGACAGCGGTCAAAGCGGCCATCGATCTGGCACATATCTACAAGTGTGTACCCTGCTTAACATTGATGGATGGTACTACCACACTGTATGGTTGAACGATTGAAAACCAATAGATTCTAATCGATAGAAGCTTCTTCCCCCCTGAACTATGAATCCAGAGCTTCATTGTGACCAGGCAAATGCTTGATTTCTTTAACCTTACTATCTGTTCCAACAGGATAGTTAATGATTCGAAATTCTTATCAATTAATTGTTGCTATTCCCAAATGACATTTACTGTTTTACAGTGCTGATGCACAATCTGTACTAAAATGTTATTAATAGCTTATGATTACAGTACTTATCTCTCTTCTACGTAAAACATAATACATTAATTAATCATATCTTAATATAATAACTTCTTTTGAAGTTGCTTGTTATGAAACCTATTTTATTTTGCTTCTCTTTACTGATACCATAATAGTATCCTACCCTCAAACTACTTGAATCAGTGGTGGGCAACTGAGTTTATACAGATCACTTAAGGGCCGCACACAACCTTATTCAATCTATACTGACTTGTATAAGCATTTTTTTAATGAAACAATTACAGCAGGCATAGCTAGAAAACATTATTTTTAAACAACAAAACTTGTTTTAAACAATCACCCCACAAAAGCTATTTCTCCCGGTTGGGGCGTTGGGTGGCCGGACGGCCCCTCCGACCTCGGGGATCGTAGCCGTTTGCAGATCGGAACCCAATAATGACACAGCTAGGCTGTAAGTAAACTTCTTGACCAAACAATTTCCTTTTGATTATGCTTTGACATTAAAATACGTCATTGTTTGACCCTGCTAGATAAGAACAACATGTATATATACCTCATGAAGAAGCCAATGTCGGCGAAACGCGTCGAGGACATGTTGTTTGTCATATTGTGCAATATTTGGTGTCATGTACCTTGCCCGTTATTGTATGAGATATGTATGTCTTTTACTGCTGTTTGACCTCATGCAATGTTTTTGCTGTAAATATTATTATTATATATACTAAAAGTTGGTACTTCTGATTACTTGAATCGCTTTTACATGCAATAAATTGTTTTTTACTTAATTTACATTCTGTACAAGACTGTGACTATTCACAAACTACTCAGTGCCTTAAAAGTCCCCCACCAAGCCCCTAGTATCCATGTGGGGAAGTGTAGGGGTTAATGTCGAGTACATTCACCCACCACTCCTCAACATTTGCCTTAAACTTGTTTTAAACAATGCTTCAAGCTTAAGGAAACACTGTAGTGTGGTAATGCACATTGTGTGTGATATATATCATCAAAGGTTATGTGTTTCATAGATCTCATTAAAGCCTTTGATGATATCTATGGGGCACATATCTATAGGGAGGTTGATTCCTTTGCCCTATGCATTTACGGTTAGGTTTCGGGGGCCGCAAGTGGAGGACTGAGGAAGCCACTGAAGAACACCCAAAGGCCTGCAGGTTGGGCATCTGGGACTTAAATGCTGCCCCAGAACACCTTGGTTCTATCTTGAGAATATTAACATGCTTTGATTTTCCAAATCTACTCGTGCCAGGAAGTTTATTCTCTAATAAAACTGGTTCCATATATATTGATTTGTACACCTCTGTATTGAATCTCATATATTTACACACCATAGATAAATCACACTAATACTTACAGGAAATCTGTTACCATCTAAACAATAGTGACACAACTACTGACGCACAGTAACATGTTTTTGCTGTTGCTAGTTTCCAAACAAAGCTCTTCCTTAGTAGGTTACTAGGCCCGCAGAGTACCAGATAGCACATGTCTGTAACCTGCCATTCCGTTCTGCTTTCTGGAAGGATTTATTAACATGGGGTTGGGTGCCCTGTCATGTGGGAAAACTCATCTGAAAGATTAGGTTTTTGCAACAACACGATTACAGTGTGATAACCATGTGTAAATATTTTCTCACAATGATCTCAATGTATTGTTGGAAAATGCAACCCTTCTAAACAAGCCATATTAGTTCAGTCTTTGTTGTTCTGATGTTATTGGCATATTCTTTAAGGGCCCCCTACACCTTTAGATTTCTCTGCCAGATTTCCTTTAGATCT
>CM070034.1:128053459-128103214 GCA_036250615.1 Ptychadena robeensis | reverse complement strand
TGCTTTACACTATAGTTCCTGTATCTACAGAGGTTATTTGCGGCATGTAAAGTTTATTTGCTCCCTGATAAAAAATTGGCAGTACTTAAATGTCTAATTATATCTAATTATATGTTAACTAATACATAGATCTGATAAAAGGTGCTTTTGTACAATGAATAGAAAAAATACATAATTGTATGGAGCCCCTTTGTGCATCAAGTGGTTCCCAGTGCTGACTAATGGATGGAGTAACACATTTGTCTATCCTCTAATTGTACAAATAAGAAAGAGGTAAAGTAAAAAGCTTGTCTATAGTCAGACCATTTTAAGGTCTGTGGCTTTCTATGATCAAATATTGGGAATACGAGTAATAAATATGGAACCATACTGGAATCTTTATACATGGAGTACCCTAAGGCCCAGGGGCCTAACTGTTAATGCATAGGGCATAGAAACTCACCTGTCCATTGAACGGGGGTGATTGTAAAATATACTTTGCGGAACATAACCTGAGAATAGGGGCATATGACTTTTGAATCAAAGGTCAAAAATGTGCATTTCCACACTACAGTGTTCCCTAATGCTTGAAATTTAAAACAAGTTTTATTAAAAAATAATGTCTTCTAGCTCTGCCTGCTGTCATTTTTTTTATAAAATGCTTATACAAATCAGTATAGATTGAAAATATTATGTGTGGCCCTTTAGTGATGCTGAGGGCTGCACATGTGGCCCTCCATATCAACTTATGCTAGGCATACACATACCGACCTACTCCGATATCTTCCTCCGATATCTTTCCGGGAGGCTAACGTGATGATGTCATCACGTTAGCCTCCCGTTGCATTCTGGGGCCCCTTCAATCGGCTGGGCACCCTTTGTGTGCCGGCCATAAGCTGCGATGAAGACGCCGCTTCATTGCAGCTTATGGCATCGGCTTTCATCTGCTCCCATCGGCCAGAGAAGATCGGACATGTCCGTTCTCTGGCCGGCCGAGAAGTGGGGCGACAGGGATCTGTCGCCCCATGTGGGCACATGCCGATTAGCGGCCGATTTTTAACCTGACCGACGGCGAGAGCGCGCACGCCCGTCGGTCAGATTAAAAATCGGCCGCTTATCGGCATGTGTATGCCTAGCATTAGTTGTCTACCACTGCCCTAAGGAGTGCTTAATGTGTAGTAATTGAATAATAAGAGAAATTAGGAAGATGTTTTGTCAGTATCCTGATTCTGGACCACTTTTATAGAACATTTGTGACCCTAATTATGACATGGCTGGAAAGTTACCCCGATATAGGAATAGCCTTCTTTGATTTGTTGACATAGTCTGATATACTGGATTTTTGTTACACTCTTGTGGAATGTGTTAGCAATCCGCTAATGCTTAGATCATAGGCTGGAGTATGGCTAGCCACAAGCTGGTACAATCAATGAAGCATACGTAATATAAAGTAATGGCATGAGAGTAAATCTGAATCACAGTATTGTGAAAAAGTCTGGAAGAATGCCGAGATAACTTTTACATTCTGTATTTGGGAATCAACATTCTTTTTATATCAGTTGTGGCTTTAGTGTGTCAGAACCATATAGAAGACTATTGACTTATGACCATAGTGTATATACTGTACTACTTTAGATGATATTCCTTGAATAAGTGAATTTAAAATGACATTTAAGTGTTAACCTATTATATCATTCCAATGTACAGCTGGGAGTGATAAAGAAAGATCTTCTTTCTCATTATAATGGAACCCTTAATGGATAGCAATTGGTTTGCACTGAACATCATAAACACTGACCTTAGGAACACAGAATCTGCATAGCATTGCTCAGCTTCCTAAAAGTCACAGTGACATTGCTGTGCAATTCGATTGTCATTGTCAGTTAAGAAAGAAAAGACATCATAGTGTGAACGTAAAACAGTTATTACCTGAAAAGGAAAAAACATTTTTAATGAAAGTTGTAGATTTAAGAAGAATGAGAATGAATTGATGATATTTGATTTTTATATGTGCCTGGCCATGTTCACACCAGACTGCATATGCCACTGTGTGTAAAATACATACACTGGTGTGAGCCTTATGAGTGAACTGACACTTTTAGCAGATTTTGCATGAAGAATTTCCCATTAACCACTATGCCAGCTCTCAAGACTATTGTAAAATATTATATTCCCTCTCACCTTGGTCCAGTAATATAGAAGGTGTAGATGACATCACCAATACCTTGTCTCAAGAATATTACCCACACTGAGACTGGGATTAGTATTTATTCTTATTTTTGCAAGATTTTTTTGTTTCTTTTGTGCTGCAGTGCATTAGAAAAAAAAAACAAACAAACTGCAGAACGTTGATAATGTAGCGTAGGTGCTGTTCCCTTTAATCCTGTGGCCCATGAGACTCTGGGACATGAGGGGTTTAAAGCTGGCACACAGGAAGAGAAGGAGCGGTCCAGAGGAGTGGGACCTGATGAGATAGTAGCAACTGGGCTATCCAGCTGTCTTCAGACTCACTGCCCTCCCCGCATGCAAGTGGGCCTAATAGCATGCAGGTCTCCAGCTAAGACCCAGTCGCTTATCTAGTGTTCCCAGCCAGGTTACCCCATTCAAGTAGGGTGGTGCAGTCCGTGTCTCCCAGGAGGTGACCAGTAAGGGTTACCGGTACCCGCATCCTCTGCTGGACGAGCCCTATGGTCTCCATCACCCACCGTGGTGTGGAGGTACTTGTGTTCCTGTTTGTTGCTTATCCAGCTAAGACCCAGTTGCTTATGCAGTGTTCCCATTTGGTGCCAGCCAGGTTACCCTATTCAAGTCGGGTGGTGCAGTCCGTGTCTCCCAGGAGATGACCAGTGCTGTTACCTGTACACGCATCCTCTGCTGTATGAGCCCTATGGTCTCAATCACCCATCGTGGCACAGAGGTATTTGTGTTCCTGTTTGTTGAAGAGAACCTGTCCCCAGTCAGGGACAGGCGGAATCCCTCAAGCCAGTATTGGACTTAGTTTCCTCTTTCAGGACATTTCCCCTGAGTTCCTGTTACATCCGTTTTCATCAGTTTCCCGCAGCACGCCCGTCTTTTGTGGTTGGTTGATCCTAGAACCTTTACATTTTAAACTGAAGCCACAGAACTTTCTTGGAGGCTGTGTTGGACATTGCTTCCTAAATAGAATGTTGCCACAGGCATGAATGAGCCCTCAATGTAAAGCTAATTCATCATTTAGTTTAATTAATGCAATTGGCTGGGCTGAATGTACTTCATTGTAAGCCTTAGCTAAAACTCAGCAGCTGCCATGTGCCCTATTAAAATGTTGGCAACTTGTCAGTTTCTACTTGTACTGATAAAACATCTATCTATAAAAATATCACATATTAAACAAAACAATTAAACTGATTGAGCGTGTCATTAGCTGGCATTACACATACTTCGCTGTATCCAGGCACCAGTAACCGGGGATGTTACAATGTAAAGAGATCACATAAAACCGGTAACCGCATGATGAGAACAAGAAACAGCAGCCTTGGGCACTACTCCTATCATAATAACCAGTTATGTGGTTGAAGTTTGACTTTCAATCTCATTTTATAGATTTCACCACATCAAAGCTCCAGAGGCATTTTGAATCACAATCAGAAAATAAACTGATATTGATTTGTTAATGACAGACAGACTGTACATGATGGAGACGATTTCCTTTAGAATGACGATTTATCTACTACATGGACATAGTACAGGACGGATAAGGTACCATACAATGACAATGACCAATGGTAAGTAGGGCAGAGAAGGACTTATCAGGAGAGAGTGTTCCAAAGTATTGTAATCCAATTAAATGGATTCCAATGTCCAAAAAATAAAATAGACAAGTGGCATATTGGAGACCTCATCTGATCTGTGGAAGCAACAAAGATTGCGCTATCTAAAAAACATTACTAATAAGCAGGCCCATTTCTAGCATGAAGGGCGCCCTATGTAAAGTTATTGCACGGGGCCCCCTTGATGCTGATCTCTCGTCTGGCCACCAAGTTGTTGAGCAGGGAGGCGTTGTTATAGTTGTGGCTTGTGATAAATCTAAAGCTAGCCATACACGCACCGCGGATTTTCCTGCCGACCGATGGGTGTGCGCGCTTGCAGCCGTCGGCAAAATCGATCCCTGTCACCCCACAGCTCGGCCAGCCAGAGAACGGACATGTCCATTATTCTCTGGCCGATGCCATAAACTTCAACGAAGACCGCCATCTTCATTGAAGCTAACGGCCAGCACACAAAGATTCAGCTCTGGAGAGCAGTGTAATGACGTCATCACGCTGCATTTCAGAGCTGATCTGTCCTGCTCTGTCGGCCCCCACTCCGTACGTGTGTGGGGGCCTTAAAGCTGGCCATACATACACCTTAAGATCCTTCTGTCAGATATCCTTTAGATCTACCAACAACTATGTAGTGCCGGGTCCTCTGCGATTGAACACAGGTAGACTTGATTGTTAAGAAAGTCCCTCATATTACATGGTTTTGGTAAAACAAAAGGAGATCTAAAGGAAATCTGACAGAGAAATCTAAAGGTGTATGGGGACCCTTAGGGGGGTGTTAATAGATCTTAGCTCTCGGCCAGCACACCAAGTTGTTGAGAGGGGGGATAGGATTGGGCCTGGTTGAAGGGTCTTATTCTTCTCTTGGTCGGCCAAGCTGTTGCGTGTCCCGACGTCTTTTCTCCCGCTCTGCTCTAAACAGACAACAAGAAAAATAGTTTAAAGATATTAATAGATATAAAAATTGGCAAAATTATCCTAATTTCTAAACATGTCTTGTTCATATAATACTGTGGCTGACTCACTTTAAATGTAACACCAGAATTGTCACCATTTGTAAAGATATTACACCTACTATGAAAAACGATTTGCCACATTGATATAATTGGTAAGAACAGAATTCTGATAAAAAAAAAAAAGTTCATAATTTTACTTTCTGGAGACTACTTCCCCTAGCGTGCCAGAAAACAGCTGTCAGACTTTCCTTTGATGGATTTTATTGTGTGTCTATATGTCTGATATACAATTCTGCGTAATATGTTGGCCCTTTATAAATAAATGTTAATAATAATGAAATGAGAAGCATAACATATGCTAAAAACAAAGCAGGACTGCTCCTGGATGACAGCTGCACTGATCCCAAGAAAAGTAATGCAGTTTTATTGTATTTCTCATTTGTAAGATCCATCTGAACAGGGTATGTCCTAACCACCAATAACCACTATGGCATTTACTAACTGAATTGTAAAATAGGGGAAGTGTTTTATGTTCACAGATGATGACACTGCTTTGGTACTAATGCTGGCCATACACATGCCGATAAACGGCCGGATTTTAATCTGACCGACTGGCGTGCGCGCTCTCGCCGTCGGTCAGGTTAAAATCCGGCCGTTTATCGGCATGTGCCCACATGGGGCGACAGATCCCTGTCGCCCCACTTCTCGGCCGGCCAGAGATCCGACATGTCGGAAAATCTCTGGCCGATGGGAGCCGATGCCATAAGCAGCAATGAAGACGGCGTCTCCATCGCTGCTTATGGCCGGCACACAAAGGGTGCCTGGCCGATTGTGGAATGCAATGGGAGGCTAACGTGATGACGTCATCACGTTAGCCTCCCGGAGCGATATCGGAGGGCGATATCGCTCCAGCTCGGCATGTGTATGGCCGGCATAAGGCAATGAAAATAACAGTATGGGATGCACTCAGCAAAATGGATTGCTTTCATTTGTTTATTTCGTTTTTTTGACAATTTCCCATTTGTTTTCCTATAGAAGCGTGAGGGAAATTATATGTAAACTTAATCACTTAAATCTTATATAAGCTATTACACGTTTAAGTGATTTTCAATCTTTAAAAAGATTTCTGAGGTTTCTTAGATTATAGGTCTCCATAATGCAATTATGGTTTAACTTACATTTGCCATTATAGTGACAGTGTGCTGCTCTGGAATGTCATGCAGTTATCACTTAAGCATACTGTATGCATATAGACGGGATATGGTAACAAGGGGCTGCAAGTGAGCAGGAGATGCAATTATCATTTGAGATACCATTTGCTTAAGGCTACAAGGGTTATTTTAGAACATTTACATGTACAGCTAAATGTTTCAGCATAAGTAATTTTTTTTAAGCATATACATTTTTATTGCAATTGAAAAACATGGCATACAAACAATGAGCATGGAAGAAAGACTCATGTATCCTATACATCCCAGGTGCTCAACTTGCGGCCCGCATGTAGCCCTTTGGGCATTCTTCAGCGGCCACCCTCAGTCCTTCACTTGCAGCCCCCGAAACTTAACTGTTAATGCATAAGGCATAGGAACGACATGTCCACCGATCCCACGCATCTTCATCTGGGATTTCTTGCAGTGGGAAGAGGAGGAATCAAAGAAAGAAATAATCAAAGGTTATATCACCCATATAATCCTCAAAACCTTTGATGATATATATGACACAAACTACTACAGTATTCCCTAATGCTTGAAGTATCATTTAAAAATGAAAAATAATGTCTTCTAGCTATGCGTATACAAGTCAGTATAGATTGAAAATGTTATGTGCGGCCCCTTAGTGATGCAGAGGGCCACAAGGGCCTCCATAGCAACTCAGTTGCCCACCCCTGCTATACAGAGTAGGTACTTTGGCTGACATATGAACATAGTCTGTTGGAATACCTCAACCTACTACAAAAATAAACTTCTTTGGTACAATCTCATGGTGGGTTCCATTGCTACAAGGTGAAATGCAAGTACATGTTTTGAACCTTTGATCCATCTGTCGCAGACTTCAATACGACAAATAAGTTGCCTAGTAATTGCTATTTAATGTAAATCCAATTTTAAAAAGTGATGTGATATAATTTTCTACTTATATTCTATCTCAACCATCATTTATATACATTACCAACGGGAAAATACCAAGAGAAGCCTAATGCTGCCATCCTGGAGTGCTGGAAAGGATGATTTCAGGGACAGGTATTTTAAAAAAGATAACCTAAGATTTAACATTTAATTTACAAGGATATACACTAAACCAGCAGTGGGTAAACTTTTGCAATTGTGTACAACAATAGGTAATTTAATGTGACGGAGGGACGTAAAGCATGTAGACGCTCTAACTAGCTACCATTTTCAGAAGGAGACCAAAAACTGTTTTTGTATGCACATGTATGGTATTTAACTTTCTTGTTGTTACCTAGTGGAAAACATATTTGTAATACACAATAAAAAACAATAAAACAAATATGACAGTTCGGCCAGAACAAGAGCAGATGGGTGGAGTATTTGTGTGAACGTATTTAAATAAAAAATGTAAACATCATAACATAAATGGTTTGGCGAGCCAGATTAAAAACCTCAATAGGCCGGATATGGCCCACAGGCGTAATTTGCCAAGTCAAGAGGTAAAGGAAGGTAGCTGATCAGAAATAGGCAAAGAACTCTAATAAGAATGAAATGCCCAAATATGTTCAGTAGCATTTAAAGCATAGACAACATAAACATGATCTCAATATGAACTAATAAGCATAATCTTATGCTTACAACCTGAACAGTTTATTCAGTTGTGGGCTGGACAAGAGGTTCACATTGCAGGTTGAACATCTCACTCGGATTGCCACTTCCCTTAGTCTTCACTTAACCATTAATGTGATAGGACAGAGTTGAAATCTCATTTTATGCCAATACCTTAATAGTGGCCACCACCTGCCCTTGCCTACCCACGCTAAAAGACCTTTCTAGGCAGCAATTCCAGACGGTCCGAAACATCAACAGCAAATAGTAGACAGAAACATCTAATCTGACAGCCCCCCTCTTATTTTTTAACCCCCAAGTTTTTTTCCTATTTGCCAACTCCTTGATTATCAGATTCAACAACCCCTAGGTACACCTCTGCTCACCATAATATATGCTGATTATCATGTGAATCACACAGACTTTGAGATGCATATGTAATAATTTACTGATGAGTGATCTTGTTAATTGTTCTAGGATGGTTTGCGAATTTGGGTTTATGTTGCACTAGATAAAAATGCATTTCTATGCTATGCTATGCATTTCTAAGTGTATAGTGAGTTGTGTTAGGCTTTATGGCAGTATATGGTACTCTGTGTATTGACATGCATCTCTTAGCTTCTATTAGGGTGTGTATATTGGTGCCTGATGTATTGGGTCCCATTGTATAGTCTATATTAGGTTATGCTGCGGTGGGTGGTATGTTGCTTGCCTAAAATTGTATTAAAATAAATATAGAGAGTTTGTAGTTCAAATTATACTGTTTATTAGCTAACTGAAGTCATTAGAGAAGCAAGCTTTTGGGATATCGCACATCCCTTCTTCAGGCTTATACCCTCAAGTATCCCGAAAGCTTGCTTCTCGAATGACTTCGGTTAGCCAATAAACGGTATCACTTGAACTACAAACTCTCTATATTTATGGATGGCTAACACGGTACAACACTCTACTATTATAAAAATAAATGAAATAAATCAGAAGTAGGAGGACCCTGTTATCTTAAGTATTATCTAAAGTTACTGTGTAACTTTTTTCCCACGGAGAAGATATGAGTCTTAAACTTAGTTTTTGTGTGTAGAAAGTATTTGGGAAAATGGTGCTTTATGGTCTGACATATGTTGTAGTGTGTGCGTATTAGTGTATGTATCAAAGTTTCATGCTGTGTCAGCTGGGATGTTACTTTATACTTTGGAATTCTTGTGTGTATGCATGTAACTATCTTAATTTATATACTGATTTCCTGGACAGCAGTTATCTATGGACCTGACAGAATACCATTGCCAATAAATTAAAAGGACACTCATTGTCCAGATGCCTAACATGACATTCAGAACTCCAAATGAATTATCCAAAATGTGTTTATGGTAATGCTTTTGCAGAAATGAATTCT
This sequence comes from Ptychadena robeensis, assembly GCA_036250615.1. Lineage (NCBI taxonomy): Eukaryota > Metazoa > Chordata > Amphibia > Anura > Ptychadenidae > Ptychadena > Ptychadena robeensis. The sequence goes on along the minus strand of CM070034.1, from coordinate 128,094,312 downwards.
TTGTGTACTCAACAAGAATGTCACCCAGTAAACCAGAAGAGAAACACAAGTAGCGGCCTTTCTCTGACATATAGCAAGCTAAACTGGACCAAGAAGGGCATAGGTAGAGTTTTAAAGTATTGACTTCACCATTTAAGACACATAAAAAACAGTGTGTATAGCTGCATGCCACTATTCATCTTATAATTTAGAAATTCCCCACCTGGGAAAACAATCTCCCCTGTGCGACACAGGGGCAAGGGGACTTTAACGGCTTCAGTTACAGTTAACTAATATCAAAGAAAATTTTTTAAAACCTTGATTTAATAAGAAAATATCCTTATACCATAAATGCACAAGCATTGGCCTGAGGATGTATTTCATTTTCGGCCTTTTTTCTGAAGTGAAGATAAAATATCAAGTCCATAAGTAAAGGCGCTTGGCCATTGTTGATGAACTGTATTGCTCTTGAACACTGTTTTTGTATTCTGCTTGTGTATTTATGGTATAAGGATATTTTCTTATTAAATCAAGGTTTTAAAAAATTTTCTTTGATACCCTTTGATATTAGTTAACTGTAACTGAAGCCGTTAAAGTCCCCTTGCCCCTGTGTCGCACAGGGGAGATCGTTTTCCCAGGTGGGGAATTTCTCTCATTTCTAGTTGTTTCTGGGATGTTGGCTTCCTACACCTCTAAAGAGGGAGTTTCTTTATTTCACTATTCATCTTATCTTCAAATGTCATTTAAGTGTGGTTAACCTTAAAAATCCATCTGCAAAAACAATGACAAAAAAGAAAACATGAAAAAGTCAACAAACATTGTCACAAAAAACATGAAAAACCACATTCTTTAAGCTGAACTCTAGGATAAGATTGTCCAAACATAAGAGGTGTATTGATACGTAAATCTGGTGTGCTTTGTGTAATTCTTGGAGATCAGTACATTAATCCAGTGTGAAATCTGCCATTGTGGATGAACTTCCTGTAAGAAAAAACTGTCACTGCTCTTGGGTTTGGGTGACTGGTCTTGTTTCTGCCCCCTCTGAATGTAGTGTATCTACCATTATTGTGTTTAATTACATAATTGAAAATAATCTAAAGTCATATCACAAAACTAAATCTTCATGTTTCTGAAGTGTGTAACAAGTCCATGGTTTTCCTATATATCCTGTGTTTATGTGAAACACATTTTCAGCAGTATCTGATGAGTGACATAGCTAACTGCAAACATACTTTGGAAATCTCCATTAAGACTTGTTAAAGTTGCAGTAAAGTAACATTATCTGTGTGTTCCGGGTGATCACTCACCACATGGTAGCCAGAGGGGATTTTGCCAGCAACAAACCCCTTGAAAGTTATGGAGGTTATGAGGGTAATGTAGACTGCAACACCAATTTTACAAGAGAAGCTTTTCTAACTGATATACAGTACAACTCCTTCAAGTTTTTCATTTCGCTGTCTGCCTTTTTGGGAGATGTCTTCCAATTTCCTAAAAGAAAGAAAAAGAAAATAATAAGCGATAAATATTACTGCTTTAATTGAGAAAGGTGTACTCGACAGTGATGATAGAGATGTCCTGTCCTTGAATTTTGCTTTTAAAAAATGGCAACTCAATAATTGCACACAAAAGGGCACAATACGTCTCCTGAATATCCTCCTAATCCTGACAATATTCCCCATGCAGTAAAGCCTGGTTAACACATGAAATACTACTTTGACTAGGACTCCACATGCGCTAAAATCCCTGTGTTGAATGCAGGGATTTTACCGCAGTGCACAAGCTGCCTATTGATGGCAATGGGGTTTTCACAGGGCTGTCTCCACAGCTTTTTAGAGCTTCGGATCAGTTGGTCTGAGCCTCCATCATGTTGATGCTGACGCAGCAATCTGTGTCCACAGGAACACATTAGAGGCTTAAGGCTGCCACACACACACCGAGCGGCCGATTTTGCCGCCAACCGATGTGCGTGCTCGCGATTTTGCCCCCGATCGGGGGTGCCCAGATGGGGTGGGACATCAGCAGATCTCAGTGCAAAGTGGAGCCCTAGCCTTACACATTTATGGTATCAAGTTTTTGCATTGCTTTCTATGGGGAAGGACCCTGTGGGGTGGCACTCCTGGGGTATCCTACCCTCTCCATAGCACATATTGAGCAGTCATTTGTTCTTTGGTTGGGCGCTAGGAACATTTAAACATTAGTAAAACTGAAAGAGTGTACAGACCTTTATATTCTACATGTTTAAGTCTAAATGTCTTCCCTGATTTCCCCCTAAAAAATTTGCCAATTCACCAAAAGATGTCCCAAAACTGCTAAAGAGCCAAAATATGAATGTGGACCTGGCGGTTGACAAAGGAAGTGAGCAGGAGGGTTCGACATAAATCAGCACACACCAGAAGTGCTCTTAGAGATAAGCTAAATTAAATTAAATCAACAGAGTGGGTGCAGATTTAAACAGAATTTTAGTATTAAAATGAGAGGGTCCCCCTAGTATGTTACCAAAATTGTCTAATGTATCTGCAGCGATTTAAAAATTGTTAAGGCTTTACCTTCCTGGTGGTCCGATTGCATCAGCAATTGGTGCCATTCAGAGGGTAAACCTGTATTTCTATGTAATGCATTCCCTCTAACTCATAAATAGGAAACTGGTCATATTTGGGGAATCTAGTAGTCTTCTTGTCCTTTAGAGACCATCTGATGTAAAAAGAGCATTGCTTACAGGTATAACGTAACTGAAGCTCCAATTCTCAGGACAGAATTTAATGATGGAGAAGCAGTAACTCGTCCCTTATTGTATGAATGGTCTGATACATAGTAGATTTCAAGTATGCCTTATTGGGCACGTACTATAGCATTGAGATATCCTGATACCTATGTTGTTTGAAAAATTCTACTCTTGTATGATCGGTTGATAGAACATTCCACCTTGTAGACCATTCTGAATAATTGTGTAGAGAGTATGTTCCTTTTGTGTAGCATTGTTGTTCATCTCTCTACTCCCAAAGCTGGCCATAGGCATTACAATGCTGGGTTGATCGAACGGGCGTGATGATGTCATCACGGCTGGTTGCTCCAAGAATTGCCCGTGCACCCCTTGTGTACCAGCACTTACTTTGGAAGGGGACCCCATCCAAAGTAATGAGATCAGTCAAAGAACGACACACGTCTGTTCCTTAGCCGATCAATTCATGGGCTGGTTTATGTCCAGCTTTACTGATAGCAAGTTTCTGCAGTATGTTCAAGCTGTACATTTAGACCTGATATTACCTATTGCAAGGGAAGCCTGGAGTTTTATGGACTTCTTTAATGAACTTTGTGACTTCCTGAATTTATTTTTTCAGCATAACTGAACAAATATACGCAGGTTTGTAAGGCTGTCTGTAGAATGATAACGGTAAGAGCAGAGGGCATTCTTTAAAGAAAAGTGGGAATCATTACACATGTTTTCCACTGACGCATTCTTCTATCACCACTTAAGATATTTTTCTCATATCACTTCAAAAAAGACCATACTGAGTGTTTACTCAGCTAGTATATAAAACTTCTTCGACAACACTTACTGGACTCTTTGAGTATGACGTATGAAACTAAGGCCCAATTATAATACAAATCAATGAATACTTAAGTGTCTTTTACCTCACCTTCTAAGCAACTCTTGGGGGATCAGAGGCAGAAAAGACATTGCCCCCTCTCAGGGTAGCTACTTTGCCTTTCATAAATGATAATCTGATGCAGCTTCCTTTTCTCTGCACATTTACTACCACAGGTACTTTTTTTTTGCTGGCACTGAGACACCATCATTGTGTGCTTGAGCAAGTTATCTAAATCAAACAGCAGATTGTGACTGATGGATCAGGAACAAACTAAAGGTCCCCATACACGGGTCGATACCCGCTCGATTTATGGCCCCTTGAGCGCAGCGTGGTGATGTCACGATGACGCCACGATGCTGTGCTTGAGCGTTCCTTGTTTGAATGCACCACTTTGCGCAATCTATCCCGTTCAATACAAAGTAATGGCAATCATACAGGGATTTCTTTATTTATAGTTACCACGTTCCCCCAAACAATGTGGCCAACATCCCAAATTACATATCACAACTTTATAGAACAACTTTATATACAACGTTAGTGCAACTAGACTCAGCTGTTGCCCCCAACCATAGCTTTTTTTCTTTACCGGCTCTAAAGACAAGGGGACTTTAATGGCCACCAGAAGATTTTTACATACCATACCCCCAATAAGGGATCAAAGTCTATATTCAGTCCAAAATTAAAATGAAGTCCACATAGTAAGATCCAAGTCTAAAAAAGATTTTTCAAATTGTATTCACTCAAGTCATAAGTTCTGGATGTCAATATTCTCCAGGGCTGGATGAGATTGGTGAGCATATCATATTCATCTGTTTTAGTAATTACGTCATCATACCTCAACGCGCGTTTCAACAACGTCTTCGTCAGGTCAAGTTTTGCATAATTAAATGTGTATATTCCAGCCGCAGAGTCACACAAGGGGCCACTGATAGGTGTATGTGGTGCCAGTCATTATAGTGTAGAAAAATAGCATAAGGTGATAAGGCCTTTCTGTCCGCGAAGTGCCGGCGTGTGATTTACCAACATGTTGGTTCCCTGTTCGATCAAGCTGTGCATGGGGACTATAGAACAATAATAAAATTCTATGCACCTTGATGTTCAATCTATGTTTCACCCATGACCCCTGACATAATGGGTCTCAAAGTCACCGGCAGATTTAAGTGTTCTTCTTTTTACTTGCCCTACCAAATTATGTCCACCATCAAGAAATCAACACCCTCTCTATAGATAGGAGAAGGACTCTCTCCAATCATAGACTATACAGTGGGGGGTGGGGCAAATGTTAAGAACTTTGTTATTGGTTGGCCATTCTTGAGGAAACTCTGATGTTTAAAATATGCCTGTAAAGGTGGCCATACACAGTCCATACCTGTTCAAGTGATGAACCCTCGAGCGCAGCTTGATGACGCTGCACTCAAGTTTTATACCTTTAAACCGGTAAATTCATGGAGGATGATAAATGCCAAAAACATGTCTTCCAATTCCCCTTAATAAAAAGAGAATGAATTAAAGTAATATGTGAGCTGAACACCATGAGGTGTGCGAATGAGGAGCACATAAGTAACTGATAAGGCCCCAATACACCTTACAATCTTTCCATACAATTTCTTTACAATCAAATTTTGTTCTACCAAAACCAACCAAATGATCTACCAAAAATTTAATATGAGGACCTTTCCAATCCTTCCAATCACTATGTATTCTATCAGGGAGGACCCGGCACTACATAGTTGTTGGTAGATCTAATGGAGATTGTATGGATCGATCTTAAGGTGTATAGGGGGCTTTAGTCATTTTGCACTAAGATATATTAATAGTATTGGGTCAGTTCTTTACCTGTAGATACCTTACCATACTGTATGGTATTTGAGCTCAAAAATATTTTTTACAGTTTTGGATAGAGTTTGTAGAACGCAATAAGAATTTGTATTTACATGTTTGCTTTACATTCTACTATGGTAGAATTACAAGCAGCTGTTGTCCATCACAGACAGGAACCTACATATGCACATAATACATCGCATTGGCAGCACTCTGCAGAATAAAAACCCATTTAACTTAAGTGAATATTATGCCTCACCTTGTGGAATACAGGGGTACAGATGTTTTACATGGAAATCTCGAGACGGTGGTTGAATTTTTCTATTATATATACTGGGGCACAATGTATGGACACATCATGGAAACCCACTAGTGAGCTATACTTTCATATACTTTCATGTAAAAGTGTATTTTTCTAACAGCCATGGTTTAGACTAGGGAAGGATAAAAACATCTAACAAGTAATGTCTGTTTATAAATGAATTTGCTTAACTTAAAGCTCAATAGACACAGCAGGATATAAGAGCAAATGTCACTCCTGGCTCTTGTGATGACATTTTCAATTGTTAGTAACCACAACAAATTGATGGAAAGAATCTTCCTAGACGTGTTAAACTCACTGACAGACAATGATTACGAATATCTGTTTAGAATTTTGGTCCTTGAGCTCATCTGGGCTGGTCTGTTGCCTCCTTAGGAAAGGTCATTATCTTTGGGCTGCAGAACCTATAATGACCCTGCGCTGTCCTGTTCTTTATTACTAGTTATATCTACAACATTACCAGTTACAGTTTTATTAAATATTCAAGTATGATGTACAGTCTCCTACTGAGATTTATGTACAAAGTGAACTTGCATGTTTCAGTATATGTTAACCTGTATAATGTCCGCTGATTTTTGCATGGGATACTTCAGGACTGGTAAGTGGCGGTGTCACGGGACAATAGCATGTTTCCAAGAAGTTTCTGCTCTGAGCACTCCACTTTTAATGATTAAAAGCTGGCTGACGTCAGTAAGTCCTAAGAATGAATAGGTGGCACCAGCTGGGACTCGGTTCACATGAAAAGGCCCCTTGGACTAAGCTGAACATATAAACACAAATAAACACTCATTATTTCTCAGCATCGATTGAACAATACCAGCTTGAAAATATCTTTAAGGGAGACTGATGTTGAAAGGATCCAGATGCTTTCTCTACAGAGCTTATATAGGAGAGTAACAAGAGGTCCAAAACTTGTAGTTTGAAACATCTGCTTGCTGTGTGGGTCACAGTGTAGGGCAACTCAGTCAGTACTGTTTCCAATTACAGGAAACAGGATGGCATTAATTCAGAGTACACTAAATGCAACATATGCAGGAGCTGGAAATCATTCAGTGAGTAGACGTGAGCCCAGCAAAAAACCAAAAGAAAGAAAAAAAACACTTGTGTAAACATGAAGGTCTGATTCACTGCCTCTGATATAGTGGGGGTGGCTGGAGATGAGTGAACCTATTAGAATAAACCTAAATTATACCTGGATTGAAGTAATTTGCCCAATTTTTATATATTTTCCTTACTGGCATATTACACCACAATACATTGCACAATTATAGGTCATAATGTCCTATGGTGTACCCCTGCTACCTTGAGAGCTTTTCCATTAACCATCATGGATATCCTTTCAATAGCAAATCAGGCAGGGTTTGCATCAAAGAGATGACACATTTCAATATAAGCATGCAAACTGAATGCAGATGTTGAAATGTTGTCATCTAATTGACCATGTCTAGTCATCAAGCATAAAACCATTGTATAAGAAGAGTACTGCAATTCTCAAAGGACACTTCCAACCTCTTAGTAGTATCATCACTCCAAGTGCCTTGGGGGGCTTGCTGAGCTCTGATGCCATAATATAATCTTTCATTACATTGATACTGTCATTTCACATGACAGTCATTCACTTTCCATTTACTAATTGCCATTCCTTTCTGGTATCTCTTCCTACTCTTTGCCATAAAAGTGTAAAAAGAAGAAGGTTATTACCATATGCCTTCTTACATATTGACTGCCCCAGGTAAAGAAGATTTTTTTTTTTGCCCATATATTGGCAAATATCTCAGAAGAGAGATTTAAATAAAGCAGTGAGCATGAAAGTTATGCGATAATTTGGAAGACATTGGTAAACTGGCAGATGGAGCTACACTAATGTCACATTGAACCTTGAGGCTGTTGCATAATGAAGGCTGAGCATATCTCATGACCCAGTTTTCTGGCCATGAGACATAGACGACAAATCCAGGTCTGCTCATCTCTGTTCACATCTTTCACCTCTAAATGCAGTGGTGGTTTGTACCCATTGCTCAATGGCACAAACTTAAAAGGTTAAGCCCCCCATACACCACAAACAATTACCATGCAATTTCTGTACAACCAACTTTTCTTCTACCAAAACTATGTATTATGAGGACCTTTCTACACCTTCCAATCACTATGTATTCTATCAGGAAGGTCACTATACTACATAGTTGTTGGTAGGTCTCATGGAAATTGTATGGAGGAATCTCAAGGTATATGGGGGGCTTAAGGAGTGATTAAAGATTGAAAGGTTTCTGTAGAGATATATCAACATGTTGAAAACAACTGTGTATGTGATAACAAGCACATCTAAAGCCCCCCATTCACGTCTAGATTTTCTGTTCAATCAACTTAAAAAGATAATTTTTTTGGAGTGAAATTGGTGAGTGAATGTTTGCTAAAGCCCCCCATACACGTTCCGATTATTCTCCCGACCGATTTTTCATCCGATCGGGTCACCCGATTTTCACCAAAAATGTTATGGTCGGTCGGCTGGCACGAACAATCGGAATTCAAATTATCACCGATCGATCAGCCTGACACTATTTATTAATAGCAGATCGACCAAAATTTACGGACAGGCCCGAAGCGGTCCCGACCGAAATTGGGATTGGTCGGGTACATAATTCCGCATCCGATTAATCTCCCGATCGATTAATCTCCCAACCACGTTGGTCGGTCGGGCAAAATTCGTACGAAAAATCGGAACGTGTATTCCCATACACCTTCCGATTTTTCGTACGAATTTCGTACGAATTTTCCCGGCTTAAGTGTAGTAACAGATATTTAATACATTTTTTAGAGATCGACTGAAAGTGTAATCAATTTCAATACAACCAAATAATATTTACCAGCATGTCCAATCCTTTTTCAATCATTCTTTTCCCAATTTTAATTGTTTTAGGTTGATCTAACCATGTGGGCTGCCACAGATTTTTAATCAATCAACCAAAAAATTTATTGAATTAAGTTGATTGGATAAAAAAATCTAGATGTGTATGGGAGCCTTAATGATAATCCCTGTATGACACAAGCAATGCTTGAGTCGCTTTAGTGATCTTCAATCATTAGCTCATAGGTTTTTAGGAAAGTTCTTGAGCCCACGCATGTTTAAAGATGGTTTATATTTTCTGGTACCCTACCAGTTGCAAATGATTGATTTTAAATTGAATGTATACATATTTATGTTCTTGGAGTTCATTTTTTATGGCATCTTGTATTGTCAAGATTAAAACAGGGATAAAAAACCTTTATGCGTGGCTCCAGTGTCCTGTTATAAAAGGCCCTCTATTAATCTGGTAATAAAGGAGTTAACAGTTGGCTTCCCAGTGGCAGAATGTGAGCCAACAAGCCTCTTCCAGGAGTCTTTTAACCGCAGAGCTCCTTGTAAGAATATCCCTTCTGATACAATTTATTGCTTGCGAGTACCACACAAAGGATATGAAACCATTGAGCCGAACTAGAGTACTTAAACAGGGGGCCCAGGTCAACACTCTCCCCCATAAAACAAGTTTAAAGGTCTTCAGGATTCTTGTTAAATATTAGGCCACATCTGAAGGGGAATGGTGTCCTCTTTCCATAAAAAGCCAGCATGACTTTGCCTTGTGTTGTCAGTAAATACTGCCACCTTTTAGCTCCAACTCAAACAATTTGCGTGGAAGACAAATGTGTTAGAGTGGAAATAAACACAATTATTGTAAACAGCAGGAAAGAAAATATAATAATTCTGTGAAGTGTTAGCATACAACAATTCAATACAAGATTCAAATCTATTAGATAATGTTCCAACATGTGCCAACAGATTTGGGGTTAAGCTCTGCATACACAGGTCGATTTTATTGTTAAATCGACTTAAAATGATCAAAATTGGTCTAACATAATAAATCTACTGCACACATGGTTTGATCAACGTAAATTGTTCGATAACTGACAAAACATTGATCAAAAAGTGATCGGACAAAATTTTCATCGATTGTACAATGATCAAACAACTAAAATCGTAGCATCTTGTTTGTTGGTCGGGCGATTGTATTCGATGAACACATTTATATATGACTCTTTCCTGTGTTTTTTGACTAAAATTGCAGATTTAAGTGGGATTACAATTAAACCCTCCATGTGGTACTACCTTGGATTCGAAAATCCAATTAGAAAATCGTTGGGGCTGAAACCGAACCGTGTATGGCCAGCTTAACAGAGACCACATGACCCTCCCCTCTTATTCTCAAAGGTCAGTCAGTGCAGCACGGAAAAGTTTTTTTCAGTTTGGTGAAACAAGAGTAGCTCCTTGACTAGAGGAGAGATGGTCATGTGAAGAGGCTTTCCCTTTTTATTTTCTTTCTTTCTTACTGAGCTCACAGTGAGTTCTGTTAGTTTTGGCCAGCGTACAACACAGAACAGTTATTAAGCAGGCCATACACATACACTATTCATTTTTTCTGTTCTATCGACTTAAAAAGTGATCGTTTGAAAATCGATACCCTTTAGCTGAATCAATCGACCAAAAGCAATTGAAATAGAAAAAAGTTGATCGAAAGGGGATCACACGTTAGTAAATTTGAGTTAATCGTTCAAGTATCTGACGGGTTTTCTGGGTGTTTTTGATTTGTAACCGATCGTATTGTGGAGCATGCGCACAGAGTTAAGGAAAGGAATCGATCGGTTGTGAATTGATCACATTATGTATTCCAAAACGATTGGTTTAAAACTATTGTTTTTAAAGTCGATCGAACAGAAATTTTAAATTTGATCGAACAGAAAATTTTTTTTTTATTGTGGACGTATTGCATAGAATCTTGGTGGAATATATTTATATATGCAACCTACTGCCATAGCATACTTGTCCATAGCACGCTTTGAAAAAAAGCACCCCACAAGCTCAGATGGATAAAGTCCACCCCACCAAAATATGTAGAATAAATAGTTGACACATTTTTAACAAGCAGATAAAGAGTATTAACTGTTACCCAATTAAAATAATGTGCTGCAGCATTTTATTATAAGAACATTGCTCTTAGCCTTACCAGAGAAGGTCAATGTCAAAATTGTTAAAGTTAAAAGTCTATTATCACAGAATGTTGGGTAGTTAGCATCACTTTCTTTCTAATGAGAGACAGATAGAGAAAGATTAGAAGTATAATGGAGAGCTCTGGGTCCTTTTTGTTTTACAGTTTTGGATAAAAGAGCTACTTAACTTCCTGTTAAGGATAGAAAAAGATTTATAATGAGCGCTCATACACAGTTATTACCATAAAAATTTACCAATGTTAGAAACATTGTGTAAAGATTCAAATATCCTTGGTTGGTCTGTATAGTGTTGGGATGACAGCAGAGGAGAGGAAAGTTACTTTTTATTAGCATAGCCCAGTATAATTTTTTTTATAGTTCTGGAGAATTCTCAGTAGTTTGGGAAATTATTAAATGGGGTGAAGGGGCTTGATAAGGGCAGTTATGCAGTGATGATGAATAGGTTCTCCCATTATAGAGATTGATTCCATATGTAGGCTGCTGCTGTTTTCAGTTAGGAGATGTCACTTTCAATTGAACTTTAGAAGACACTATGAGAGTTCTTGATTAATGAGAAAAGCAATGTTTCTTTTCTCTTTTTTTCCATCGACCCCCCCCCCCCCCCCCCCCCCCCCCCCCCCCCCAAGGTTTCACCTTCTAGAAAACAGTGAAATCATACAACTTTCAGATAAGCATTTATTAAAGTCTCTCTTTACATATTAGTGTCTGTGAAGACTCAGCAGGCTACAGTTGACCATACTATCTGTTATGGTGCCAAAACAGTAATATTTATATTAGGGTTGTGTAGCTTAAATATAAAGATTAAAGTCATTTATACACTGATCCTTACAACATGTACTCCAAACTGTGGAACTTCCAAAAGTCAGGCGGTGTATGGCTTTATTGGTGCCTTTGAGGAGAACTCAGGTTCCATAACTTCTCCTAATTTAATAGTGTCACCTTTCTTCAAAGCAAGAAGCAGACGGCCACAGGAAATAGAGTAGATAAGGCGGTACATGCTAAAAAGTGGATGCAGCTGTTACAGTTTATGGCCAAGGGGCCATTCTTTGATACCTCTAGTACTGCTATGTCACCATCTTCCAAATGATGACCCTTTTCCTCTTATGGTCATACCAAGCAGCTACACATCATGGATAGAAACATATATTTATTCCTGCAGTTTTCATACCCCAACAGCATATCCCTGTAAAATAAAAAAGGCTCCAGGTACTATAGTCACCTGATCTCTGGTACCTCTAAATAAATGATGTCCACTAATGCTTCCTCTATATGTTAGCTGATAGTTTTCCTTTTCCTTAAACCATATTCCGGATGAATCAGTGATAAGCACACCAGATGCATAACTTGGTTATTGTAAAATGTTAACAATATTTTTTAAGTCAAGTATGTGGTGTATTATGCTATGTGCTCAATTTTTTGCTCTATAAAACTAACTAATGTTTTCCCCCTGAAGGTTTGGCAGAAAACATGCAAGGGCAAAAATAAATGTAAAAGTAAATGTATAAAATAAAAAAAGATTTCATTTTTTAATTGTTATTCTTGAAGCCTTCCATGTGTATGCTTGCATGTGTGGCTTGCCTTTCACTCCACAACCCAGTACATAAATATACCCCTAAACCTCCGCTCCTCCAGTGACCTACTAATGACATCGATCTGATATCATCATCACATGCGTGGCTTCAAGACTTCTCTAGGGGTGCTCATACTCTCTGGAAATCTTCCCCTCATCCTATTAGACTTGCTCCTACTTTGAATGCTTTCAGAACTTTGAAACCCCCCCTCTTTAGTCTCTCCTACCCATCCTTTCATTCCTAACATCACCACTATGCTAGTCCCATTCCACCCAACCTATTGTTTACATTAGGGCTATATAAATAAAAGTTAATAACAATATATAAAAAACGGTGTCTAACATTATTGTATCCATTTACTGTTAGCCAAGGCAGTCAAGTTTCTACTCCTGAAAAGCTGGGGCACCTCTGTCTACAGCATACAGATTCACTCCGTAAAAATACTCTAATATTTTAGGTAGATATTTGCAATTACATCCACAGATGAAATTGTTCATATTCCGGGTGACGCTAAAGGTCACTAGCAATACTGTAATATTCATTCCACATGGTCAAGAGGACCAGAGCTGTTTTCAAATACATAAACATACTATGCTTTGCATGCAATAAATAAAGGTGTCGTTTTGTTTTTTCATCTTAGTCTGTACTACTTCTTGGGCATTCCAAATCGTTCTTACTATAATTTCATGCTTTTTGATCTTGCATATACCTCCTGCTAAGAGAGGAGACTACATGGCAATACATGATACTCCTCTGTGTAGCCCAACCCCCCCCCCCCTTCCTAAAATAAACATATTGAGTTTCTTTTTCTCTACTTTTGTATTTCCCAACTCTCTCACTTTTGGAGCCAAATCCCTAATGCCTCTGCCCTACTGCTGTCCTTCTTCCATCTTTTGGCTTTGACTGAAATCTGTAAAAATACATTTTGTTTTAACTGTAAGAAACTTTCAAATATGACTAGTCACTAAGCTACTGCTAGCATGTCTAGGAATATTTAATGATTTATACAATGATTTCCTGGCAGATGTTGACCATTGTAGGCATCTGTATGCAGGGCCATCTTCAGACCGGAACAGGGGGCACTCCTGGCCCAGGGCCAACCAACTGACCATCTAGGGGGGGGGGGGACTTCACAGATCACTGCCCGGTCTGTGACATGCCCACCTCTGCTGGCATTGGCATGGCAACTGGGTTCCCCATCCTGCGTGCAGCCTCGATGATCAACGTCTAACTCCCCACGGGTACAGACCAGGTAAGTATCCTACGGTGTCCACAGACGGTGGGGCCCAAGAAATTACCTAGTAATTACCCGATGGTGGCCCTGCCTGTATGGACAGGTTCACACCAATGAGATTTTAATTTATTGTTGCCCAACAAACATAAAAACATGGCCAGTGCCAACATATTATGTCCAATGGGCCAATTCAAGATCATGTTCTGTGGGAAAAGGGGCATGAGCTTTTCAGCAGATATTTATGTCAATGGCAACACCAAAAATGTATGTAGGTCTGCCTTGTTGTGTGTTTTAATGTGTGACAACTCGCACCTCTTCTAGTAGTTCTCTCATGTAAAAGACTGGGGTACATGATATACGGATGAAAATATGCATTACAGCGTGCATTGACTTTAAGGCGCACAGTGCAATAAAAGCACAGTGGGACTCAACCACACAGAACCACATAGGTGTGAACGCAACCCGAGTATACTCACATATACCGTCCTGCCACACCACCATCACAGTGTGTGCGTTTGAATAGGCATTGAGCACACACAAAATGTTGTGTTATTCAAAAAAGCACATTGCACATGGAAGTAAGTTCCCAGTTTACAAGTGTCCATAAGTTTTGATAATAGACAAGCATAAAGAAGGTACCACTTATGACAAATATGCAGCATGTCTTTTATCTCAAATTTGGTGTATATACACTCTCACTCTATCTCCAACATCTGGTTCTTTCTCTATTAAGCCACAAAATCAGAACGCAGTCCAACGAAAACCCAAATGCCTGGCTTTAATTTGTTACAAAAACTGTCAGAATTAGAAGTCCAATTCCTGCTTCCTTCGCTGGGTGTTTGTGAACATGGAATGTGGGGGAAGTGAGGAAATTAAATCTGGCTCAAATGTAAAGCTGTCATAAAAACAAACAAGGACGATTAACGGTCATACGTGACAATACACATACACAGCTGATCAGTATATAGCTGTGCACAATGTCCCTGTTCATATATTCTGTACTATAATAAACTAAAAGTCACCCAGCAGTGCTCGAAGTTGGATGATGAAGTAGAGAGAAGAGGAAGATACTGTGGCTCCAGTTCCCCAGACACATTGGCAAGGAGGATTTGTTTTGGTGAAAAGTTGCCTATTTGATATACGTCATTTCCTTAAACCTACTGTAGCAGAAGTTTCTTCATAACTGTAATACATTTGGTGACACCTAAATGGAGGAGGGATGTAAGGGGTAAGCTTAATGAAGAATTGGTTTACTTTACTACTTAATCTATAGATTACTGAACATTTGTATTGCTTTATTGAGCAGTACCGTATATACTCTAGTATAAACTGAATTTTTAAGCACCATACAGTAATGTGCTGCAAAAATTTAATTTAGCGTATATTCAAGTCTTAAGATGAAAATGGTAAGCAATAATATCATCAGAAAAATATCTGGAGATGTAGAGAAGGGTTGTAGGAACATTTAAGACATATTATTGCTCTAGTTTTTGCATAAACTAGGTTTACAGTCATATCAACATTTTTAAGTCGATTTAACTTTTGCAAAAAGTACTTAAAGCGGATGTTTACTTAAAATCTAAAAATTATATATGTAAAATGAAAGTTTGACTTACTTTTGAGCTGGTATGATGGTGGCATAGCACTCCACAATTAAAAAAATATATACTTACCTATTGTTCCATGGAATCGTATGAGATTCCATGTTTATTTTCCAGGCTTCCAGGGGTTAACACAAGGTGCAATGTCGCAAGTGGCCACTGGGGGTGTTTGTAATTATTTTCTATGGGAAAATTTGTGCGATTCTGTTTAACCTTCTTAGCGTTCATGCCGAGCCCAGCTCATCCAGAGTTTGTGTGAAGAATAAACTCTGGATCAGCTGGTCTCCCATGAAAGCCGCATATCCCCGGAAACGGCTACGACGATGCTGCTTTCAGCCGCAGCATTTCCGGGGTTGTGTGGCATCACCGATCTTGTCCCGGTGACGTGGAAGGGGGCAGGGTGGGCAGTGCCATAGACCTCCAAGTTAATGGAGGGGCCTCTGCCTCCGGCTGTGTGGAGAGGGGGAGGGAGGAAATGGCAGGCAGTGTACCTTGTACACTGCTGCCATTGCCCGTACCACGCGGTTAAAAACGGTGCGGTACGGTCGGTGCGCTAGGGAGGTTAATGAGCCGAGATTAGAGATTTTGCCAGTGAGTTCCAGGGTGCACTGCGGCAGCCTGTCATCAGATCCAGGTAAAGAGGAGGGGCTGTAAGGGATCTACTTAATTTACTCCTTACAGGTATGTTTTTTATGCATCCCTCCCTATAATTCTTCTATACTTCTAGTGCCATTACTGTAATGATTAGTTTTTTTGTTTTGTTTTTTAATGTTCCTACAACCCTTATCTACATCTCCAGGAATTTTGGTGATGATATCATGTTCAGGAAAAAAAAAATTCAGTCACAAAACCAAAACCAGAGCAGTAACTTTATACATAGAATAAAAACAAGGCAATGGTTATAAAACAAAATATTATAATCATAATGCATAAAGACACAATATATTTTTGTACCTTTTTTTTTTTTATTAAACCTTGGCCCTAAATGAATAATTGTTGGATGTTTTTTAACCAAGGTCAAAGCTAAGTTAGTTAATCAGATATACAAATGAACATTGTTCACAGCAAGAGCGGAATTCCAAGCTCAATGTTGCCCATTTTAATGGCATTGCTGTCAGAATTTATTTCCAGCTGACATCTGATGACATAGCGGGATATTCATACTTGACAAGCAGCAAGCGGTCACTTCCAGCACTCTGCACCTTCGTTAACAAGTTGACAACAATAAGTGTTAGTTTTGGCTTGATTTGACATTGCTGGAATAATGATGTGTTAAACTGGTAACTACCGGTACTTCTATACATACAGAACCATTATATGAGCATACTGTACATATGGTATGCAGACTGAAACTGAGCCAATACAACAGCTGCTTTGCTTCATTGGCGCGGTTTCATTCTACATACAATTTGCATGAAATAAAACTTCAGCATCTCATCGACCACCTCTAGTCCCCAGCTCTTCCAACTTTATTATTTAAAGCTGGTTTATGCATTTTTAAATAGATTATTGAAGTGGCCAATAATATGAATAACCATACATATCCGCCGATCGGATGCCATGCGAGTTCCCGCATACAATCAGGATCGGGTCGGCAAGGAATCGGGTGTGCCAACTTGCAGGACTGGACTAAAATCAGCCGTCATGTCGGATCACACATTAATCCGACATGATGGATAATTTTGATCCGGATCCCAGCCGAAATAATGGACGGCACACAAAGTGTGCCGGACGATTCACGCCCGCTAGGTCGGGTCGGGGATCAACAAGAAATTGTCCTGTCTATTCCCAGCTTAAGAAATAACTGATTTACTACCAGTTTCATTGAGTCACCACATAGGTGTACATACCATATCAATATTGTCCTATACAGCTCCTCAGTGGTTCCTCCTATTACTTAAGCTGGGCAGACATTTCGTTCTGTGCCCGATTCTGCTGCAGATCGACGGTGTGTGAATACGTCATCACGCACGGCCGGCCGTGCAGAGATGTGGCTGGGCACCCTTTGCGTGCTGGCACTTACTTTGGATAAGGACACTGGTCCCCATCCAAGTAATGGGATTGGTCTAAAATTTACGGTCATGTTCGAAAATTCTTTGATCCATTTTCCGGCTGAAATTATGGCCGAATTTTGCTTATAGGCATTAGATTTGCGCCCACAAATCTAAACGTCTACGCCCAGCTTCACACTTTTTTATATTTGTGGCGAGCCCCTCTCATTGGGGGACAATCTTCTCCCTATTTCACATATTATACAGTATAGTGGCCACGTTTGATTAGAACCCATGCTTATTCAGCCAACACAGTCAGGGCAAGTGTCTCTAATGTTCTGTAATGCAAGTATAGGAGTATCACACGGAAAATCGAGACGTCTATGGCCGGCTTTAGTGATTGCTTCTACCGAATTAGCCTAACAATCATAAATCATACTGACGTTTTTCCAGCACACACATGAACCTAATATGGGTTAATTGTGACACTTCTTTCAGGAAGTAGAAACAGTGTTTCTAATGTCATAGAGCGACTTCAAACAGCAGGAACATCTGAGGGAAATTCTGTAATTGGAATAATCACAATCTGTTAGGAAGGAAGAAAATACTGGGGGATTAACCCTCGTGTTCTCACTATATCCCTGGATCTAACATCACAACCATTTACAGCTGACAAGCCGTTAGACCTGTAATAAGTGCAAAGTCAATCCAGTGAAACCCCGACGTACTTCAATTGCCAAACGAAGTCGGTGTTGGTTCTATGTCCGATCTGATTTAGAAATACAAGATTACACAGTCCCCGTTAAAGTGTCAGTGCCAACATCCCAAGTAGTAGTAGGAAAGAAAAAAGAGGTTGCACCCAATGTGACCAGGAAACCACCCCCTGGTCACCGAATGGAGGGACTTTGAGGCACACAGTAATAATAAGGTATTTTATGTACAAAAATAATAATAGTTATCGCGTAACATCAATGATGTTACGCGATAACTATTATTATTTTTGTACATAAAATACCTTATTATTACTGTGTGCCTCAAAGTCCCTCCATTCGGTGACCAGGGGGTGGTTTCCTGGTCACATCGGGTGCAACCTCTTTTTTCTTTCCTATGTCCGATCTGATTTTTAGTCGATTGCGATTTTTTTGAGTCGATCATTCAGGATGGACAGAACTCGATTCATCGCGGTGAACACGCACAGTGATCGATCGGTCAAAAATCAAGTGGAAGATGGACCCATGTACGCTTTAGATTTCCCAGCGATGGATCTTTTAAACGATCACGCATGCCATTCCAGAATCGATTTCAATTACAGAATCAAACGCACACAGCACTGTATGACTTCTTTGATAACTGGTCAATTCCTTCCTAAGATGGATCGCTCACGGAACGTGCGATCTCCAGCTCACAGCTGTTCTAAACGGAAATTATGTAATGTGGGTTGAACGCTAACAGGTCGATTATTCATTTTTCAGGCAGGTCTGATTCCCGCTTGATCGATTTTACGTGATTGCTTGATCACTTTGTGCATGCATCAGTTTGTGATCGATCACGGCGATTCCGGTGACTGATCTCACAGAAATTGTACGGAAAATCGAGAAGTCTATGCCCAGCTTAAGTAATAAGTAAAAAAAAAAAATAGCACCTAGAAGGGGTCAGAACAAATATGTATCTATGGCGGCTCATGAAGATAGAGCTACCAAAATATACTTTTTGGTGGAGAAGATACTCTCTTTTTTTCAACCAGCCTTTGTTTAGATATACCGTACTTTTTAAAAAGTGTAAGAAATATAAGTTTGGAAAAATTGTGTCAGAAAAATTAACATGGAGAGTAGAAGACATGGTATCGTGTAGGGGCAAGTCTTCAGAAATCTTATATATAATATGAGATTTGTATTAATAAAAATCCACTTAACTTAATTTAACATAGTCACCAGATGGGAGAGATTTTTGGTAGAAGAGACATAGAAGTTTCTTTAGCTTTGCTCCTTGTGGCTTTTTTTTTTTTGTTTAAGGTTTAATGCATGCCATGAACAGCCTGGTGCTGGAGACAATAGCAATGCTATGCACATGTGTAGAATTTACATCAGTGGAATCCCACAATTGTAAGAGAATCACTATGGGACCTGGAAGAAACCGCTTGAGAAACAGCTTTCTTCTACAAATTAGTTACATGTCACCAACTGTAAACAATGGACCTAGAGAGGGACAAAAGTGAAAGGTGACTTAAGAACAAGGTTGAAGATGACCATGCACAAAGCATGACATGAAAACTGTGGCATGAGGTTGGCATTAAGAGAAAATCAAAAGTCTGAATACAAACCATGAAAAGAAGAGATGTGTTGAATGTTGGAACAGATCAAATGATATGACTACAAGCATTCACTCCACAATATAAAGCATTTGTGATGCATAAATGAGGCATAAATTACAAATGCTGCATTAAAAAGTCGGCACTGCATATACTGTACATACTAGTATGTGTTTAAAGACAAAAAATATGGTGTGACGAGTATGGAAATTACATTTTATATATATATATATATATATATATATATATATATATATACACACACACAGTGGTGTGCAAAACTATTCCTGATTTCTTATTCTTTTGCATGTTTGTCACACTTAAATGTTTCAGCTCATCAAAAATCGTTAACTATTAGTCAAAGATAACATAATTGAACACAAAATGCAGTTTTAAATGAAGGTTTACATTATTAAGGGAGAAAAAAACCAAAACTACAAATCTACATGGCCCTGTGTGAAAAAGTGATTGCCCCCCTTGTGAAAAAATAACTTAACTGTGGTTTATCACACCTGAGTTCAATTTCTGTAGTCACCCCCAGGCCTGATTACTGCCACACCTTTTTCAATCAAGAAATCACTTAAATAAGAGCTTCCTGTCACAGAGAAGTAGACCAAAAGCACCTCAAAAGATCCAACGAAATTCACGAACAAATGAGAAGAAAAGTAATTGAGATCCATCAGTCTGGTAAAGGTTATAAAGCCATTCCTAGAGCTTTGGGACTCCAGCGAACCACAGTGAGAGCCATTATCCACAAATGGCAAAAACATGGAACAGTGGTGAACCTTCCCAGGAGTGGCCGGCCCACCAAAATTACCCCAAGAGCGCAGAGACAACTCATGCGAGAGGCCACAAAAGACCCCAGGACAACATCTAAAGAACTGCAGGGTTCACTTGCCTCAATAAACGTCAGTGTTCACGACTCCACCATAAGAAAGTGACTGGGCAAAAACAGCCTGCATGGCAGATATCCAAGGCGCAAACCACTATTAAGCAAAAAGGACATTAAGGCTCGTCTCAATTTTGCTAAAAAACCTCTCAATGATTGCCAAGACTTTTGGGAAAATACCTTGTGGACCGACGAGACAAAAGTTGAACTTTTTGGAAGGTGCGTGTCCCGTTACATCTGGCATAAGAGTAACACAGCATTTCAGCAAAAGAACATCATACCAACAGTAAAATATGGTGGTGGTAGTGTGATGGTCTGGGGTTGTTTTGCTGCTTCAGGACCTGGAAGGCTTGCTGTGATAGATGGAACCATGAATTCTACTGTCTACCAAAAAATCCTGAAGGAGAATTTCCGGCCATCTGTTCGTCAACTTAAGCTGAAGCGTTCTTGGGTGCTGCAGCAGGACAATGACCCAAAACACACCAGCAAATCCCCCTCTGAATGGCTGAAGAAAAACAAAATGAAGGCTTTGGAGTGGCCTAGTCAAAGTCCTGACCTGAACCCTATTGAGATGTTGTGGCATGACCTTAAAAAGGTGGTTCATGCTAGAAAACCCTCAAATAAAGCTGAATTTATACAATTCTGCAAAGATGAGTGGGCCAAAATTCCTCCAGAGTGCTGTAAAAAACTCGTTGCAAGTTATCGCAAAAGCTTGATTGCATTTATTGCTGCTAAGGGTGGCCCAACCAGTTATTAGGTTCAGGGGGCAATTACTTTTTCACACAGGGCCATGTAGGTTTGGAGTTTTTTTCTCACAAAATAATAAAAACCATCATTTAAAAACTGCATTTTGTGTTTACTTGTGTTATCTTTGACTAATCGTTAAATGTGTTTGATGATCAGAAACATTTTGTGTGACAAACATGCAAAAGAAATCAAATAGTTTTGCACACCGCTGTATATATATATAGATATATATACACACACAAAGGGGTGCACATAACTTTTTTTAGTGAGCTCCTCAGATGAGTACCAGGAGATGGTGTTTGGTACTCATCCCATATGTAGGGTGCTCTTCCTCACTGTCCTCTGCTTTCTGCATGGTAGATTCTGCTGCAGATGGACCTCTCTGTTCTTGATTTATCTTCCGATTAGCTGTCTCCATCCGCAGGTCACCAGCTGGCTTTGGGTCACATGTAACTCCCCATGGCAAGGGGTGTAATTAAAATTTAAATGATTTAGTTTGAGATATATGATAGCTGTGATCACTAAGTATGTTATACATGGAGATGCTTTGCTTTTCCTTTATTCTGCTAAGGTCTACCTAGAACAGTGGTTCCCAAACTGAGGGGAGCAAAGGTATTCCAGGGGGGGGGGGGGGGGGGGGGGGGCTCGATAATGTTTCTAAATAGAAAAGGGGGGCCCTGCAAGGAAAGTTTGGGAACCACTGACCTATAAGGTCCACTGTATTGATGATTTGTTATTGTTTAGTAACTTATTATCATACACATGTATGTTTTGTTTATATGTTAAAAATACTAATAAAAAGAGAATGTAAAAAAAAGAAGCAACGATGAATGAGCACAAAGATGGCACGCCGAGTAAAATAAAAATCAGGTTGGAGGGAACTACAGAAAATGTAGAGGCCAAGACAGAAAAACCAGAAACCACTGTAAATAAATAACAAAGAAGGTGGCTTCCTAAGTAAAAATATTATGTTAAAGATAAAAATGTGTTGAAAGATGATGTTTCGGAAAGAAAAGACTGTAGCTGAAAAAGAATGAATAAGCTGAGAATTGTGCAAATAAGGGAGAGTAATGAGGAGATACAGCAATATAGCAAGAAGTATAAAAGAGACAAGACATAAAGAAGGCAAAAAGATGAAACCCCAGAAATTTTCTGACAGCAATTACTATCAAAAACATAGATGATATACAACGAGTGAACAGTTGGCATGAAACTTGTATAGAGTACGAACTCAGTGTAGGAAAATCTGAGATTCTCATCTCCACTTGCCAAGCACCTTAACAAGTCACCCATAACCGGTTCCCTTGAAGAAAATGACTAACCTTATTGAACAGACTTTAAAATCATTACAAAAAGTAACCCCCCCCCCCCCCCCCCCCCCCATACACCTTTAAATCACTCCATACAATTTCCATTAGGTCTACCAACAACTATGTAGTGCCGGGTCCTCTCTGATAGAATACATAGTGATTGGAAGGTTTAGAAAGGTCCTCATATTACATGGTTTTGGTAGAAGAAAAGTTGATGCGCTGGGCTCAGCGTTGATACTGAACCCTAGGCTGTTCAGCAGATGCACGTCCAATAGTTTGAATGGAGATTGAACAGGGTTTTCCAAAATGTTGGAACCCTGTTCAATTGAGTTTCTTCAAACAGGGTCTATTGATACCGTTTGAAGGAAGGCATACACGGGTAGATTTGTAAATAGATTAGAGCATAATCAAGCACCATGAACACCCACGTTGCTTGATTGTACTTACACAAAAAAATATAATTAGGAGTGTTTTGTGTGCTCCTTAAACACACTCACAGCACACTGAAGCATGGTGGTGGCAGCATCATCCCTTGGGGCCGTTTTTCTTCAGCTAGAACTGGGGCCTTAGTTAAGATAGAGCGAATTATGAACAATTCCAAATACCAGTCAATATTGGCACTAAACTTTGAGGCTTCTGCAAGAAAGCTGAACATGAAGAGGAACTCCATCTTTCAGCATGACAATAACCAAAGCATACATCCAAATCAACAAAGGAATGGCTTCACCAGAAGAAGATTAAAGTTTTGGAATGGCCCAGCCAGAGCCCAGACCTGAATCTGATTGAAATTCTGTGGGGTGACCTGAAGAGGGCTGTGCACAGGAGATGTCCTCATAATCTGACAGCGGTCACAATGTGCCATGCTGATAGCCTCATACCCAAAAGACCGAGTTCTGTATTAACATCAAAAGGTGCTTCAATTAGTGTAAGGGTGTGCACTCTTATGCAACCACATTATTTTATTTGCATATTTTTTCTTCCCTCAACCTAAAAGATTTCAGTTTGTTTTTCAATTGAGTGGTACGGTTTATAAGTCACATTAAAGGTGGAAAAAGTTCTGAAATGATTTATCTTTGTCTCATTTTTGTACAGCAAACTGACTTTTTACCAGGGGTGTGTAGACTTTTTATATCCACTGTATGTTGTATTGCATCACCCGGGAAAACTTGGTACAGTAGAGAGACCAGTCCAGGCAGACATTACAGGAAGCACCAAACACACTGTATTTTTGGCAGGATTAATAAAGCGTTTGCTTGTAGAGACACAACCTTGTATCAGAAATGCACTGAACAGGTCATCATTGTTTCCTTATTACATGTTTTGGAACATTTGAGTGTTACATGTTCCTTTTACTCATCAGTTATTCAAGCACATGACAAAATGTTATCACTTCCATCTATCTACTTTAGACACCACAATGTTTGTGTTCATTTCCAGCTTAGACAAGCAGCAAAAAAACAGTTTTCGGTATGCAAACTATACAATCAGCTTCTCCACCTCACGTAAACAATAGGTTATAGCAGATTGCCATGGCCTGCAACCTTGGTAACTATGCAGATTATGAAAGGTATATAGGTCTGGTGTGGGTATACTGTAGAACGGATGTTTCTTCTGGCAATGCCTGGGTTACAGGGCAAAGAGAAGCAGTGCCATTCATTTTCAATAGTACCTCAACAAAGTAGCACAACATACTCTAGAACATGGGTTGGGAACCTGTGGCTTGCGAGCCAGATGTGGCTCTTTTGATGGCTGCATCTGGCTCGCTGCCAAAGTGTTCATGGCGAGCCCAGCTCATGCGGAGAAACAAACTCTAGAAAAGCTGGGCTAGCATAAATCTTGCTCATGCACAACCACTCCGGCTGATTTAGCAGGAAGAGCAAAATCCTAAATCAGCCGAGAACTAAATCCAACCCCTGCTCAAGAACATGTAATGGAAACAATCTGTATACTACAGAGAGCTGGCTTAAGGCCCCCATACACCTTACCATACAATTTCTGTACAATCAACTTTTCTTTTACCAAAACCATGTAATATGAGAAGCTTTCTAAACCTTCAAATCACTATGTATTCAGGGAGGACCCCGCACTACATACCATGTTTCCCCCCAAAGACAGTGTCTTATATTCATTTTGCTCCCAAAGATCCCTACGTCTTATTTTTGGGGGACATCTTGTTTTTCCATTAAGAATATGGCACTGGGGTATCAGGGTGGGGGGGGATCACTTAAAATGACACAGGAGGATCAGAGGGGGGAATCAAAATGGTGGGAATTTAGAGATTGACTACAACTGGCCAGGGGGGATCAGAGGGGGGAATCAAAATGACACAGGAGGATCAGAAGGGGTTACTAAAATGGTAACCCCCCCTTAAATCACCCCGCTGTAATTGATCGCTGGTCGATTGCACAGGAATCTACCCGTTTTTTCCATATTGAAAGAACATTGTTCAGTTTAAAAATATGTACCACACCAGTACAAAAACCATTAAATTCTGATCCCCCCAGCAGTCATACCGATCAATCCTTTTTGCAGCAGAATTTGCTGTATGTGCGTTCTATGATACCCAAGTAGGGGGCAGGGTCTTTCATGATTTCTTAATAATTCTATGGACCAGTGGAACCTGCTCACCCAGAAGATACAATTGCATTCTTTAATAATGAACTAAAGTATGCCTCGCTATTTTTTAACCCCCTAAAACCCTGACTCAAAAGATCAGGTTATTACTATTGTCTAAAGCACAAACAAACGACTTTTTTCATTGGGCAGTAGAATAAAAAAAAAAAAATTATTTTTTTATAATATTTATTGTATGGATAGCACGGGGAATGATGCCACAGCAAAGTTGTTTAGTCTTAAAGCTCACCTCCAAGGAAGATCAAAAAGCACAACTTTCTGAGGGCCACCACCACACTTGCATAATATTCCATTAGGAATAAGAAACACCGCAAATCTGGCCATACGCGTATAGATTCCCCTTCCATCATTAAGCGATTGATCGTAACATGGCTACGGAACGATCGTTCAGGAAAGCAATGTGCACCACCTTTGGGAATCAATCCTTGGTCAATACTTTGGATGGAAATTTAACAGGAAAATACCGGCTTGTCGATCGTTTAAGGTGGGCGCTGATCATTCGAGAATCTACCACAGAATAAAAATGTGTATGGCTAGCTCTTCACTTCCTGCTAAAAACGCACACCACAAAAATCAGGTCCATAAATATTGGGACATCAACACAATTCAAAAATTTCTGGCTCTATACACCACAACAATGGATTTGGAATGAAAAACACAATGTGCTTTGACTGCAGACTGTCTGCTTTACTTTGAGGGTATTTACATCCAAATCAGGTGAACGGTGTAGGAATTACAACAGTTTGCATATGTGCCTCCCACTTGTTAAGGGAACAAAGGTAATGGGACAATTGGCTTCTCATCTGTTCCATGGCCAGGTGTGTGATATTCCCTCATTATCCCAATTACAATGTGCAGATAAAAGGTCCAGAGTTTATTATAAGTGTGCTATTTGCATTTGGAATTTGTTGCTCCAAAGAGCTGCCACTATCAGTGAAGCAAGCCATCGTTAGGCTTAAAAAAACAAACGAAACCCATCAGAGACATAGCAAAAACCTTAGGTGTGGCCAAAACAACTGTTGGAACATTTTTAAAAAGAAACAAAGTGGTGAATGACCGAATAATTCTTTCCCTGATAAAAGAAAATACTCTTAACAGTTGGCCAGATCAAGAACACTCTCCAGGAGATAGATGTATGTGTGTCAAAGTCAACAATCGTCACCAGAGTGAATACAGAGGGTTCACCACATGATGTAAACCCCATTGGTGAGCCTCAAAAACAGGAAGGCCAGATTAGAGTTTGCCAAATTACATCTAAAAAAGCCTTATGCCTGCCATACACACGCCGATGTGTGCATGCAGACTACCCCTGATGTCGCTCCGGGAGGCTAACGTGATGACGTCATCACGTTAGCCTACCATTGCATTCTGGGGCCCCACAATCGGCCAGGCACCCTTTGTGTGCCGGCCATAAGCAGCGATGGAGACGCCGTCTTCATTGCTGCTTATGGCAATCGGCTCCCATCGGCTCAGATTTTCCGACAGATTAAAATCCGGCCGTTTATCGGTATGTGTATGGCCAGCATTAACAGTTCTAGAACAACATCCTATGGACAGATGAGACCAAGATCAACTTGTTCTAGAGTGATGGGAAGAGAAGAGTAGGGAGAAGTAAATGAACTGCTCATAAGCATACCACCTCATCAGTGAAGCATGGTGGTGGTACTGTCATGGTGTGGGCATGGATGGCTGCCAATGGAACTGGTTCACTTGTATTTATTGTTGATGTGGTTGCTGACAAAAGCAGCAGGAAGAATTCTGAAGTGTTTCGGCAATATTATCTGATCATATTCAGCCAAATGCTTCAGAACGCATTGGACGGTGCTTCACAGTGCAGATGGACAATTACGCAAAGCATTCTGCAAAAGCAACCAAAGAGTTTTTAAAAAGGGAAAGAAGTGGAATGTTGTGCAATGGCCAAGTCAATCACCTGACCTGAATCCGATTGAGCATGCATTTCACTTGCTGAAGACAAAAGCTGAAGGGAAATGGGGAATGCCCCAAGAACAAGCAGGAACTGAAGACCGTTGCAGTAGAGGCCTGGCAGAGCATCACTAGGGATGAAACCCAATGTCTGGTGATGTCATTGTTCCCGACTTCAAGCTTTAATTGACTGCAAAGGATTTGCAACCAAGTATTAAAAAGGGAAAGTTTGATTTATGATTACATTTTGGTCCCTAAACAAATGGGAGGCACATATGCAAACTGTCACAATTCCATTGTGGTGGTGTATAGAGCCAAACATGTTCGAATTGTGTAGATGTCCCAATATTTATGGACCCGACTGTATATAATAGCACACTTACACATTCCACACTATTCTCCGAGCAAAAGTGTTTCATAATATCCTATTAGGGACCGCGAGGTGCCACTTGTACATCCGTTCCCCTTTCTTCTCCATAGAACTGTTTTGTACATCACTTGCTGGTTCTCCGGTCTTCGGTAAGAGCAAAACTATAATTGCTAACTGAAATAGTTTGTGAACAGAGGTGAATGGCGCCTATTTTAAGTTAAGTTTCCACTTTAAGCTTAGCAATGCCCCTATTTAAAAGAACAGTTTACTTTCTCCAGTTTGCCGTTTAACACAACATAGAACATGTTGTGTTAAACGGCAAACTGGAGAAAGTAAACTGTTCCTGCTCCTCCTTGGACAGCTTTGCTCTATCAAGACTGCTTCAGTCTCTCAGCAAGGAAGACAGACATATTAAATTAAAATCTATATATAATGGGACCACAATGGGGCAGAAATAAGCAAGTCTTCTCAGTAGACTTGGATAAATCTCAGCTATCCATCAGTGTCAGAGAGGAGGATCTAAACTTCTGCTGCCACCATAATTACAAGAACAAGTGAAGAGTCAGTTGCTTTGAAACAGGAAGGTCTTGGAAAATATTTAAGGGAAAAACTAATTGAACTTACCATTAACGTCCTCACAATAAGCTCACAAAAACAACATAATACTTCTATGTCTCATAAGTCAAAGTTTAACAACCCAGCCGTCATTCCTTTTGCCAGGTTTTAGACGTAATAAAAAAAAAAAACACAAGTTGGCATATTTTACAAATTAGTGGTCACCAAAGTTTTTTAAAATTGCACCCAGATATTGCCAACACAGCTTCCACTGAAGAAATAAATTTATATATACACACAATTCCATCATTCTCATCCAAGTCTAGTGTTTAGGTATACTTTGATACATCTGGAAAAGTATGAGTGAACAACTAATTTGCGTGGGTTGGGCTAACTATTTTACTAGGACATTTATGGGTTAAGCTGAGCATAGACGGTTAGATTAGGGGCTCATTTAGCTGCAGATGTACTGCGAAATTGGTCGCAAATTTAACACGTCCACCTTAAATCGGCACAGAAATCATTCAGCCGAATTACACACATCTAAAGTTTTTAGGTCAATCATTACTTTGAATGGGTCCGTATCCAAAATAAATGGCGGCACACAAAGGGTTCCCAGACGATTCTCAGAACGACTGGCCATGCGTGATGACGTCTGGACGATCTGCCAAGAAATCCGCATAGATTTGAAATATCTATGTCCAACTTAAAACTCAGGAGGCAACTGTGTCTTCATATTAATAGCGATGTTTTTAACCAGAACACAGAAAGGGTCTGCAGCAGTTCTCTACAGTTTTCTTTGCAAAGGAAAAACCCCATACACAACAGTACAGGACAAGCGTGGGAGTTTGGAAAAAAGGTTGTATAGGCGTTTCAATTTTGATAATACATGACAAAAGGAAAAAAAAAAACGCACAAAAGAAAGGAAGTGCAGCAGTGATGTGTATAGTTTTTCACTGTAACCTTGTAACAGTTCCCAAGATTTCCCCATAATATGATGGGACTGGCATGATGGTTATGTAAAGAATAAGAAGATGGGCAGGCAAGACTAGGGCTTTTTTTGTAATGTAGGAGCAAGTCTAATGGGGTGAGGGAGATAGTTCCAATGCATAGGAGAAGTCTTAAAGCCATGATTTGGTGATTTTCTCAGGGATGTCATTAGTAGGTCAGTGGAGGGGGCTGTAAGGGGTATATTTAGGCACAGGTCTTTGATTCTCTGAACAATTTGAAGCCAGTGTAGAGATTTGCAGAGAAGCAGCAGATGAGCAATAAGCAGAGTAAATGAGTCTAGCAGCACCATTCATAATGGACTGAAGAGGTGACAGTTAGATAGAGGAAGGTCAGAGAGGATGATGTTGCAGTAGCCCAGATGACAAATGATGAGAATGGGCGCAGATGGAAGTGGAAGGAATCAAAGGGGACACTAAGGCTGCAAGCTTGTGGAATAGGGGAGAATGTTATTTACTGTAAGTGAGATGCTGGGGGAGGCTTAAAAGGTGATGGGGGAAGTTGAGGAGTTCAGTTTTTTGGGTTGAGTTTAAGGAATCTGTCAGCCATTCATAAAGAGATGGCCGATAGGCACCGAGAGATGTTGTCCAGGACAGAGGGAGTAAAGGCTGGGGTGGATAGGTAAATTTGGTTATCATCGGCATGTAAACAGTATTGCAGACCAAAGAATGAGATGGGTTAGTCACGGGAGGAGGTATAGAAGGAGAAAAGGACTGGGCCTTGTGGGTGGGCCAACAGAGGACAGCATGAGTGGGAGGAGTCATTGAAAGAAGTTTGGAAAGAAGCAATCAGTCAGGTAGGAGGAGAACCAGAAAAGTGTGAAGTCACAAATACCATTAGAGTGCAAGCTCTGTAGAAGAGAGTGATCTTCTGTGGGATCACTCTTCTGCCTTTGACACTGTAGAAGCATGGAAAGTAGCCTTGGCTCTGAGCAAGTCATTGGCAACCTTAATGAGGACCGTTTCAGTGGAGTGAGATCAGAAAGAAGCCGGGTTGGAGGGGGTCAGGGAGAGAATTCACATTCATAGTTAGAGAAGAAGAGATTGGTCGGTACAAAGATGGAAGAGAGGGGTCAAGCGATGGCTTCATCCGTATTGGGAGAACTATGGCATGTTTAAATCATGATGGGAAAATACCAAAAGGAGAGACACTACAATCAGTGGCAAGGGTGGTAGAATGTGTCTTTAGTAGGTCAGCAGGTATCGGGTAAAGGGGGAGGGATAGGAGGGGAGGAGACAAGCAAAGCTAACAGGCGACATCCTCCACACTAACAGGGCAAAAAGATGGAGGGCAGGTAGATGGGATTGGAGAAGTGGGGGTAGTGCGGTTGGCAGAAATAGCACGTCTGACGGTGTCAATTTTGTCTGAAATATGTGGCCAGGCCCTGGGCAGAGAAGGTGGTAGTCATCGGAGGAAGGATAGGATTAAGGAGAGAGTTAAATGTGGCAAAGAGGCAGTGAGGATATGAGTGCAGAGAAGTAATTTTGCTTGGCATTAGGAAGGGCAGCACTGAATTGATGGAGTTTGGCCCTGTAAATAAGAAAGTCACTGTTCTGGTCAGACTTTCTGCACTTCTGCTCTGCCAGCGTCTTGTTGGAGGAAGCAAGTGTGCTTACCCTGCCATGGACAGGAGTTAGTGGGGCGAGGAGAGCACAGGCAAATTTATTTAGGACTGCTTGAATGTTAAGATTAGATTGAGCCAAGGCAGCTTGGTTTGGGAATGTGAGGTTAGAGATTATGGAGACAAGTGAAGATGGAGGCAGAGAATTCAGAGTGAGCCTAACTACTTACCGTATATAAGCCGAATTTTTCAGCACCTGAAATGTTCTCAAAAATGAAATTCGGCTTATATTCCGGTCAAGAAATCTTGTAGGTGGACTTCATGAGTTAACTGCAAAGCCTCTGAAAATGCTGTTATCACCAAATCTGCTGGTGATTAAGAAAAGGGATGTGGGAATTGGAGTAAAAAATAAATAAAAAAAGTATTGCTCTAGCACCTGTAGTTTCTGCATAAATTAGGTTCAAAGTCAAGTTTTAAAAGTTTACTTAAAATTTGAACCTATGTTGTGCAAAAACCAGGGCTGTGGAGTCGGAGACATTTTTGGGTACCTGGAGTCGGAGGCGGCAAAAAATGGACCGACTCCGACTAAATTTAAATGGGAATTTAAATTTTTTATATAAAAAAAAAAAGAAAAAAAAAATATAGAAAAACATAAACAAGAATATTAACAAACAGTCTGCTATAAGAATAAATGCCGGGACTAACATTACAGCGCCCACTGTGACCTTAGCCTAAAGGCCCCCACACACATTCAGAGTGGGGGCCGACAGATCAGCTCAGGTGAGCTCCAGACTGCAGCGTGATGACGTCATCACTCTGCTCTCCAGAGCCGACAGCATCGGCCGGCACCCTTTGTGTGCTGGCCGTTAGTGGAGACCGGCGTCTTCATTGAAGCTGACACTAACGGCATCGGCCAGAGATGATCAGACATGTCCGTCCTCTGGCCGGCTGAGCTGTGGGGCGTCAGCGATCTGTCACCCCATGTGGGCTCCCCCGGTCGGCGAGTGTGCACGCCCATCGGTCAGCGGCAAAATCGGCCACCGCTCGGTGCGTGTATGGTGGCCTTAACTCTCGCTGATAATGAAGTAAATGTGTGTTGCCGGACTAGAGATGCTTGTATAAGGGAAGGGAATAGATCGCCAATAGTTCAAGACTGACGCTGTAAAGCATTTGGAAAACCGCTGTAATTTAGCTGAGGCGACAAATACTTAGATTGTTAGCTTCAACTTTACACATGACTATGGGGTTCAAGGGAAAACATGAATCAGGTTTAAAGTGTCCCTTCATTCTGCCTCTTCTTGGAGCCTTCCACTGCCCTATCTTCAGCACAAGATCAGAATACTAAAGCTTGGCACGCATGGGTAGATCTGTAAACAGATTTGAGTACAATCAATTAACTTGCGCACTCACGGTTTACAAACCTGTTTACAAACCTACCCGTGTGTGCCTTCCTTCTGGCGGGATCAATAGAGCCGGCTAAAAGGAACTTGATTGAACGGGGTTCCAACATGTTGAAAAGACCCTGTTCAATCTCCAATACTTTGCATGGAGACATGAGTCTTCATGGAAAGTATTGTAACAGCTGCGGCTCCTGCCTCTTCCACAGCCGTCGTCTGTGAGTGTGAAGGGGCGGAGCCAGCACTCCTCACTCGGAAGCTGTGTGAGGCAGCTGTATGAGACAGGCTGCTTCTCCCAAGCTTGTGGCGTGTTGTAAATCACACACTGCAAGCTGGGGAGAAGGGGTCCCCATTGAACAGGAATCGATGTGCCCATGTGGTGCACATTAATTTCCATTCAATTGATCCCCGATCAATCACAGCGTGGTGCCTAGCTTAAGGAAAAAGCAGCAGCATCTTCTGCCTAACGCCCTTTCTCTGCTTTAATTGGCCATTACAGTCCAGTGTTGGTTTCCTGGCCAGTAGTTCTGTGGTTAATGTATGTTGCCTTCCTTTCCTTCAATGGATGGATAAATACATTAGCATATTACATACAGAGGAGTCGGAAGAATCTGAAACTGAGGAGTCTGAGTCGGGACATTTTTCGGCCGACTCCACAGCCCTGGCAAAAACTTGATATGCTAGAGCAATACTTTTTTTCTTTACAGTTTCCACATCCCTTCTCTACATCTACAGCAATTGTGGTGATATATATATATATATATATATATATATATATATATTATAAAGATACACACACAGTGGAGGAAATAATTATTTGACCCCTATTGATTTTTTTTTTGTTTTAAGTTTGTCCAATGACAAAGAAATGAAATCTCAGAACAGTATCATTTCAATGGTAGGTTTATTGTAACAGTGGCAGATAGCACATCAAAAGGAAAATCCAAAAAATAAACTTTAATTGAAAAAAAGATAGCAACTGATTTGCATTTCATTGAGTGTGAAATAAAGTTTTTGAACCCCTCTAACAAAAAAAAGACTAATACTTGGTGGAAAAAAACCTTGTTTGCAAGCACAGAGGTCAAACCGTTCTTGTAATTGATGACCAAGTTTGCGCACATCTTTAGGAGGGAATGTGGTCCACTACTCTTTGCAGATTCATCTCTAAATCCCTAAGGTTCGAGGCTGTTTGTGCCAAACTTTTGAGATTGACTCCCTCCATAGGTTTTCTATTGGAATTAAGGTCCGGGAGACTGACAGGCCAACTCCATGACCTTAATGGCGTCTTCTTGATGCCACTCCTTTGTTGCCTTGGCTGTTATGTTTTGAGTCATTGTCTGCTGGAAACACCCATCCATGAACCATTTTCAGTTTCCTGGCAGAGGGAAGGAGGGTTGCGCTCAGGATTTCACGATACATGTGCTCCGACATTTTCCAGTTAAGCGATTTTTAAGTGTTCCCGTGCCCTTAGGCAGAAAACAACCCCCAAAGCAAAAATTTTCCACCCCCATGCTGACGGTGGGGGACGGTGTTTTGGGGGTCATAGGCAGCATTTTTCTTCCTCCAAACACAGCAGTTGAGTTAATGCCAAAGAGCTCTATTGGTCTCATCAGACCAAGCAACTTCTCCCAGTCACTATCTGAATCATTTCAGTGTTCTTGGCAACTTCAGACGGGCCCTGCACTGTGCCTCCTGAGCAGGGGACTGGCGAGCCCTGAAGGATTTTAATCCCTTGCAGTTGTAATGTTGTTTTCCAATGGTTTTCTTTGGTGAATGTGGTCCCTGCTAATTTGAGGTCATTAACTAACTCCTCCCCGTGTAGTTCTAGGATGCTTTTTACCTTTCTCAGAAACCATTGACACCCCCCGAGGTGGATCTTGCGTGGAGCCCCAGAGCGAGGGTGCATGATGGTCATTTTGTTGCTCCTTCCATTTTCGAACAATCGCCACCAAACAGTTGTCACCCTTCTCTCCAGCTTCTTGCTAAATGTTTTGTAGCCCATTCCAGCATTGTGGGTTCTACAATTTTTCTTCTGACATCCTTGGACAGCTCGTTGGGTCTTTCCCATATGGAGAGTTTGGGGGAAGCGGTATTCGGGTTGTTGGCTGTATGCTTGGATGATTTGATTAGGGGTGATTGGGATGGGGTGTCTTTATAATGTTTTTTTTTTGGTGCCTTAAGTATTGAGGGGGGACTATTATTGTGTAGTAGATAGTGTCTATACAAATTCTGTGGTTGCGATCCTAGAACTGCCTTAATGGTGGTTAGGGTGTTTCAAATACGTTAGCCTTCACTCAATGATATGATGCAAAATACATATTTTTGCGATCTTTTATTTTTTAAAGAAATTGTTTTTTGCTTGAGTGATTTTCCTTTTGTATTGTTTTTTTTTTTGCTATGTCTGCCAAACTGTTGACAAAGTAAAACCTACCATTGAGATATGTTACGGTTCTGAGATTCTTGTTTATTTCTTTGTCATTGTGGAGTTTACAAAAATCAGTGAGGGGTCAAATAATTATTTCCTCCACTGTATATATATATATATATCTCTCTGCAACCTTGAGAAAAACCATGCAATATATCAATTTATTAAAAATTCTGAATGTGAAGTTTGCACCATTGCCATGAAAGCCCCCAAGTCTCTTAATCAAAGCGATCATATTTTTTGTTTTCTGCACAAGTTTTATCAGGATGTTGGCAATAGGACAATTTAAATTAGGAAAGCCAAATCAATTAAGGGAAAAAGGCCAAGTGAATCTCCCTAGACAATATTTCAGCAATCCCAAGATAAAGAAAAGCCTAACCACTAGCTTCTGCGACCCTCTTTTCCATGCAGAGAAGTCCAGTTGTCAATAAAAATAAAAGTGTCAATAAAAATGATTAATTCCACATACTAATTTTTCATCGAACATTTTATTAAACATTTTGCATAATCAAAAAAACAGTGACATTGGGAAGGGACTGAATGTTAAAATAAAAACATAATTTAAAAACATTGTTCATTCAGCACGACTGTGCCACCAGAAAGAAAAGCAGACCATACAGGAGAGGGTTGAGACCTGAAGACCCCAAGCTGATGTATTTGGTACAGATGTCAGTGCCTTGTATCCACTGAACTGTCCCCCTGCTGCAGGGAGATCGGAACATTTAAGGCACTGAAATACAACAACATTTGAAAGAAAGAAAAAAGTTTGAAGAAATAACACTTTGATGAAGTTACAAGTCACATGATTCACAGGATACATTCCCCATGTTGGTAACTGATACCATTCCAATTGTTCATTAGAGGATCAGATAGGACAGTACATACATGAGTAGAGGGAGACATGGAGTGCATCTATAGAAAAAGAGGTAAGGCACATTTGTAAAAATAATTTTTAAAAACACAGATAGTTAAAAAGTTCACCAGGAATGTGCAAGTATTTGGTCATTAAAAATGTACAGGTCAAAAAGCTGCTGTAGTGGCAGGACTCCAGTAGAAACAATAAGGACACATTATGGGGTGTAATGGCAAAAGGACCCTGCACAGACCATTTGTGTGAGTCAATGAACATTCAGATCCTGCAGTGTACCAAGGCCATCCTGGAAAGTGGTATTAATACTGGCACACTTATCCAAGGTGTTACTTCAAAAAAACAGAGTGTAAAGTACGGGTATTTAAAACACTATGGACTTTACTGTATAAGCCAAATTATTCCGTACCTGAAATGTGCTCAATAAATGTAATTCAGCTTACAGATGACAACATTTAAATAGCAGTATTTTGCAAGCATATTGCCTGAACATGGTATCACCACCAAATTTGCTGGAAATGTAGAGGAGGGTTGTGGGAGCATTTGAAAAATATTGCTCTAGCACATGTAGTTTCTGCATTAATGAGGTGCAAAGTTAGATCAAAAATTTATGTTGACTGAAATGCAAAAACTACATAGGCTAGAGCAATACTTTCTTTACAATGTTCAAACAGCCCTCCTCTACAACCCCAGCAATTTCAGTGATGATACCATGTCTAGGGGTGATTAACTTGCAAATTAGCTTTTGCCATGTGTTTGAGCCTCAGCTGTTGCATTCCCAGCCCCTCCCCTAGGCTTATACTTAAGTCCTTCAGTTTTTTCCAAATGGTTTTGCAAATTGGGTACCTCTCCTATTCAGGTCAGCTTATAATCATATATACTGGAGAATAAATACACAGGCTGCAGTGCACAGTAAACTGGGGGACTGACCATCAGGCTTGATTATTTTGGCTATATTATAAATAAAACAAAAAAAGAAGCAAAAAACACTATTTTATGGTCACTGAACACCATAGCACGTCTCCTGGGTTATTAAATAAAGATCTATGGCTTTTAAAACTATACTAAGTGAGCAGTGATGGGTAGACTTCATTTAAAAAGCCTGAATTTCCCTTTGCTGGAGTATGGGAATATAAAAAAACATTACTTGTAAAAAGTCTGACATAACCTGGGCCAAGGTTCTTAACATAATAAAAAATAAAATAATTTATCTGCAAAATACTAGCTTTAAAACCTGGAATTCCCCAATAATAAAAAAAAACTTGATCATAATATTTTAACTAATCTTATTTGTTAAAAAGAAATCTCTAAAAACACATAAAGGCATAAAACAAATTAAAATAGGGAGGGGCAAACAAACCACAGGTTCCCCCAGGTACATTGCAGGGTCTACTGGTCACACTCACTAGACTCCAGAAGAGGGATGAGGACAGAACTAAACAGAACGGAATGTGACAAACTGGGATTTGTACATAGAAAGCTTCAAGTTGTATTGCAATGGTTGAAAGGCAAATACTGATCACATTTATTTTTTTGTCCAAGAAGCTCGTGGGAGTAGAGTGATCCGTAAGAAAAAATAAAAACCCTAAACTATCGTTGCTTTAGCTATTTAAAAAAAGGGCATTTGGAAAAAAAAAACAAAAAATAAATTAGATGGCTATGAAAGAGTTCAGTATGGGCCAGCGGTGCTGGCTGATCAGGCTGTCCTCACAGAATCATTTTTGTGAGTGGTTTTGCCAAAGGCTGGGTAATTTTTTTCAAGCCATAGTTCTGCCAGTCTCTGGGTGGAACCATAAGTGGAGGCTTTGGATCCCAAACACATTTTGTATTGCTTAGGATCAAGATTGGGGTCGCAAAACACCGGATGGTGTACGTGAACAACGCCAACCTCCTGACTTCTAAAAGTAGTCAAACCTGCTTGTACTACTTTATTAAAAAGGTCCACGTCCTCCAGTCCCCATCCCTGTATAGAAACGTCAAATCCTCCAGCATGAAGAAGGTCTCCCTTATGAACACATGTAATTCCAAAGCCATAGTTCCTCCAAAACCCAGTTTTCTGAGTAAATGCATAATGATTATCACTAGGGACTTTCCCGGCATAGACAATCTTGGGATCATATTGGCTGAATATAATTGGAAAGTATATTTGTTGTCCTACGATTGTGTTGGCCCTACAGCGTTGAAGAAACTCCGTGGTGAACACCAAATCCACATCGCAAAAGAAGAGCAAAGAATCATTGCTAAACTGAGAAGACCCAACTTCCAGGGCCAATGCTCTAGAGAATTCACCAGTAACGGGCAACACTTGCATGTCCGCCTTTGGATATTTAACACGATAATCCCTCATGAGGTCGACTTGCTTCTCCTTGTCAGGATTGGAGTTAGAATTGAATAACAAAATGACTAGCTTCACATTTTGGTTTGTAAGGAGGCAAGTCTTTTCGAAGTTGGCCATGAACCTACTAAACATCTCAAAACGCCCAGATAAGGGAACCAAAATGTTCACTTTCTTTTCTTTGGACTCCTTGTGTTCCGTCTTTAAGGAAGTCAGTTGGAATGGGACAAACATCTTAAGGGAATTGGAAAGGAAAGACAAAGAGCCTGAATCTTGGTTTATCCTGCTCGCCAGCTCTTTAGCATCAATCTCTTCATGCTCCTTGAACTGAATCTTACTGAAGGTTTGTTGGAGGTAGGCATGTCTCCTCACAGGTACAGTCATCTTTTTGCCCTTGTGCTTTTTGTAGAGCAGAAGCAAATCTAGAACATATTCTGCTCCGTATAGAGGATTGAGTCTGCGGTAACCATACTGGATCTCTTTAAAGTCAATGATACGACCTCTAGTTTTGGCATTTGCATTGATCATTTCCATCACCTGCATCACTATATCATCTAGCGCTTCTTTTTGTGAAGCGTCCATTCCTCGCCTTGGGGGCTGTCCATCAGCAGCCGAAAACAAATATTTGCCAGTGAGAAACTCCCATTCCAAAATCTCCTCCCGCTGGCGTGGCTGGTACCTCATGAAAGATGGAGCCATCCCAAGATTCAAGTCATCCTTGTGGACTTCGGTGTTGCTGTATTTGCTCATTAAAACAATTTCCCGGTGAAGCTGGATTGTGCGATAGCGTAGTTCTGCTATTTTTCGGCTAAGCATATAACTGTGAAGCCGATACTGATAAGGCGGATTCTTATTAGGATGTAGAGTGATGGCTCGGTGGATCTTGCTGTTGTGGAGGTCTCGAATATACCCCTTCTTATTCTGCTCATAGTTTTCATAGAACAGCTGCTGCATCTGGAAGAAAACAAAAACGACACAAAAGTTTAACTCCAATCTGGTTTTAACCACAATGCTTATATGTACATACAGTATGTTTACAGCTTTTCTCCTATACAGGAAAAGAAAACGCAATGTTTAAAGTGTGAATCATCCACATGCTGAAAACTTCACTTTGATTATATTTTGGCTGCCTAATGCAGAGCTCAAGTAACATGAAAGGAAATGTCACGCATATTGCAGGAAAAAAATGATTTTACAAACAAAAAAAAAAAAAAGTTTCTAATTTCCTTCCTTAAAACATTGCTTGTAGTAGCGTTGACTGACTACAATGTTCATGTCTACTAACATTGAAGAGGTTCAAAAGCCAAATCGAAACTGAGACTTAAGTCCAGTTAAGTATGACAGACTTACTAGATGAACTACATACAGTGCCATGTATAATGAACTAGCACAGCCAACAAACTCAAATTGAAAGGCTTATATGATGTGTGGAACATTTTTGAAGAAACTCGCACGTTTGTATTTCAGATTCATTTTTCTGCCAAAGCATTTTCTACACTTTTTTGCATTTTCAAACTCTCAGTTCATCCAAAAAGGACACGAAGCCTTCTCCATCTTCTGTTTACCCAAGATCTGTGAACGCCTTAAATGCGCTAAAGTCCCCCCCCCCCCCCCCCCCCCCCCCCCCCCATCCATTAAAGGCTAAATGTTTGTGGTACAGCTGTTGTGGACTCCGCTGGCTGCTTTCCAGCAGAGCGGCTGAAAGAGTGTGCGTTGTGTTCTGGAGTTTTAATGAAGACAAACTCCTGCCAGTGAGCATTCAATGTATTGGTCAAACTGGCCTCTAATATAAGACCCGGTTTATAGAAAATTTGGCATCCTGCCTGTGGAGATTCCCAGTGGATTTCATCACAGTCAGAGATTGTACTGCAAAGTCAGACTCTAGCACAGCAGATTTCATGAACAAGGCGTCATGTTCACTGGGTTATCAATGCATAAGTGGCAGCAATATGCACGGCCTTTTATAGGAGGCCAGATCATACGCATCTTTGCCCGAAACATTCCGATCAACTAAAACATTTTTAAAACCGACCAACAATTTACAGACATAATTAACCATAACTAAATCACTAGCCAACTCCGATCAACTGGATAAAAGCCAGATTTCATCACTTTGGGATTTCAATAAAACAAACTAGAGACGAGTGTTATTAATTTATGAGAATACAAACCTATTACTGGAAAATTAATACGTACACCATATAATTACTGTACTAGAGATATTTATGCAAGAGTGCCGATGTAACGGCATACAAGGGTATAGTTGCACAATGGCACGCCCAGACACAAGTGCCAACTCCTCCTGAAGTTTGCTCAAGCAGTGTACCTGAAGTAGGAGAGTGAAAAACTTGGCCTCCAAAATACAGTACAGGGAGGTGACCATTTCTGAAGGGATCTAAGAGGGAAATGTCCTTACTTCTTTAGGGACATTTGGTAGCCAATCACTGCTATAGGAAAATATTTTTGGTCAGGGTTTAACAAACCTTAAAAGACATTGCCCATGTGCATAGAGTGAAGTGAACATTTCCTAGTGTCAAAGTTGCCAGCAACATCATTTTTTTATTTTTTTTTATGTTGCAAGTCTCAAGAGCCAAGAAACAGAAAAACTAAGGTTTCATTCTATCCCTCATCTATGACCAATATAAGCTGGAACCCATACTGCTCTACAAAAACATCCACTTCAGAAGCATATGAAGCCAAATAAAAGATGGTACAGATCTAAAAAGTTTCTGGTCTTATGAACAACTTGGCAACAAACTCTAGTTGTTTTGAAGAACACAAATCTTAATCAATATATTCAATCCATTTTGTGGCAAGGCAATAAAATACAGCAAGAGGGACCACAACTTACACCTCATGATAAACACATTATAGGGGCTAATACATACAGACTAAACCAGTGTCAGGAGAACACGACGGTCCAATATCTGTATTCTCTGATGTGATATACCAGATGTCATGGAAAATCAAAAAGAGAAAATAGATGATGTGGCACAGGAGGAAATGAAATGTCACCTAGTCACTTAATTCTAGTGTGGCGTTACAACAGCTGCCCTGAAAACGCCTCTAATGAGAAAGTCAAATACACATAATTAGGAGAAACAGAATTCTTTCTTTCTTGAGGCAAAACACCATGATTTGCCCTTTTCTGACCACAAGTATAATTCTAGCAAGCTATTCAAGTGTGGACCGCGGCAGACAAAATTACAACGTTGTATGACTACAACCCTGCCACGCACACGTCCAGTATATTCTGTACAAGTTCACCCCATTACTCGCAGGACACTCCTGTACAGCTACACACTAAAGGTTCCTATGGACAGATGCACCATGTCCGGCTACAAATACCATCTACTGCATCATTCAGGGGGGGG
>CM070034.1:128020528-128053449 GCA_036250615.1 Ptychadena robeensis | reverse complement strand
ACATTATTGGTGCATAAAACATCTGAACAAATGAATCTGTTGAACATAAGCATACTCTGCCAAGCCAGGTCATGTGAGCTGGGCACACAGGTTATTACAAGTTGTAAGTTGATTAAAAGGGTAACAGAGTTCAGGTATTTAAAGCAGTGTACAAGTTTGTTTTGGGTTTGGGAAGGGCGATGCACAAGGATCTGAATAGTCATGTGTCCTACAAAATGACAGGCTTAAAAATGTACATCTTCTGTTGCCTACATATGTTCTTTAGAGATGGTCCAGCAAGGTTTAGAAAACAAATAAAAAAATTAAGATGGTTCAGAATAGATAAAACCATGTTTTGTCCTCCCTCTGGACACAATAGGATATGATCTCCCCACAAATGAAGAACCTCCCCTCTTGTCCAAATTTTTGTCTTGTTCCAGGTGCACACCACCTCACATGACCCAGTTATAGGTGGTGACTAAAAATGGCTCCCAGGAAGAACAAACTCTTATAGTAGGATGGAGAATATTTATAAAGAGCAGGTACCAACGTGGACATTTACTGAGAAGATGAAAAGCAAAAAAGGAAACGTTTGTCCATCCAAACAGGAAATCTTCAGCCTTGCGTCTGGCTACAATATGGATTTATTTCCTTCATCTGGATGCCCTTCAGCAGTTTATGACATTAGATGGAAAAAAATAAATGTTAAAGTGGAACAGTCCTGCAGGATATTTAAAAAAATTGATATCCACATACATGTAGCAGAAAGAAAATCTAGGACAACATATTTTAGGAGATTAGGGAATGGATGTTTAGAGAACCCAATGCTTTGGCAGTAAAATGGCCACTTGGGTTCATAAACCTGTGAGGTTAAATGACAGAGGCCATAAAACTGGAACTTGCAAAGCAAGGTGTGTGGTGGGGCATTGTTCCTTTATTCAATAGTTGAAAACAGACATGAGATTCCATGAAAGGCTAAAGATAAATCTGCTTAGAATGTTTTCTTCATTTGTCCCATCCCTCCCCATCTAGATGCAAATAAAGAATTGGGTTTGTAAGCAATCTACATGACAGCACTGATTGAATAGATGAACTTTTCTTGTTTTTCAACTTAAGAGTAAAACCTACTCTGAGTTCTGAGGAAATTCATTGTTCATTGATGCTGCTCATGATTTACACATAAATCAGGCTCATTGAGCACTTAGGCTTTGGTCAACCAATCCGATTCTTCCTCCTGCATCATGTGCAAGTAAAATGAAGGGAAAAAAGCCATGTGGGTGTCCCACAAATACACATACAATGCATTAAACAAAAAAGGGCCTTAGACATACAACAAGTGAAACACAAAGAAGTGACAATGGGTATCTGGTCGCAATAATGATACTGCAGACGACGCACGTCACAAAAAGAATTCAGAATTGGTGCCTTGCATATAGCAGAGTATTATTAGCTGTATTTACCAACCTGTGCCTTCCATGCCCTCCTACATACCATCTGTCACCCAAGATTGGGCTTTGCGATGAAAAGAAAAGTTTCCTTTCCAGAACACTAGATGGGCCCGAGGTCTCTTGGACAGAATTTCACACACCATTCAGCCCTTCATTCATCATCATCATTTATCTCCTCTATTGTGGGATGACGAGAAAACCACAACATTCAATCTTTGTCCTGCAATTAGCATTCCTCCAGATGGAACACTCGCTGCTCATCGATAAATATAGAGCTGTGCTATATAAATATATACATTTACAGCGCTATGATTCACGCTACC
Source organism: Ptychadena robeensis (assembly GCA_036250615.1). Taxonomy (NCBI): domain Eukaryota; kingdom Metazoa; phylum Chordata; class Amphibia; order Anura; family Ptychadenidae; genus Ptychadena; species Ptychadena robeensis. Next base: position 128,051,699 of record CM070034.1, on the reverse strand, counting down.
AAACTCAATGCAAAAACTGCAACAAGCTAAATGAAAAAGTGGGACCAGGGCACATTTTGGAAGCAGCTATTTTCTATGCTGGATTGGGCCGTGTAAATACCTTCTGTTTTAAGAAGGCTTGATTTGTACTGCTTGAGTTGAGGGCTTTTTGATTCCTTTCCTCCCTTCTCACATAACCTTCACGGGTACTTCTCTTTGTCCGGCTTCCAAGCCCCACACCATAGAGCCATGGTTTCCATGCACTGCACTGATGATGGCCAAGTAGCCTGAAACAGCTGTATGCAGTTTGGAATAAATGGCTCTGTACCAAAAAGGCTATATTTGCACTGTACACCAGCGGTTTCTGAATGTGCATCTGGCTGATGGGGCGAAAGGGAATAATTTGCATGGCTCCGCCCACTGTCCCAAAACATGGGCTTCCCCCTAAAGTTATGGGATTTGTGCTGGATTGGGCCGTGTAAATACCTTCTGTTCTAAGAAGGCTTGATTGTGCTATGCACTGCTCGAGTTGAGGGCTTTTGGATTCCTTTCATCCCTTCTCACCATAACCTTCACGGGTACTTCTCTATGTTAGGATTAAAAATTTAAAAATAAAACCTGGCAGCCATGGCTAGACCCTTCTGGAAAAAAACTCAACCTTCCAGGTCTAAAATCTACCAAATGTTTGGTGCCCTAAAGGGAATCTAGACTTATCAAATAACATTCACAAGCTCAAGAATGTGGGTGTCTGTCAGATACAGACAGCCAAGGTCCAAGCAGAGCGGTAGCTCCAGCGCAGGGTGCACAGGTTTGCCGAATTAGTAACCCGAAAAGTTCCCAGGGCCACCCAGGTCCTGTTGCACATATTTTTGCTTCAGAACATCTTGCCTAGTATGGGAGACACAGCATAGCAGAACGGGTGGTTTTCTATCCCTACAACTGATGAGTTTGTGTTACCGCAAATGCTGACAAATATTAGTACCACACAGGAGGATAAAGTGAGTGGCCCTGAAACATAACTTTCGGCAGCATTATATACAACAAATAAATACCAATATTATATTAGAACCTAGAATTCCTAAAACCCTATCATCTGTGATGATACACCACACGTTTCAGGCTATTCAAGAACTGTAGCAAATTAGCTTTGGTCATAGTTTGAAATCGAAGGAGCTAGACTGGCCAAACCACTAAACAAACAAATAAAAAAAAAAAAAAAAAAAGTGTCCCATACTCTTCAATCTATCCCACACGCAGTCTTTGTATAAAATCTATAACATGCAGCATGAGTGAACACGACCTCCAGGCTTGGCTTAATGGTGGATCGCTAAATAAAGCTCTCAGACAATGGCTTGGGCACTGCGCAACACAAGAGAAAGTCACAAACACAAAGACGTCAAGTAGAGAGCGGAAAGACCGCGCACTGACTTTAGGCCATGAACAATGGGTACAGCATGCCGGGATCCTATATACAAAGTAAAACAAGGGACCGATACACAGATCTTGGGAGTTTATTTAGACTGGAGAAGGGAAATATCTCATTTCCTCTCTTTTTGCCCCCCAAAGCTCAAATCAGTGCTAGACACGTGTCATTTCAAATAGGCTTGTGGGATCAGGTTACTGTACGCTTCTGCTACTACGCTCACATTCTGAAACCAGGACACATCTGAAGAGATGAACACATACAACAGATTAATATAATCTGGATTTGTGCAAATTATAGAATCAAGCACGATCTCAAACTTTAAAGTGCAAACAAACTACCCAAAAACTCCAACACATCTATATTTGGCTGCATATTGGTCCATCAAAAGTTTTAATAAGCAGAATGAGCAGAAAAGAGGTTTGGTCAGAATTTTTTCTCCAGAAAGAAGCTCTTACAGTGATTGGCGCCATTCCTTGTCATTTCAGACTTCAGGACTGGAGCTGTCAGAATAGACAGACAAGTATTTCTGTACTAGCAAAGTTTAGATACCTAAAGCAAATTCCCCATTAAAAACTTTCTATACCTTGTTCTGTGTGTGGAGAGTAATCTTGGTAGAGGAAAAGTTTTACTTCCCCATATCACAACCTCCAGGAAGAACCAACTCACAGACTACGTTTTTAACCTCTTGGTATATGAGCAATTAGGGCAACCGGTGAGCACGAAACATTAGATGGAAGGTGTTCGGGTTTGTGTCCGATAGAGTGGTTATGGCCCCCCAAACGCCTGCACAAGTTTGAAGGCACTTGCAGACATTTTCCAGGCTGCTGTCAGGCAGCGACCATATAAATGAAGCCTTTGGGTAGGTTTCCACAGCACCATTGGCTCTGTTGCCACCCCCTGCACCAAGCGCATTACTTGGCGGGGATGCTCACAGACCCGATCCACATTACCTGCCTACAGCCCTGACAATCCACATCAGGTAGAAACCCTTAAAGCATCCTAAAATTGTGTCTTCCTGGCTGCAGTGCTTTTTTATGGTACTGAAACAGGGTGATGACCATGTGAATGCCCACAACACAGTTAAAACAAATTGATAAACATAACCCAGAAATGTTGTTCTCAGCCCTCAACACGGACATTGGGCTTCAATTTATATTAATGAATACCAACCAACCATGTGATCCAGTACATGAACACACTACATTAAATTGTATTAATTCAGTGAAGTCAAATCTCTTTACCTTTTAACTTTCTCAGAAACAAATTTTAGAATATATCAGACCCGCTACCGTCTGTATGACCTGAACAATTCTATGCACACCTTACACATAAAGTTTCTATAATGGAAATACATAAAACAAGGACCTGCACCTAGAGAGCCCTGCACTCCCATGAGAGAGTATGAGGTGATTTGGTGTTGTCGTAAGTTTTTCCTGGCTGTGGCATTTTCTGTAGCATCCGTCTCGTGCCAGAGAGGAAAGAAAATGGGTGGATAAAGGGAACAGACCATGGGCAGAGGACAGAACGCATCTTCTTGCCAGCCTTCAGAAAACACCTCATCTCTATAAAACACTATTTACAGCATTTTAGATTTCGTTACAACTACATATCCATTTTAAAGCCCTGTGAGTGAGAACAATTGAGGTACTAAGGGAGCTTTACCAATATCAATGCAGGTCAAGGGCCGTATGGAATACGAGTCCTTAAACTTTTCTTAACATTCTGTCCACAGGTTACATCTCTACTGAGTGTACCCAGAGAAATAGGATGGAAGCCACCGTCGCTGATTTTCTGAAAGTGTTTGTAACTTGGCCACACAGATGATCCATTGGGTTCAATACAAAAGTCACAACCCCAGAAAAGTTTTATTTTATTGTCTTACTTGAGAAGACATAATTCAGGCCTTCCTAAGGCAGAGGGCTGGTTTACATGTGTTCAAACATGTGGGTACAACAAGGTAACAATTATTTAGAAGTAAATAATGACAGCTCACATATTTCTCCGACAGGTTTAACGATTTACAGACTTTAGTGTAGGTAAATAGACTATATACATTCCTAATTGTGGGGGTTAATTACTAGGCATCACTTGTTGGCTTTCTTTGGTATAATAAAGTCCAATGGAAAACCATATTCTTGATGCTACGGAAATCTGTAAATAAGACCAAACTATTCAGAAGAGGAACAAGTGTACAAATATTTTATTCCATGTCAGCACTTTTAGCTAAACATAACCTGCAATACTGACCAACCGGGACATTTTGGGCTCATTAACCTCCTTAGTGTTCATGACGAGCCCATCTCATCCAGAGTTTGTGTGAAGAACAAACTCTGGATGAGCTGTGCTCCCATGAAAGCCGCATATCCCCGGAAAGCTACGGCGATGCTACTTCCAGCCGGGGCTCTGCGGCTTCACTGATCGTGACGCGGAAGGGGGCGAGGGTGAGCAGTGCCATAGACCTCCATGTTAATGGAGGGGCCTCTGCTTTCCAGCCCTCCCAGCTGGTGTCATGAATGACACTGGCTGTATGGAGAGGGGAGGGGGGAGGGAGGAAATGGCAGGCAGTGTACCTTGTACACTGCTGCCATTACCTGTACCACACTGTTAAAAACGGTGCGGTACAGGCGGTGCGCTAGGGAGGTTAACACACACGTTTTACTGAACCCAGTAAACACTTTTTTTTTCCCAACATTAGGTGTCTGCCAGCCGCTTTCCCGTCTCATCTTATAGGACTTCTATGGGGGTCCTTATCTAGACTACCTGCAAAATTTCCTGGTGGCTGCTCGAGCCCAGGAAACCACAGCGTAAATTCAGCCTTAAGCTGGGCATGGATGTCGCAGAGAATCGAGCGTCATGCTCGCTTCAGCGCAAATCCAACGGGCCCACTGGGATTCGGGCCTGAAAATCGAACTAAAGAATTAGGGACATGAAATCAATCTAAAATTTGCAGAAATTACTTTGGAAGGGGACCAGCAAACCCATCCAAAAAACAAAACAAAAAAAGTAACGTGCATTGACGTTAACACATGTTTGTGTGTGATCCAACTACATGAAAAGGATATGTGGATTTTCTTCAGCATTGCCATTGCACAGTAACACATCCATGGAGGGCCACAGTTTCCATTACTGGGGACTCCCCGAATTATTTGCTACAAGTCATTTATGTGAAGTCTGTCAGTTCCTTTGTTGTTGCCCAAACCCAGCTGTGCCTGTGATCATGGCATTCTTACATCTTGAAGCTAAGGAGAAAGACATGGCGTCCAGGTGTGATCCAGGTGAAGCATCTATCAGAGTAAACCATTAACTTCCAAATAACAGTCAGGAGCAGTTAATGAATCCACGTTTGAGCATGTCTTGGCCTGCTGACCCGGCCTATGAAGAAATCATTTACTTCCCTGAACATAGCACTAAGTAATAACAGGCCTCTGATGACAATCTGCTGAAAGGAAGTACGGAGGCTCTTTAGGAGAGTTGGGTGCTAAAAAGGTAACCAAATCGTAAAGCTTCCTGATTTAACAGAAACCAAAACGTGAGAAGTAGTAAAACAAAAAGTCTTTGTTGAGAATGTGGAACCAGGAAAATGGATATTTAATTTATATATAGTATAGATCTGGCAGGTGAGGTCCACAGAAACCACACTGATCTCAAAACAGAAAATACCCTTAAACCTGACCCTTGTACAGCACATCCCTATGCCATCCATTTAATTCCAATAAGATAAAAGAAGCAAACTACAGTAAACGAGCAGCTTACACAATATACAGACAATATGGAATACATTATCTCATGTACTACAAATCTGAGTCACATGTCCTGTCCATACCTCCAAAGATCACGTCAGCTGGCACTCTTAGGTACTTTAGACGGCCTCACATTACTACTTGGTGTTGTGTACATTACAAGTCATACCAACTGTCCAAACAGTGCAGCCGCACCAAACTTCATATACTATGAAGCGTGTAAACAACTGCTTATTCAATTCAAGTAACCGGAATAGAGAAGTCATAAATGTGGGTCTGTCTGTTCTAAAATCCCAATCCATCAGCAATACGAGTTTTCTGGAACTTGGAAAGAAAAAAGTCAGTAACGAGGCCAAGAAACATTAGCAGATCCAATCCAAGAAAACACAAAAACCAGAAGGAAGAGCGGAATCCCTGTCCCTTGGATATAATAGCAGAGCACCCGTGCCATTGTTCTAGCAATGTATCCTCAGCTCTTTCCACAACACTAACCCCCACTCAAAACGTAAAAAAGATCAGAGTGTTATAACCATGGGTGCACATAAGTGGTACTCTGGTACTCAAAAGGGGCCAGAAACTAGCTATGTGTACCTGCACTATTGTTACAAAGCTCATATATGTGTACTAACAACTTAGAGGCACTCTGTGTCTAGGCGGCCGCAGCTAAATGTTACATGTATACAATTTCTGTCACTTGGATAACTGCAAGGAAACATGAATAAATATTAACGGTTACAGTTAGGGGTGTGAAGTTGGGAATGTAAATTACTAATCCCCCCAAAACAAAGGGTGTTGGAGATCTGGGGATGAATGTCAGAGCATATGTAAGGATTTGACAGAGGTATGATATCTGGGGGTTCAAACAGGTTGTACTGCAAGCTACATTTGACCAGTGGACGGAGACCACGGAGAACAGGGAGGTCCATCTGCAGCAGAATCTACCATGCAGGAAGCTGACAACGAGTACAGTGAGGAAGACCACCCTACATATGGGGCGAGTACCGAAAACCATCTAGAGTTCATTTTCAAAATAACCCTGTGACTGACTCAATTTACAAGCAAAACCAAAAGGTTCCCGGATGTGGCCAAGAAGCACAATATCTGAAAAATAAATAAAAAAGGGGAGTGGTAATTGAGTGTTACAATTTGAACATGGAAAAAAGCTGAAAATCAAAACTGTAGAAAATTCATTGTCTGTGGTCATCCAGTCTGAATGAGGCACAAATCTGAGTTATCAACTGTCAGGAAGTTCACATGAGAAATTGTGAAACCTTTAGCAGGAAGGTGGAACTGCGTCATGAATGTCTATGTTGTGATGGCCAGAAAATCTCAACTCCCCAACAAGAACATTCAAGATGTATTGGTTGAAAATAAAGCTTTTTCCTCCCCCAGTGATAAAACAGATAATGTGCATCTCTCCCTTTGCAAAGGGAAACAAGACTCACCTTCTGGGCATCATTTTTTCCCCGTCCGCTTACGCAATTTTGCTTCTGCAGATTTCCCCTTTATTCTTGTATTTTACAAGAGAGACCACAGAACAGGAAGTCCATGGAAATTTCTCAGATTAAGCCCTGAAAAGTAAACCATGAAAAGGATACTAGTCTAACACACTTAAATGCTGCCTAACGTTACCAGGATTTTCCTAGAATTGGGAAGCAGTGAGGAGGTGGGTGTCAGACAGTCCTCTATTAGGACATAGAAGTTCCAGTTCCGAGATTGCGCTCATTGAAGATAAATGGTCAGTGAATGATTGCAGCCAGGAAGCTGTTCCATGGAATAGAGCGTCTTTGTAAACAAATATGTGTATGCTTAGCACGGCTATTCAGATCTGTAGCAGTCAATGCAGACTTCCAGGAACACAAAATGACTGGGCTGAATACTATAAACAGCCTTGTGTGCCCTATTCCTGAAATGCATTGAATCCACATCAGCAGAAACCACCATTAAGCACAGATAGAACATCAATGACACCTAGTCAATCTGATTAAAGGAACATCTGGACCTGGATCCAGATGCAGCTAAGGAAAATAGATTACCGTTGTTTGGTAAATTTGCCCCCACACTATTGGCTGGAGGACCATCTGAACAAAAGCAAAACCTAAAAAAATAAAAAGGTCTTGCCACACAAAGCCCAAATCTATCATTATGTAACTATTTATACCATCTGTATGTTCCAGATGTTTGACAAGCAGGGACAAATTTATAAAAAGGTCCTCTAATTCCACAGTGGGTTAGGCAGACAGAAAGCATAATTGCTGGTCTGAAAACACAAAAATCGACATTCTGACCAACAATATTCTGGGGTGGCACTGCCTAGCACACATGTAAAAACACACAGCAGATTCAATCTATGCATAGCCAATAGAAGAGGCTGTACAACTTCTATAGACCACTAATGTCCTGCAAAAATTTTTTATAAGTTTCACAAAACCATCTCAACAGCTTCTCATTTTAAAACTGGTTTATGGGGCAATTAAGCGTTTGATTCCCAAACAACCGATCACCGTGCATGTTTGATTGAGAATCAAAAGCTGCCCACCTGCAGTGATCAATCTTGCACCAAGAAAATATTGGAACAAAAATTTAACATGTTGGTAAATCTCATCGGCCAGGCATTGATTGCCAAAGGTGACATGCATCTATTCACCGAATGGATGCATGCCACCTTTACCAATGGATCCTGGCCAATACTGCATCACCATGTTGATCGTTTGATCGCATAGGAATCACAGAATGTACATGTCCATATTTCTCTGTCCGATCCCAATTAATTTGGGGACCGGAGTCCACATCCAAAGTAATGGCCGGCATAGAAAAGGTACACATCAATGGTCTTCAGAGAATCCCGCAGCCATCGCTGCATGTATGGGGGCCTTTAGGCAGTTATTTGATGGGTTAACAGGAAGCTAATTCAACTGAACCATGCCACACTGCTCCCTAATCACTATTTTAAAATTGAAAGCAACAAATTCAGAGGGGAAAATGCTGCAGCTATGGTACATTAATACAATTATATCAAATGAAGAATTGGAGAAAAAAAAAAAAAAAAGGAACCCAATTCTTTAAAGGCCACACACTATTAAACCTATGAAAACTATTGACCTCTACTGAACAGCACTGAAGCGGATACAGGTCATCCTCTCAATGTCCTCTGTATAGAAACATGACATAGCAATTGAAACAATGCTTAGTTTTATATTACTCATTTTATTTAAGAGTAGGCCAAGATCTGACCAGGATAACCTATTATATAACTATTCCTCCACACAAAACCACTCACTATTCAGTGTCTTTAGAAAAAGGTGAATGAAGTTTATGCCAGCAAACCTCACTATCAGTTACCTGCCCGCAACCTGGCAAACACATCAACTGGCTCTTTGTTGAGCTTCGTACCCAGACCACAACATTTGCACAGTCAAGGAGTTTACATGTAATCTTTGTTAATTAGAATGAACTCTTTATGCATTGTTCAGATTAAATGCTCCCCAAACAATGATAAAGTAGCCAGCGTACCACATTACCAATCACTGTGCCAGCCTGTTAGCAGACTTGGCATCTGAAGGAACTGGAAGCTGCACAAAGGAAAAAAGAAATACCCAAAAAACAAACAGATTAACAGAACAATTGGACCGCCGGGTTTGTGGTTTTCTGAACCATTTACAAAAGAGCAACGCTGCCATTAAGGGGTTTGATAGGGATATTGCACAGATACAGTTTTCAGTTTGATTAGATTACAATAAGGACTTTATACTATTAGTTCTGCCAACACACCAGGAGCTAGAGGAAATATTGCTGGAAAAATACAGTACCATATTCTAAGCATATTGCCATTGAGGAAAGCTTAGTTTTTTGTTTTATTAATTTGTTGCAATAACTAAACTTGTCCAGAAGTGCAAATAAAAGTGCAGATACTCAGTAACTCAGAGTATGAAAACCCATTCAATCAATCTGCCTGAGGAAGTGCAGAGAATAACATTATTGGAAACTACGTTTTTTTTATAGACACACGCACACACACATTTTAAATGTGAGCACCAATGACAACCCACATCCTGCCATCTCTGGTTGTGTAAAATGTTCTGAACTAAATGCTTACACAGCATGAACTCCCCATATGACTTTAGATTTTTTCAGAATACCTTGAAGATTCTTTGACTGTTGAGCAATCTTTCCTTTTACAGGAACTACACCATATGTAAGATATTACCATTGCAGCGATGGTATACAGACTTATCTCTGCCAATGAATGCATACCTTCAATCCAATAGCTTCTGTACATCAAATGCCCTTACATCTCCTTTATTACTCTGGTACAGCACCACGCAAGCAGCTGGGATTTCAGAAATCTACTTCATTCTGCTGGTGACGCTGCAACTAAAACTAACAACTTAAACAGCCTAAAAGCCCCATCTATTTACCACATGTTACCACAACAATTTGAAGTATATTTACAAAGTAAAATAAACATGCAGCTCTATAAATCTATACTGTTTTTCTCAGCAACTGTCCGCATGCTCATACTGGTTAATAATAAAGGTCATTAGAGCAGCTGCTGGATAAAAGTACTAGAAGTGACCATGCATCTATAGGAGAGGGTACCACCAAGGGTATGAAAGTCACATAGCCATGTCAAGACTCAATTTGGGTAAACATTAAGGGTCCTTTCATACTACAGATTTACCAGCAATGGACACGTTCTCAAGAACGCCTTCATTGCTGGTAAATACAACCCTATGTAAATGCAAGCCCCTGGGTTCAGTCACCCATACTTGTACATGGAGATGCTGCGGCAGACAAACAGTACACAGGTTTCCTATGGAAGGGGCCCTCAAGTAAAGAAGATGAAAATTTGTATCTGACAAATCAGATGCTCCACATTTTTTCAGATTATTCACTTTTATTTATTCAACTACTGAAGAGGTCAGTCACTTTGAAAACTGTAGAGAACACATCTTTATACCAGAGATGTTTATTGATCCAGGTCAAAAATGCAATCTTTCAGCTAGATATGACTTGCTACAGGATAAGTACTAAATCTGTTACTCAAACATGTGAAATAGGTATATGCAGGAGAAAAAAAAAAAAAAAAAAAAATAAAAAAATAAAAAAAAGAAGGGAAAAGCGTTACACTGTAAGGATGTTAATTTTCACATCATATTTAAGGTTTCAGGAAAATCTAAGAACTTTTTTGTATTTAAATTACAAAACTTGAGGTCTGTATTAAATATTAGTGTACACCAGTAAACACCAGCAGCTATGGCAAGAATTAAACCATAAAGTACAATGACTAATTGGGTCCCCAGCTTCCTCCACTAAAAACCTCCCTGAAACAGAAAGCAGCCGACAGATCTATTTCTACCGTGTGCAAGCCCCACACCATAGAGCCATGGTTTCCATGCACTGCACTGATGATGGCCAAAAGCCTGAAACAGCTGTATGCAGTTTGGAATAAATGGCTCTGTACCAAAAAGGCTATATTTGCTCTGTACACCAGCGGTTTCTGGATGTGCAATTGGCTTATGGGGCGGAAAGGAATAATTTGCATGGCTCCGCCCACTGTCTCAAAACGCAGGCTTCCACCTAAAGTTTTGGGATTTGTGCTGGATTGGGCTGTGTAAATACCTTCTGTTTTAAGAAGGCTTGATTGTGCTATACCGTGTGCTATGAAATATTCAAGATATCTTGAATCAGACTTCATAATGAAAGGCCACGGATTCCCTTCACCTCCAGTGTACAGCTATCATTATACATGGAACTGGCAACACACAGGGAGGGGGAAAAACTACATTTATAGACTACGCTTGGTGCAGCCAAAACATATTTTCTCCTAGTCACAGCATGGACCGCTGGTTTCAGTGGAAATATTACAAAACATACATTACAATACAACCGAAAAAAAAAAAAACAAAAAAAACAAAAAAAAAAAAAAAACACACACACTAACTTTGTGTACAAGGAGTGAAAGGCAACCATACATAAATTCACAACCTAAGTTATATCTAGCCTGCTGTATTTGGGGTTAAGCAGTAAATCTGCAGCAAAAACTTACAACAGCTGTCGTAAATATGTGATGGGTTATATTTCTTTCCCATTGGTGTCTGCAGAAGTAGAAATGTGAAATCTAAAATAAGACAACCTGTGCAAAGCAATATTATTGTTCCTTCCAATAAGCCAAACCCACCACCACTCCCATTCCCATTTACTCCATCAAAACCAAAAATCTTCAGTCTACCTTCAGTCTTCAGTCTCAGATTTGGTTCAGTTTTACCAAATCAGACAGCAGTGTAAGTATTTTAACATAAATCCAAGTCTAGATTTTGATAACTATTTGGTAGATTTACCAACATTGTTTTATCTAGTGAGAAAACCCAAAAATGTGCACAAAAGCTCAATAAGTTCATAAAATGTCCTCCAGGTTTAAAAGAAGAATTCAGAGAAGTGTGTATTTTGTTACCCAACTATTCCAGCCTATATAGCTCGTTAGTGGATATAAAAAAAAACGTCTCTAAAATAAAAAAACAACAAAAATAGTTCCATAAAAAAACCCAAAAAAACAAACCACCATATGATTTCTGTAAGGCCCTGCACAGGAAGTTCCAATACATCTACTGTGCAAACAAGTGGTTAACCAACAATGTCTGTGTTGAGAGCGGTATAAAAATTGCAGAAGTGAAGCCTACTTATTAAATGAGAACAGCCACCCCCAATAGAGGCCAAGGTACAGAGCACCTAGACGCTACATAATATAATGACACATGCATAGATTATCAGATTCATTAATGAAAGCATTTCCCTAATATATGTGCCCAAGTGTTTGTAGTGTGCCCAGGAGCCAGTTACACATTGTTTAGGTCGGGGAGCACGCACACATTGCAGGTCACAGGACTACCCACCTTGGGTCTCTGCATGTGAAATCTACGCTCTACTATCACTTTATACCAAAGCAAGCTCTGAGTGAGCCGCTGGGGTGCTGCATCCATGGCACAGCTTCATGGAATCCAGGAAGGCTGAATAGACACCCAAAGTCCAGGAAGAAGTAAAGGATTAAAGCAAGCGCTAGGCAAGGCAATGAACAGTTTAAAGAGAAAATCACACAAACCACTGCTAGACCTATGGCTAAACACTTGCTGCCTAAAAGAGGTATATATTCTACAGAAAGCAGAAGCCCCCCACCCCCTGACCAATCCAAAAGGTTTGAGAGAAACATACAACTTCCTGTTGAGAGTGTGTAACTGCAAACATCTGTTGGTCTTCACACATTTACAGCAAGTGTTATGGAGCAGACTTTGGCTTAACAAACCAATCAGTCAAATAACCAAAAGTGATGCAATACACTTTTAAACTGGTACAATTAACTGAAGATGCCAGCTATCTCTACATATTGTATAAGCCAAAGCAATCACAAAATAAAACAAAATAAGGCAGATCTGTCACAAGCTGTACAAAAAGAAATAAAACTTATTTCATAGCCTTGCAATGTGACCCTAAACTTACAGCCTATAGCCCCCCATACACCTTTAGATCACTCCATACAAATTACATTAGATCTACCAACAGCTATGTAGTGCCAGTTCCTCCCTGATAGAATACAAAGTGATTGGAAGGTTCAAAAAGGTCCTCATATTATATGGTTTTGGTAGAAGTAAAAGTTGATTGTACAAAAATTGTATGGTGGGTTTGTAAAGTGTATGGGGGCCTTAAGCAAGTTTGCTAGTAAAGGTTAAGCCTAGCATGTAAAGCAAAAAAAGTCACCTCACAGAAAGTTATTTTAGTCATTTTTATCAGAATCACTTAGTCTCTTAGTTGTCACTAGGCTGACCCTCCTCTGGGTATTGAGGAATCATAGAACTAATTAAAAAACATTGCAAATTAGTTATTCCCTTTGCTAAAGCAAGGCACATTGTCTCAAGAGAAAACATACAGCAGCCAAGTTCATCTCAACAGTCAACTGGGAACCGTCAAATGAAAGGGTTTCCGATTAGCAAGGCAGTAAAAATATTTCACATTGTCCGTTTGGGAATGACAGATTACCACAGCATAAGAGGAAAAGGACACAGGACCCAACAGAACGCAGAGCCCCAACTCCTTCATTGACAGGCCTGTGCAGAGAATCCAGGAGATACCTTACATAACTAAACAGTAACATGAGGCTTCCTAAATAAAGCGTCCCTTCAATCATCCCTGAAGATGACAATGTGCCTTTTAGGACAAGTTAAATGGGAACAGAAGGTGTTTTTCTGTTTTGTGACTAAGCCATTGTGCAGAAAATGCTTCTGTAATATATCACTTATCACAAGATAACTTGAATTCAATATCCTCTCGCAGGGAGAGCGCTGCAGCAAGCGCTGGGCAGGGGGCTGGCAATAGGTCTGAACAATGTGTGCTTTGTACATGCACGGGGAGGACTTCATTCATCCCCTTCTCTTAAACCATATCCTGAGTGATATCCTTTTACAGCTGAAGAGACTGGGGGGTGCTGAATGACTTATTAGAAGAGAGTCACTTAACCGTTTCTGCACCTACATAGATACTGGCGATGCTCAGACCTGATGGCTGTAGAATCCTCACCAGTCCAGTGGTGACCACAATAATTCTGCATAAGCGGCAGAGACCGGACTCCTTCATGGTGTTCTACACTTCAGAAAAATATGCTCACTAAGTTTACATTAGTTGGCAACCCTGCCAAATAAAAATAATTTTATTTACAAAACTGAACAATAAAGCATCAAAAGGGGTCATTCGGAGGACTAAGGAATAAGGCTGTGTTTATATTATATACAAGGGATTGCAGTACCATAAAAAGCTATACTTTAGAATAAAGAAGGATTCAAGCCTTTAACGTAGAAATTAAAGTGCCCAGAATGGCATGCAGAGGTGAATAGCCATGTTATTCATAGCTCACCTTGTTTCACACTTGTCTGCGAGACTTGAGTCAGCAAGTGGTAAATCAAATGGCCACATTCTAACACTACACTCCCAGCCATGATCCCTCAACCCCTTTCATTGGACAGACTTGTCAAACTACTTATCAGATGAATGATTCGCATCAAAAGGAGCACCGCAACAGGGAAACTTACTAGGCATGAAGCTTGGTCAATCAATGTGACTAGCAGTATTGATCCAACCAGAAAAGTACAGCTATGTTAAATAACTAATCAACTACTAACTACTAATACGGTACAATTTACACGTTGTTCAAAGAACATCATGTTAAAGCCGACCGGCAGACGGGACATTAGGTGTCCACCGGTCATTTTTCAGGCTTTAGCCCCATAGACCTGTCATTGGGTCATTCTCTAAAGGACCCTGAGCGTCTGCACAAGTTGGCAGGCGCCCATGACAGGTTGTTTCTCCAGCATAGGACAGCTAAAGGCGTGCAAAATAGTAACAAACTGAAATTTGGGGACCTTGCACAATCCTTTCCAAAAAATGAAAAAGTAGAACAAGCATTTTTTTTTTAGTTCTAGGACATTGACTCTTTACGATTAAACTCTTTAAAAGGCTTTACTTTTTTAGAATCGTGCCATTTTTTTTGTTTTGTTTTTTTTACAGGACGCCAACATTATCAATCGTGCCACAAAAGCATGTATCCTAAACTCTATATAAAGTGTAGGCAAGACTTCTGTCATCTAAAGCATGCAACACAAAGAGAAGGGAACACTGCCCTGAACTACACAACATATCACACAAAATGGTTCTACATTTGCGTGGGAGAGACTGGCAAGTCAGTGTCTATGCTTCTCAATGGGCAGTTATGGGAATTTGCAAATCTGACAAGATTGCTCCTACTTACAAGATAAACTACATACACATAGCAAATTATAATTGCTGGGTCAATAATCTAGCATATGTACAAGCATCAATATTATGAAAGCTTCAATTAGGTTTCTAATAAGCCCCTTGAAATAAAAGGCCGCAGCAATGGTTGGTATACGAATACGGCAAGAGCACATTGGTCTTTAGAGGCAGAAAGCTGTACTTCCAATAACATAAATGACCAAAGGAAGATGGATTATGAAGATGATAAGATACTGACTCAAAAGCAAGAGAGGACATATATAATAGGAGCATCAAAAGAGAAAACGAAAGCTCTGAAAAGATCAAAGGGATTCCAATGCAAAGTCTTGTTGGCATCTCCGCTGTACATTAAGTCTATTGGTGTGGCTGCCAGCTGCTTGGCGCTCTATGAAGAACAGAAGAGGTCAAGTAACTATGTACCAACTCACAGGAAGTCCAACGACTAAGCAATAAAAAGGTCAATAAAGCAGTATTGTTTACTGTACAGTAAAGACATCAAAGTTCATGCAGAGAGGTTCGTTAAATCACTGAAACCCCTACCCTATATTCTAGTTCTCTATTGTGGCCATGTTTGAGCAAGGTGGGGTCTGTGTGGACTCCAACATTTTGGAATGGGGGGGGGGGGGGGGGGGGGGGGGGGGGGGGTGGAGTCCGTACAGACCACACCTTTCTTCAACAGGACCTCACTAGAGAACTACAATAGGGTAGGGGTTTCAGTGATTTAGCGGACCTCTCCGTCGGTCACATTAAGAATTTTATGGCAGTTGTAAGACATTGGCCTCTTTCTGGCAATATAATCAACACGAACACATTGAAAATAGTTTTTCAGGGATGGTTGGTGGAACATAAACAGTTGCTGGTGCTAGGTTGACCTTCATACTCCCTAGATTTTATTCTGATGAACATTTTGAATTTGTTGGGGTAAAAAAAATGATCAGAATAAAATCTAGGGAGTATGAAGGTCAACCTAGCACTGTTCATGTTCCACCAACCATCCCTGAAGAACTATTTTCAATGTGTCAGGGTTGATTATATTGCAAGAAAGAGGCCAATGCTATTGTGGCATACAACTGCCATGCAATTCTTAATGTGACCGACAATGCAACAATCTTTAGGTGAATGTCAAAGCAACATTCTCATCATTCATTGCCTCCATTGGCCCACCTGCCACCAGCTGAAGAACATACACTTGTATGCTTATTGATCATGGAGACAATGTGGACAGCAAGCTAAATATCTCTATCAAACACGCCCAGTGTATGTAGTACACAGGTGTTCGGCAATTTGTGTGGCAGGAGATTTTAGAGATTGGTACCTACTAAACCAGACAGAGTATTGATGAGATACCAATACAGATCAGCATGTAAATTGTATGCAGACTGAAACCGAGCCACCACTGATCATCTGCAAAATATTCAAATATGATCACAGCAAGTATTTGTTACCCAGACACAACTGTGTATAGCTTCTATTTGACCTATGCCTCTGGCTTTGCCTTTCACATATGGAGAGCACATGTCGCTTCCCCATGCGCCTGTCCTACAGTTCATCCCCATTTAACATTAGCAACACCAATGTGAACGGAAAGTGGCATTAGGTTGTCTATGCCGGGCAGAAAGGCGGACATATTTGCGTGGGACAATAAGATTATTTGGAATCAGCTTGAAAACCTCCATCTCGGCACAGAAATGAAAAGGATTATCCTTATAATTCATGCCAGTTTAATTAACTTTGGATTAGAAACGGTCTTTGTTGACTCCTGTGGTGGAGAGTGAACCTGCCATTAGAACAGAAAATGCAGCCACAAGCTGGTACAAAGCATACTGGTGTCTGGTGGACATAAAATCTGAGGAAGTGCTTAGAATAGATTACAGAACTTTTATTTTTTAAAAACTCATTTATCTTGCTTTAATCTTTACAATCCTTGCAGAACAGCAATACCAGCAGTACATTCATTGCAGTAATGATTAAGTAGTAACTACATGACTTGGATGCAATTAATCAGAGATAGCAGGGCTAATGCGCTTTCCAAAAATGCAGATGGAGTTAAACCAGAGAGATCAAACGCAACCGGAAACAAAGAAAGGAGCGTTAAACCTCAGACTTTTTTTTTTTTTTTTACTGATATCCAATTGGATACTGTAGCTATCAATGTAATTTAAAATGGAGTAAATCATCAACATTTAACCTCCCTAGCGCACTGCTGAGGTCCATATTTCTGTACTAAAAGTGCACCATAGACTTCAATGGTAAATTTTTCTTTATGTTGTAGGCCTGTAACTTCCCAAAATATGTGCATACAAGGGTCTAATAGACATCCTGAATATAATGATGTTTGAAACAATTATGTAAAATAAAAATGTACCGTATTTTATAATAAATTTAATGAGAAAACACAAATCAGGGCACAAAGCTATGCTGCTATGTACTAAATCTCCCCAAAATAAAGTCTCTGGTGCCCCAGATGTGCCCATTTGCAGTTAACCCTCTCTAACCTGGTGTGATGGATGTGGTAAAAATCACACCAGGGAAGAGAGGGTTACTGCATATGGGCACATCTGGGGCACCAGAGACTTTTTATTCTGGCGAGATTTAGTACATAGAAGCACATTGAAAGCAGTTTTCTACATAGAAAATTGATTTCATGTACTGTACTTTTGAATTTCTCGCCGCCTCCCCGATGCGACGTCATCAAGTCACTCGGAGGGGAGGGGAGACGGAAGATATGCTCGGGGACACTGGGACAGCGCAGAACTGTAAGTATGCTCTCCCGGAGCCCCGATGTGTGCTGGACGGCAGCATCTCCTCCAGTGCTATACTAGCTGGTGCTGGTGCCGTCCCGACCGCTAGGGGGGTTAAACAAAACAAAGTTAGTAAAATGTCCCTTTATATGTTGTGTTAGCTCAGTGGTTCTCAAAGTTCAGATCCATGACCCTGGAAGGGATGTGGCGAAGTGTCACCTCCAGTATTTGGAATATAGAAGTGCCTGTGCAAAGTGCCACTTCTGTGTTCCAAATACAGGAAGAGACGGTCCATGACATCATTGTGGCACGATCAGGTATCTTTCCACCCCACTTGTGGAAATGATGCAGGGTGGGAAGTTAAAAGGAAGAGTAATGCCCCATCCTCTCTAAGTTAATACATTAGGCCGCCACCCCCCCCCCCCCCCCCCCATACATGTATGGATTTTGCATGCGATCGGCTGCAGTGCCTGTTTGACCGGAATAGCACTTCAAGTCTGTTGCACAGCGATCCGCCTTGATGGTTGTTTTCTAGTCACTCTACTTTGGATGGGGACCAAGTTTCCCATCAACAGTATTTGACAGAAATCCACGAGTAAGCGCACACAGCAATTCCCGTCCGTTCAATTGCCGACAACAACATGGAGACGTCACCACACTGATGGAAATCCATGCATGTATGCCCAGCTTTAGTCTTCCTCCTAACTTCCCACTCTGCTTGTAGGAATCAGCGCTTCTACTTGTTAGCAGCAGCTCTGATGCTTTTAGGGAATTGGCATACCTTATAATTAATGCACACATATTGGTCAATAAGTTAATTTGAATCAGGAGTCTGATATATGTCAGCGGTGCTATACAAAACAGATGACATTTAATGCAATGCTTAGTCCAATCTCATTTTACCGTCTTTTAGAGAAGCTCACAACTTTGTGTCCAGATCTAGAATAGTATATCCAGCAAAGGTTTAATGAGCGGCATGCATACCTTGCTGCTTACAGAGAAAAGTGTCCTGTACTAATTATAGAGCGCAGTATTGGAGCCTAGATGAAGAGTTGTTACAAACAGGCCTTGTGCCATCCAGAATCCTAACAAGGCTCAGTCTGTAAGATATACCCTCTACAGGCCAGTAAAGTAAACAAGCTGTTGCTCTCTTGGTAGGATTGGAATTCACATTTTGACTTTTCCTTCACATTTAATCCCTGAGACACCAATACATGAAGCTCTTCACTCTGTGTTGGACTTTTCAATGACTCCTTTAAGACAGAACTAAAATGTTTCCTTTAGAGTACCAAATGTACAAATGCAGGTTGTACGTGGACACATCATGTCCACAAATATAAAAAGCAGTAGTCAACTTCTGGGGACATGCAAAAGATAGAAATATGTTTGCAGATGAAAAATAAAAAATCTGAACTTAAAATCATACAGAAAATCTAAAACTTGCCTCTCCAGCAAAGCTAGAGGCCTTGGGGTATTCAAACTAACTTAGAACATTTCTACAGTTAGTTATAGAGCATAATGCCCCCCCCCCCCCCGCAAACTACAACAAATAGTTTTAAATGCCCTCTGAGCACAAAACCTACAGAGCCACTTTTTTAAACAGCAATCCCATACTATGCACAAGTCACCAAACACTATTAAGCTTTACAACTCAAGAACCTTTATCGGAACATATCCTCTCTTCCCCCTAAACACATGCTTAAAGGCTTTTACTCTCCAGAGTGTTAAGATGATAATCTCCACCTCCCTGACAATATCTGGCCAGTAGTCAGGTCCCTTCTGTGACACAAAGAGTCTGCATAATGATTTATATATATAAAAAATGTCTAGCAAAATGTCAGACAGTGACTAGCTAACCATAAGTAGGTTTAGTAAACTTGTGACCCCAAAAAAGGTCATATACACAGTCAATAGTAAAGCATGTGCTTACTAGGTAGCTCATAGGAAATTGCATTAGATGGCTAGTGAAAAGAAGCAGTGATCAATTTAGTGGAGGAAATTTACTGTCACCTACTCAAGTAACACAGTATGTCAGTTACTAGGATAAGGCACTATCCCAAATGTATACATCACCTTCTGTCATGTGTGGCAACCCAACCCTTGTGCCACCAGCAAAAAAAAAAAAAAAAAAAAAAAAAAAAAAAAAAAAAAAAAAAAAAAAAAAAAAAAAAGGGAAAAAAGTATTGCCTAGCATCTGTAAAAGGCAGTCAATCTTCTCATCCAGATATTAAACACAAGTCCCAATACGGTGCAGGTAATACAAAATTACATTACATCTCCCCAATAGTGAGAAAGTACAAGACAAGAATACACCAGTAATTATTCACGCATAACTTCATTAAGATTTCAGCGCTTTTGGAAAAGTTAGCAGCATTCCTAAGAAGAACATTTGTGCACCTTTCCCAGCAGAGCGATGAGAGATTAGCCTTTGCTGACCCTATCGAAACGGACGTTTAATCCAGAGTGCTTCTTATCCCCTTCGATGCTGGGTAAATGTGCCACGTGGTTAGAAGGCCATTCAGTATAGTCCATAGAATCAGCAGCCGCTGGGTTAATAAAGGCACTGAGGCAGAAAATGGCTAAGGAGGAGGCAACTCATACTGGTCAGTTTCTACCAACATGTAGATTTTTCATTAAGTTCCTCAATTATGCTATTATATATAAACAACTATATATATATATATATATATATATATAATTAGTTTTTACTGTTGGACAAGGGCTCTAGGCGTAGTAGTAGCGAATAATGGCAATACCTCCTAGACTGGGAGGAAAAAAAATTAACTTTTCTTTAAACAGAATGTTACAAGGAATCTCCTTTTAGAGCTACTACTTCTAGTTCTTCTTTTGGCTTTATACTATAGACTATATAAACATGTATGGCCCCAGATAAGATTTAAACCCAGTACTTTGTACAGTGTTTAAAATGTAACTAGCGAACATTGCCCTCAGCCTGGAAACACACAGTTCTGTAATTAGCTGCCTACAGCAGTAAGTCTCTTTATCCTTATGAGAGGATTTGTTCTTTCTCAGTGGAAAGGATGATCCATCTTCATATCTTATTCATTTCCTGCAGACTGGACTGGAAACAATGTCACAAGATATCAGTGTCTAAGTGCACATAGGTGAGCCCTAATGAGAACTGCTTGTCAAATAGCTCCAAAGTTCAATACCTAATAGAACGACTCTACACGCAACATAATAAAAAGGACGTCAGGTGCTCAGACCCATCAATGACCTCATTGGAGAGTCCTTGTAAATTGAGCAATTTTTTTTCTACTAAAAAGGTCATTTAAGAGTATTAAGTCGTCACTTTCACAATCACGACCGACATCACAGCCTTTCTTCTGGTTGAAGATTGAAGGTTACACCCAAACACATTACATAAAACTGCTAAACTAATCACAAAGTTCAAACGTTATGGCTTCAACTTCTACTGCTTAGGTAGGAGAGTAATGATAACATTCACACATGTCACTGGAAAATGTCCTTTCTGCATTTCTAACCCAAAGAGATTATACATGTCACTGCCTGGGGCTTTCATCTGACATTTGCACCATTTTTAAAGCTTGAAACACACATTCCAGTATTTGCTCAATGTCAGCAGTGGACCTGCAGGCCGGGTAAATCCCATTGACAAGTTGTGTGGCCCTTTTCTCATGTCAGTTAAACCAATTCTAGACCAAAAAAAAAATAAAAAATGATCTTATGGACCATGTAAGATCTAAAAGAATGGTTGGTAATAATGTCTACAAAACTAATGAAATAATAGTAGTCAGATCTTTCAAATCAGTTTCAGCAGCTTTTTTACTATTGCTTGAGCATTATATTGGTTATACATTGGTTTGAAATCACCTGCCTTTAACACCCAGACAAAATATACAACCAACATTACCGTCTGTACTAGCGAATACGTCCTTTGCAGGTAATTAAGCCCCCAGTCGCTCATGCTGCTGCCCTAAGCCTCCAATACTAGTGTATGGCAGATGCTTGTGCTACCATACAAACATACCTGCCGCAGGCCGTTTGCGTTATAACAGGCTATCACGTTAAGGCAATGTACCCCGCATTAACGCAAACACTAGTGTGAAAGAGACCTAAATGTTGGTTGCTACCTTTGTATTGAGGATACCTGCATCCGTAGGGGAACTCAACATTAGAGTATGCTTAGCTTAGCGTCCTGGGCGTTATGCATGTTGTGCGCTTTATTAAAAGCACAATATTGGTGATCGCGGCAGAGCACATTAAATGCAGCCGTGATTTTCTGCCCTGCAGGAGGTCACGAACACGACTCTCATGTCACAGGTTACGCCAGAGGTGTGCTTGGAAAAAGCGACACCTCCATTACATGGAGGTCAATTGTGTTGCCTACCACCCCACCCGCGTCAGAGCGGGCACGGAAGCACCAGCTGTCTGCCCGCAGAATTCGGCAGACAGGTGAGTTTTTGTAGTTCTATCAGCTGAGAAAATCATCCCGACAAAACGCAAAACACAGAGGCAGATGTGTAATGTGGAAAACACATGCATTTGTAGTATATTGCTGCATCATCACACACCTTTCAAAAAACAGTGTGAAAGGGGTCTTTAGGCTTTATTGAGGGATATGCATTAAAGGCATCACCCCACATTTTTACAAGTGTTTATGTACTACAAAGTATATACAAACCCACATTGGTAGAAGAAACTTTTAAGAAAATTGAAAACTTACCCTACATGAATGATTGGATCAACTACAAGGGGAAAGTGTAGTTGGAGGTTAACCCCCCCGACAAAACAATTAGGAGAGGACCCCCAAAATGTTTGAATAAGCTCTAGTTGAATGAGTGACACATGTACGGTTGTAACATTAGGCATCAGTTCCTGCTAAAGTAAATAAATAAAAACAGAAACCCCCCCTCCTTACCTCATAAGACCAGACACACTGCACTCCAGCAAACCGTCGAACACATCTGCCAATTTCAACATCCTCATGGGTGGTATACATCTCTCTGATACACTCTCCAATGTGCGGCACCATCCTTCGCAAGACCTCTCTGCTCATGATCACACCAGGACCGCCCATACAAAAGTTTTCACCCGGTTCCAAAGCCAGTTTGCCCATCTCCTCTGTAGTGCCCAGTCCAGTCTGCCCTAAAAATAAAGGCTCGCTGCTATTAAGGTTGCGAAGGAAGCTCTCTAGGCGGTCACCTTTAATGTAGACATCGTCATCGGCTCGCATGAACCACTCATATTGGTCCAGGTAGTGATCGTGCATATATTTTAACATCATGAAGGATTTCTTCTGCGGGGGATAGGAGTCATCTACGCCTTGTAATGCTATAATGGGAATTGGTATGGATGTGTCAGAGCCCTCACTTGAGAAGAACTCTACTTTTCCAGGGATGGCATGTGCCCAGGTTCTGAAAGAAAAAAAAAATATGATATTTAGATTTAACACATACATAAAAAACAAAAAGGACATCCAAATCAATTTCTTTATATTAAATTGATTGAACAAGGAAATAGGCTAGGTGTTTAATTTAGTACATTTCTATTGGGAAGATACTTCTCCTCCCATCTCAGGACAAGAAATATGTACTCTTCAAAAAACAAACAGATAAAACAAAGCAAATTTTACACAAAGTGGAGAAGATGTGGTGTGTTACCAATGCATTCTGTGAAACCAATTACACCTCATATACTCTTGTACAGCAGTCAGTGAGACAGTAACTTTGAGAAGTTTCCAAAGAGGCAAAAATGACAAACTGCTTCCTTTTTTAAACACATTCTTTTTGCTAACTTTATTTATTGTTAGTCATTTTGATGTAAAAAGTGTACAGCAAGTCATACAGGAATGACATCAATGACTGCCCATAGCACTGCTACTAATATAAAGATCGTATTGCACACCCAGTGTGCCCAGAACAGAGAATTAAAAGGAGGAACGATAGCTTAGTTTCACTACTCAATATAAAACTAGCATGTTTCCCTGCATTGTACATACAGCGTAACATTCTAACTCAGGACAAGTAAATAGGTTCAGGAATTAGTAGGCCTTCAGTGCTCAAGGGGATGGTGTATATACCTGAAAAGCTGGCCATTCTAGTTAAAAATACTTAGAAACAACATTCTTCAAATGACCAAACACTATGCAGGTAGTTTGTTCTCACAATGTCTGTGTGGGTTTCTTTTTATACTGCCAACACATACTAATGGGTAAATAGGCTTGTCCAAAAAAATGTCCTTCGACTATATGAGGGGCATTAAATTGTGAGCTCCTGAGACCTGAGATATGGCTCTGTTACGCACTTACATTTCAATGCTTTAAAAAGTGATAATATTAAAGTAATATTTTGCCAAGTCCAACTGTGAGAAAAGTATTTATTATACTTTACTGTAAACATTAATACAATTATATTACCGCTTCCATCATGGAAAAGGGAAATCAAGATTAGTCCTATTGAACAAAAACTCATCTGCCCATAGAGGATTGGGAACTAAGGCTAAGCATAAACGGCTCGATTTTGTAATAGATTTGAGCACAATTAAGCTCTGAGCGTGTGCACAGCGCACGATTTTGCTTGAATCTATTACAAAATTTGAGCCATCCAGGCTTCCTTTGAGCGGTATCCACTGGAAAGGTTTTCAACATGTTGGAAATCGAACAAGGTATTCTATTACTTTGGATAGGGAACGCGGGTAGCAGCGCTGCGCCTCAATATAGATATAGCGTGTGTGCAGCGCGATGACGTCATTGCGCAGCATTCGGCTAGGCATCAGTCACACAGGTATCTACCCGTGTATGCCCAGCATTAGAATCAGATCTGTACTCCTAGATCAGAAACTCCAAGGCAAGATATTTAAAGTAGAGTTAAGATCTCCATACACAGGTCGATACCCACTAGATCGATGAATGCTTGAGTGCAGTGTGATGACGTGACAATGACATCAGTGTGCTGCGCTTGAGCATTTGTCTATTAACCTCCCTAGCGCACCGCCCATATCGATACGGGCGATCAAGGCAGTGTACAGAGTACACTGCCTGTCGTTTCCAGCATCTCGCCGGAGCTCTAGATGCAGTCATTACTGACAACAGCTGCGTGAGAGAGAAAGCCGGCGCTCCTCCATTAACATGGAGGTCTATGGCGCCGACCCCCCCCCCCCCGCGTCACCGTGACGCGATCGGGGCGGCGCCGCCAACCCGGAAATGCTGCAGCGATGTAGACAATCGCTGCAGCTTTCCGGGGAGGCATAGGGTCTCCCCGCCGCCGGCTTCCCCTGCGGTTGAGAGGACCCTGTTCACCGAACGTTCGGGTTCGTCTCAACCGCTAGGGAGGTTAAGCGGTAAATCAACACGCACCATTTTGCGCAGCTGTTCCTGTTTAATACTTTGGAGGGATAATGGCAATCAAACAGGGATTTACCAACATGCTGGTCCCCTGTTCGATCTAGCTCTCTTCAGTCGATCTCTTTTGAAGAAAGGAGGGCCGCGTTTCATTTACTATCCATAGATCACCGTGAACAATTGTTCAGGAATCGAACACAGTTGTAATGAATTAAGAGAAAACTGTCCCTAAGAAAAAGCAACTTGCACTACATGTCACTCAGAAGTCCTACATAAACATGGAGTTTGGGATTGTTTAATTATAGGTAAAACCTATACTTTGCTTGAACAGAACATTGTGAAAAGCTGTTCAGAACAATCAAGAGGAAATCGCTGGCATATAAAAATTTGATTTGAGGAATTTAATCTAAAAAGAAAATACAAGTAATGTAGAGAGAGTCACTAGCACATCGAGTTCATGTTGATTAACTTGCATTATGAGAGCAGAATAGGTCCGTCTGCCTCAAACCTCAATTAAAGCCATCAAGAGTATTTATAGTAAGGGTATAGTTATTGCAGTGTTCAGCTTCACAAAAAAAGGATTTCAAATGATGCCCTCCATTTTATTGAGCTCGCATAACTATTGATGAAACAATTAACCACATATGTGGTACATACCTTGAATTGATGTATAGACTTGAGGGCCAGAGATGAAAGCAGAGTACTGTGTAAGCTGCTCTGATCTTCAAGCAAAGGCTTCAAAATCATCTCCCACAATGTAGTCCTAGAAGCTCTGCATTGGAAAGGACACACATAGCTTGCCCACAGTAATGAAAGGAGAGCTCTAGCCCCCATGGGAACAATCATTTTCAGACCTCTAGACCTACATGAGCACCTAAACCTTGGAGGTGTAGTAATTTCATTGCACATGCTGTTTTGTTTTAATCTTGGATTCCAACTTTTTGACCAGTAAAATGCTACAGCAGCCAAGTGGGCATGTTTGAATGGTTTTTGTTTCTCTCTTGATAAGTCAGGTAGGCCAAGCATTCATATTGATGCTGATAAAAGGTGGCCCACACTCATTGGTACCCCGAGAGAAAACGCTATTCAGCAGAATAATCCGCCATGGACGGGAGGAGCAGTTGTCTCCTCCGTTTGGTTGGCTAATGTAATGAACAGTAGAGAGTAACTGGAGATATAATAGTCACTGAAACACA
This sequence comes from Ptychadena robeensis, assembly GCA_036250615.1. Lineage (NCBI taxonomy): Eukaryota > Metazoa > Chordata > Amphibia > Anura > Ptychadenidae > Ptychadena > Ptychadena robeensis. The sequence goes on along the minus strand of CM070034.1, from coordinate 128,025,495 downwards.
TAAAAGGAATGCCCCATTACCTGAAATTCTAGAATACTAACTCAGCTTTTACCTAGCACTAAGTGTGGAAACTAGTGAAACCACAACAAGCAGGAAGTCTAAACTTACAGAGTGTCCTAGTCTGAATGGATATGATCTGATGCCTTGGTGATCCACTCATGGACTCCCACAGGTCAGAACCTGTTATCCCATTCCAGTCTGATCACAGCCGGGAATGGGATAACAGGAATTCTGGTGTTTACCCGCGACTAGAGATATATTATGGGTCAGGTGTGTTTACTGAATGGATATGCTTCAGGGATCCCAATAAAAGGAATGGAAGTACATTACATGCCAAAGCAGGCACAGGCGCAGGCGCCTCTGTAACCGACCTGAATGGGTACTGAATGGTGTATGTGTGAAGGAAAACGCAAGACATACAAAGGACCTCTAAAGACAGCAAGTGTTACATGCAATGCAAAAACTGAACCCACAAATGATAAAATGTCTGATTAAACTTTTGCATTGTTTTCAAACTGCACTAAACATTTTCAAGTGTTTCATCCCCATAAAGGTTACTGCAAGCCTATAAAGATAAACAGAGTGCTATCTACCCAAGTGAATACAATTTGCATCTACAAACACCACATGGGCACCAGAGAACACAAGAACATGATAAGGTACAATCACATCATTTACATGTGTTTGTATACAAATAAGATCCCTCACTGGAACAATGCAATGTTTACCTTGATGCTGAAACTGCATTACAAACATTGCCTGGATAAAAGGAGTGCGCATAGCATTACTCCGGGATCAGCATAAAGAGCCCACCTATCCATGACCCCCTGCCGTGCCCACACGTACCTTCATCTACTAGGTATAGATGGATTAAGTTATAAACTGCAACCAGCAAATAAGGGCAGCTATGGGAAGTCATTGGGATCGGAACCTTACTGCAAACTGTTGGGGGGGGGGGGGGGGAAAACTGACTGACTACTGGAAATACATCCTTAAATAAAATCATTGGATTTACAGCTGCAAGATTACTGTTAAAACAAATCTAAATATATTTTTAGGGAAACTATAATCCGTAAGAAAATGGGATCAGCTAGAAGCCCAACACCTGACCGCCGCTATTACCATATAGGCTTGGTGGAAGTCCATTAGCAGAGCGGACCCAATGGAATACTGGTCACTATACAGGCCTCACAATGGGCTAACCCAGGGGTGGGCAAACTGACTTGTGGGCCACAATGGGTTTCAAATATGACAGAGGCCGGACCAAGAGCCTGCAAGGGCCACCTGTCAGAGGTGCCAAGTCCTTGTAGCTAGGACAGTATATTAAAAAAAAAAAGAAAATAAGTTATTTGAGAACAAGAAGCTTTTGACAGAATATTCTATTACAAGCTATGGCCTCTAGGAAACAATCCAAACACCAATCCTCTAGGAGTTTTCTACACGTCGCCAAGGTGACAAGGAGCCAAATTAAAAGACTAAAGGGCCGGTTTCGGCCCCCAAGCCTTAGTTCGCCCACATCTGGACTAACCAGAACTCTTCACCAAACTACAACACCATGGTCTATGTGTGAGCTCCATCAACACGCACAATGCGCTTACCATACCGATCTCACAATGGACAACTACAAAACGCTAGTTATTACAATTGAAACCTACAGACTGCACACATCTGTGTACAATGGGGTATGGAATAGGCAGATATCTGTAGGACCCCCAACACATAGAAGCCCCCCGTGATGTATACAGGGGACATTAGGGTGTGATCGGCGTGTGTGTGGGCAGATCGGACATCTCACCTGTACGCAGCCACGGCTCTGGTCTGCAGGTATTTCTGTGCGGTCATCACTCCCACAAATAGAAAGTTTCTGTCCCGGGGGATGTCCTCCTCCTCGCTGCCCGGGGCCAGGGATCCGATGTAGGGGAGTTGGAGGAGGTTATGTCGGTCGGTCTTCAGGCCAGCCTGCACCCCGCAGCCTCCGGTGTGTGCGCCCGCGATGCCCCGGGGCCCTCCTCTCCGGCTGTAGCGGTGCAGTTCGGTGGCCCGCGGCAGGATGAGCCGTGAAGCCAGGAGGAAGCCGAGCACCAGTCCCAGCAGAACGCTGAGCCATGAGCGGCGGCTCCGGCCGGCCATCCCGGGGTTGCTGGGCTGTGCAGTGCCGCCGGCAGCAGCTGCAGGTTGAGCCCCCTTGTGCAGGGCGGCCACAGCCTGAGTCCCCACCGCTACCGTGTGATCACACCAGCGCTGAGGAGGAGAGGTCACTGTGAGCCCATCCAGCCGCGCCACCTTCAGCCACTGTCATGAGAGGGAGACCGTCTCCCACCTGGCCAACGCTGGCTTTTGTCCTGGGTGCTCTCCCCTCCCGCCTGCACCCGTCTGGCCTGACACAAGTGCCGTCGCTTCGCTGCTCTCAGCCGCCTCTGTGCTCGGGCCTGGAGGGTTGTGTATGGGTGTCACGGCTGGGCCCCCTTCATCTTCCGTCACTCTCCCCCACCTCAGCTCCGCTCTCACTCCCAGCTCCTCACGTCACCCGCACCGCGGCTCTTTAAGAGCACACAGCGCTCACAGCGGAGGATTGAACCCGCCCGGCACCCTTACGCCTCTTCTCATTGGCTGCGAGTGAGAGGGACCCCCGGCTCACGTGACCTGGAAGAAAAGCAAAACTTTCGCTGCTGCTACCGCTAGCTCCCAGTCCAGTTCATTGCTGATGGAGGTGTGGGCGTGTCCTCATGCAGCTGTAACCCGGGGAAACAGAACACGTGTCACCCTGTACATAGACATGGGGAACGTGGGTGTCTCATGTCTATAGACATCACAGCTTACTTCAGCTGGGACATTGCTGTTACATGATTATCCCCGATATAGCAACAATCATGAGTAGTGTACATGGATGAGTTCCTGTTTGTATACACAAATCACACAATACTATATATAACAACTGTGCATATAGTAATATATACCCTGTATGTTATAACCACCTTATCCATATAAACACTGTTTATACATCACAGAATACACTATACCAGGGGTTCCCAAACTGGGGTCAGGTATTCCATAGGGGGCGCAGCTAGGGACAAGCAGGAAGCCAACCATGGAGGAACTAGATGCTAACAGCAAGTAAAGGGCATGTACTGCCTGTGTCTCCTTGCGAATGATTGATATTTCTGCATGTAGAGTGTGTGTGTCTCTATGTGAATGAGGAATGTTTCTGTAGGATTGGTGTAAAGGTAAAGTAGGAGTTGTATTTTAAATAATGTTTCAGGGGGCATTGCACACTAGTACTCAATATTGCAACAGACACTAGTATGAAATGGCACTCATTACGAAACGGTGTAAATTGAATGGGGGGGGGGGGTCATATGAGCGTAAATCTCTTTTTGAACATAAAGATCCAGGTGTACTAGCTTTGTGATTAGAGCCCAATATATCCATCTATCATATGATATTCTGCATGCGTACCACTTGTGCTGTATGATGATGGGTAGAGGATTAACCCATTTTTTCAGTTTGGGACAGTACGGGTTTATATCCATCTGTGGGCTTCAATAAGGAGATTTCTCCTCATTCTGGGGACAACCTTCTACCAATACGACCATTCTGCTACAGGAAAACAGACATTAATCTAAACTTTAAGACAAGATATGTTTGTATTTCATTCATCAATGCATACATTCCCCTTAATTGGCTAGTAAGTAGTATAGCTGAATCCAGGCACAATCATTGGCCTATGTTTGTGTACACCGCATTTTCACATTTGTAGGCCTAGGACTGTGTTCACCGGTCGTTCATGTTAAGCTACTTACAGATATAAAGCTATGTAGAGCTACCACACTGGGTAAGCCGGCCATAGACACAGCGATTCCCATCTGTAGGTGCAGGAGAAAGACGTGCACGCTCACATGGAACACAAGGTGGTCAATCACCAGCGACTACAGAGGTGCGCACCTTGACAGATCGACCTCGAAAAGCCTCACCAGACAGATCGCAAGGCAAACCATTTGGGGGTATTTTTTCTGCCCCATCCTGATACTTAAGAAGGGGACCAGAGTCCAAATCCAAAGTATCTGACGGGAATCCCTGCGTTAGTGGCAGACACAGGATTCCGTCCTGCAGACGACTCATCACAACGTGGTGCTGTCAGCACGCTGTAATGAGTCGCCTACAAGACAGATGTGAATCGAGGTCTCCATGGCCGGCTTTAGTCATGTCTGCTGTACAAACGCTAGATATGTAGCCGAGACTAAAGCTAGCCACACATGGTACAATTTATCATTCAATCGAGATTCGATTCGATTTTGTACTTCGATTTAAAAAATCGAACATCGATTGTCATTTAATCAAGGTTCTCCACATGGGGAGCACGATATTTGAACAATATCGACTGAAATTAAATTGAAGTAATCTAATGTTTTTTTTAACAGGAACTTTTTTTTCCCAGGAAGTAGTCATATGTTAATAGCGCACATCGAGATGATTGAATCGAAACAAACAAAACACTTTCAGAAATGTAGTTCGATCATTGATCAATCAACCAAAATTTTCCAACTTGTCCAATCACTTTTCAAACGATGATTTTACTAAAATCGTACAATGAACGTCGATTGTACTATGTGGGCAGTACATCGATTAACGTTCAATCGATCTTTTTTTTCATAGAAAATCGTTGATTGAACGCTAAAATTGTACCATGTGTGGCTAGCTTAACTTGGGGAACTTTTATCTATACGTCTGTACAGAGCTATAGTCAAACTGCCAGGGAGGTGCAGAGTATAGATAGTCACAAAATATCAACGAGCTGTTCTGTCAGTTAATTACAAAGTCCCTGAATATGTCATCATCACCAACATTGTTGCAGATGTAGGAAAGCATTGTGTGAACATGTTAAAAAAGCATCGCTCTAATACAGTGGTTCCCAAACTTTCCTTGCAGGGCCCCCCTTTTCTATTCAGGAACATTATCGATCCCCCCCC
>CM070034.1:127983734-128012569 GCA_036250615.1 Ptychadena robeensis | reverse complement strand
TGTCGCACGGCCACACGCCGATAAGCGGCCGATTTTTCCGCTGACCGACGGTGCTAGCGCGCACGCCCGTCGGTCAGGTGAAAAATCGGCCACTTATCAGCATGTGTATGCCAAGCCTAAGCCATGTTTTAGATTGTGGGTCACACCATGCCCAATCCCAACTGTGGGGATGAGCCCCATCAAATGCATGGGCGCAATCAGAATCGTGGGTGATTGTGGCCAATCGATTAAGTGGTGACACCTTAATTTGCATTGCAGGATAACTTTTGCTGATTTATAGCAGGTGGTTTCTGTTAAGCCACATTGATAATTTGGGTTATTTAATGTGTGATGGGGTGGTCAAGCTTTATTTATCAAGATGGATCGAAGAACATAAAACATTTATAACCTTATGAAAACCCACTTCCTTTCAATTGTATTTTAGACTTTGAGGAAAATAAAAAGGTTTAAGTAATTAATGACCTTTGGAACTTAGAAGTCCAATTATGTGCAGCCTCAGGTGTCCGAGTCTCCTCAGTCGGAGGTCACCATGGCGGCTGTTCAAGTGCTGAGAGCTGTGCGGGGCTTCCGGGCTGAGGTGACGCTTCTATCCAGGATTGTCATCACCCCAAAACGGACCAAGAGCAGAGCGACGCCCCCAGCGATTCCAGATATCAGCACCAGCAGCACTTCTCCTACACCCCTTTTACCTTTGTGGATTATGATCTCTCCCTCTCCAAGTTCCACCTCCCTCAGCCATCCTCCGGGAGACCTCCGGGAGTCCAATTACTGTACCTGTAAAGCAGGGAACAGACGGCTCGATATTGGAGCCGCCCAATGTTCCCTGCAGCAGTGTGATGATGTCATCATGCTGCTGTCAGATATCGGTGGAGCTGGAAAGGCAGCTCTGCTCTCTCTCCAGCCGATGCTTTACATGAAGACCCGCGGTTTCCATGCAAAGCAACAGACATCGGCCGTATTTAACAGTCATGTTCGATATGGCTGTTTTCGAGCAGGAAATAGCTCGAAAACAGGGATGGCCGCATAAGATATGGGCCAGATAGATGGCTGTGAGTGCGCATGGCACTCAAAGCAGCCATCGATCTGGCCCATATCTACATGTCTGTACCCTTCTTAAGTGTGAGGATCTATAAAGTACACAGTTAACTTCAAAGACTGGACCATGATGAAGCTCTTACCCTGCCAACTTTAATGCTCTAGCAAGCCATACATGGATAAACTTATAAACCATTTTCAATGTGTGCAATTGAGGCAAGGTAAATATCGACAAAAAATATCAGTCAATCTACCAAACACTATAACCAGGCCAAGACAAAACTCATGCAATAAATCATTGCATACGGAAAAGAAGCAGTTTTATATTAAAGTGAAAGAATAATAATATATAAAATCTATTGTGCTGCAGTGTAAACTGAGAAACTTTCAGAGCACACTAGTATCAACCAGTCCATTACTATCCAACCAGCAGATTGGGCTTTTAAGCCCCTCACACACGCATAGATCCCAGCAGGATGAGGACATCACACTGCGGCCGATTGAGCAGAGAATCGAACCACACCACGTTTGTGCGATATTTGCCGGCTGATACTTTATATGGGGACCCTAATTCGCAGACCGATTGATTGTAGAGAATGTGCACGGCAATCCTCTGCAAAATCGCCCGCTACTGCTCATGTTGGTGAAGTTTAAATTACTCACTAAGCTTTTCCCCTAATTTTGCTTGAGCTATTATGTGTAAGAATCATAGAACACAAACTATGAATCATTTAGTTTCAGATTTTGTGAAAAAGCACAGATTTGTTTTTTTTACTGCAACATTCACAGATTAAATTACAGACCTTTCATCTCTTACAATGCTTGAAAGGGTAAGCCATGATGGTGAAAAAAAGGTGTTGCTTATTTATGAAACACGGGAGAGACTTATATCCGTTCAGACAGAGATCTCGCCGTTTTGTTTGAAGGTGCAAAGCATCTATATATTTCTATTCAACAGATACAACAATTAAGAAATTTGGACATTAGGGCTATCCGCCACACACAGCATCAATCAACCTTATTGGCTGCAGACCATTTGTAAGGATGACATCATTAAGCGCGTTAAACTGCAGTAAATAGGACTTAGTGTAAGAAATCATCAACTTTACGGGAAATTCGGCACATCATTCTAGTGGAAGGTCTGTCTGTTTGGTATGCAAAATATACCCAGGCCTGCTAGAACAAACCGCACGATCCAATTCTGATCAGTTCATCAATGACCGAATGTTGCAAGACCCTTCACAGCAGTAACAAAGACGCTGCTTTGGCAGGCGGTACAGTCCATTCACCTTGCTGGTATTGGTTAAGGACAAAAAACCAGCAAGGCAGCTTAACCTCATCCTCCTGCAGAGGGTCCTCTTCGTCCTGGTCTCCAGGCACAAGTGCCTCCTCCATCACCTGTCAGGGCATTGTACCCTAAAAGACAAAAAATATCATAAAGGTTATATATAGATGAACTTATTTGCATTAATAAATGAGCTATAGGGGCTATGGCAAAGCAGTGGTTGACTTAAAATGGATGAGGCAAACAGTAACCCGTTTTATTACCGTATTGTTCGGACCATAAGACGCACTTTTTCACCCCCAAAATTGGGGGGAAAAAGTGCCTCCGAATGCGCGACACCGGCAGCCACTTGGCCGCCGGTGGTGGCATCTTGGCTTCCCGCCAGCTCTCCCGGCACGTAGAGAAGCCGGGGATCTGGAGGAGCTGTCAGTTGAGAGATGCCAGATCTCTGATCTGTACTGTATAATTGCCTATGCCAGCAGAGCTCAGAGCCCTGCTGCCATAAGCAATGAAGAGAGGGATAGATGAACTGCCATCTACCCTCTCTCCATCCGTGGCAACTGCAATCACTCTGCAGCTCCCACAGACACAGCCAGCCGGAGAGTAGTAGACTGTGCATCTGTCTGCCCCCCTCCTTCTCCCGATCAGTGTGGAGAATGTTGTGCTGAGAGTGTACTATTGCTAGTGACACCTACTGGCTGAATTGAATATTGCATTCATTGAATACCTTGCATTTACCCAAAAGATTGGAAAACTTATTAAATATTTTTTTTTTGGTTTTCCTGCCCTAAAAATTGGGATTGGATGCGTCTTATAGTCCCAAAATACAGTACTTGAAAGATCATTGCAGTTTAAAGGCGGATACTTAAAGTGGTTTTAAACTACAAAGAAAAAAAACCCCACATACATGAAGTAGACACAATACTCCCCTATCAGCAGTTCAGATCCCAGAAAATGTGCTACACAACATACTTCCCTTCCTCACATTTTCAAAATTCTAAACACAATTAAGCAACCCATTTTCTTTTTTGGACCCGCGATCAATCACAGTGTGGTGATGTCAAAACGCTGCACTCAAATGGGAATCAATGTGCACCACTTTGCAAATCAATTTCCCTTCGATGAGGTATACCTAGTGTGAGAGTTGGTCCGGTGTCGGCTCTCACTGGCTAGGAGCTGCAGGCAGTCAGGAGAGCAGACACAGCATGGCTTCCCCGCCACCCTCCTCTCGCATAGCACACAGGCATGATAGGCCCACCCCCTTTCCATTGCCAGGGGCAGATCACAGCATTTAGGCTGTGCAGCCTCAGGGCTTCTACCTCCGCTACTTTACATGGGGACTCCAGCTCCCCATCCAAACTAACTGACATCGAACAGGGTTTTCCAACCTGTTCAATCAAGTTTCTTCAAGTAGGATCCATTGATCCCGCTCAAAAGGAAGGCATACACGGGTAGATTTCTTAATAGATCAGAGCACAATCGATTGTGCTCGAATCTATTTAGAAATCTACCCGTGTATGCCTTGCGTACGTTCAATTTATATTAACCATAATGTCTGAGCAAGAATGGGAAGACCAGTTGCTTGTGACCTTGTGTCTACGGTTATACTCCGATTACTATTCTGATATTAGATCTGTTTTAATTGGCAACACACAAGTGCAGTTAAACTCAACAGGAAGCGAATGATGTCAGCACACAAGCTGGTCATGAGCCAATGAAAATGAATGAAAGAAGCCCAACTACGAGTCATCAAATGTTTTGGTTTACAGTTGTCTGTGTAAGTAAGATGCAGAACCTCTGCTTAGAATCACAGAGCTCAGGCTTGTGAGTGATCAGGGAATAGTAACATGGTTGTGTTCATAAAATTAGGACATAAGGCGGGCCATACACAGCTCGATTCCAACCATACACGGCTTAATGTGCTTCGCAAAATTCGCCGATCATTTGGGAAATCAATGTGCAACACCTTGGGGAATCAATTCCTACTTTGGATACAAGGTAAAGGTGATTGAATAGGGAAATAACATATTGGATCCCTGTTCATTTGCTTCGCTCAAGGTTGGCTGCATTTAATTCACATACACAAGTCGATTTTTAGTGCAATTCCTCCTGTTGGGCATACACGATACCATTTTTTCATTCAATCAAACAATTGTATTCAAAGTCAATCATTCCAAAATGTATTCCCTTTTTGGATCTGATCAAGTTGCCAGTAACTCACTCCTCTAAAAGTGACTCAGCTGGGCTTTCTGGTTTTGGTATACGCCCTGTGGGCTCCTGTAGCTATCTCGCTCTCCTCCCTATATTTGCCATATACAACTTTATTGTACAATTATGTTATTATACAACTTTATTGTATACAGTATATTTTCCTGAAACATTTACTGTATATTTGAATTGTTGTTTATTATTTATCAATACGAGGCCTAAGCTATATTGATATTCTTTTCTGTTTTCTGTAATATTTGTTTTTTGAAAACTCAATAAAATTTTATTCCATAAAATCAAATTTGATCAAAATGGAACATGAAATCGATGGAGCAGCAATCAGACATGTTGCCAATTTTAAGTCTTTTTAGTTTTTCAAGTATCTGACAGGTTTTCTAGATATTTAGATTGATTTCAAACTGATCGTACAGGGAATCGATCCGTTTTGTATCTATCACATTATGTGGTGGTCCAAATGTAATAAAATACAAACATTAAAGTTGATCATAAGTTGATTGAACTGTGTATGCCCACCTTAACCCAACATTCTGGCATTTAAACAGTTAACAATGGACCTGCAGTTATATTGGAAGCGCATACATAAACTTTCACATTGCATTCAATAAATAGTTGACATGCTTGGTAAGGTAGAACACATCGTTGTTTATAATAAACTCCTGACCAACTTTCTAGTGCGGCTCCCTAGTGACATGAAATGCTAGAAATACTGACCACTGCTTCGAAGAGGTCTCCGCTCGGGTTTCGGCTTTGGGGCTGAGGATGGTGTTGAGGTACTTGCCGATGGCTCCTGTGGCTGCACACAAAGAAGAGTAGTGATTTAAATAAATGCTTTTCTGTAATAGCTCACCTTCCTAAAACTCACACTCTCACACAAAAACCTCAATTTAACCATACATACATATTTCCAGGCATTTAAGGTAATGATTATAATGTCAAAAATAGAAAGTGAAAACAAGCATCAAGACATGGTCCAGAAACAACCTTTATTCAAAAAGTATCAAGTTCCACAACATTTGGATCCATCTAATAATGCATACAGGAAAATATGTACTCAACAATATTTTCCAAACAACATTTAGAAAAATATAAAATCTACTTTTTCAGAAAGCGCACCACCAATCAATTCGCGACAAAAAGCCCCAGGCTCCACTATCCGTTAATGGAGTGCACAAGCCACCCATTGATGGCAATGGGGCTGACAGGGCACTCCCCAGCCAGTCAGAGCACTGGATCCGCTAGTCCCCACCTTTGTCAGGTCATGTCGACACAGCCCATCTGCGTCCACAGTAACGTGATGGAGGCTTGCTCAGGTATCAGTGGATGTCAGTGCTTAGTGGAGCCTGGGGCAAAGTAAAGCCCCCATACACCTTTAGATTACTCTATACAATTTGCATTAGATCTACCAACAACTATGTAGTCCCTGATAGGATACATAGTGATTGGAAGGATTAGAAAAGGTCTTTAGATTACATGGTTTTGGTAGAAGTAAAGTTGATTGTATGGTAAGATTATAAGGTGTATAGGGGCCTTAACCCACTGGGATTCTCACACACATCACAAGCTTCATCGTTGATGCCGTGGGTGCGTTGTAAAAAGCCGGTGCCACCTCTTTGGCATCACTGCTGACCCAGAAGAGATCAGCAATACTCTGTTTCGCTGCTGACACACTGGGGATAGGCGAGTAGCCCTGAACATAGCACGCTTGCCCCGCAAACTCACCCCGAGGTACGTTCAGGGTAAACGCTCAGGAGGTGAATGACAAAATCAAGCACAGATATCCAAACGGTTTCAGCAAACCTGAATCTTCATATTCACCTGACTGGGACGAGAAGCCACCTTGTAACTTTTTCCTTCCTTCATACTCTCCCAGCTCTCAATTTTCTGACGTCTCTTTTCTTCTTCCACCTATAAAAACCAAAACCACAAAGTTAAAAACCTTAGCACATTAAAATTAAGCATTCAACCTATATATTTAGATACTAGTAATAGTCTTCCTTTGTCAAGATTTGTTACAACATTCTCTGGCAAAGAATAATCTCCCTGTGCTACTCTATGCTTCTTGATATGGTTTTGTGCTCTGACCTCCTTCCCATGGAATCTGACCAAGTGAATAATAAAGCTCTATATTGTTGCAATACATCTCTCTGCTTTACAATGATCTTTCTGGACTATGTCATTGTGATCGCTGTCTTAAGTAACCTAGATACTGAAACATATTCTCCTTGCTTTACAATCCATCTTTTTACTTATGATCCAACTGATCCCAAAGTTTCCATTCTGGGCCTTACTTCTTAAGAAGCCTCCTGATCCCAAGGTCTGCTTTTACACTATTTTGGATCTGATTAAATGTAAAAGTACTACTGCTCCCTGAGAAGGGATAACACATTTATGATACTTCTGCTAGACAACAGGTATTACATGAGTGAAAGCAAGTTCAAATAAGCAGGGAACACACGGCTCGTTATTGGAGCCATTCGAGGTTCCCTGCAGCAGCGTGATGACGTCCTGCGGTCTCCATGCAAAGCAACGGACATCGACCGTGGTTAACAGTCATGTCCGATATCCCTGTATTCAAGCGGGACTGATTGGTCCCGCTCAAAAACAGCGATGGCCGCATATGAAATGGACCAGATAGATGGCCATAAGCACGCATGGCGCTTGAATCGGCCACCAATCTGGCACATATCTACATGTGTGTACCCAGCTATACAGATGTGTTTTGTGATAGAATGGAATGTACAGTCTTCTGTTCCCTTTCATGTAATGTGGCTCATTAACATGTTATTATTTTATCTGCATAATTAAAGCGGTTGTAAACTAAAAAAAACTGCTACACAAAGGCGGGGGGCGGGGCGAGTCAGAATTGCTGTGGTGGTAGCCAGAGAGGGGGATGCCTGCTTCAGCGCTACATCACAAAGTGGGAGGAGCTATCTCAGAAATATCGCCCCTCCTGCTTTCAGCATTTTTTATTTTTATTTTGAGGCAGTGATTGCCCTACCAATCGGCAGTCTTTTTTTTTTTTTTTGTTTTGATTAGAATAGGGAAAAGGTTAGAACATCAGTCAGGTTTTATTTGTATTCCAGCTCTGTGCCATTTAGTGTTAGTAAGATGAAAAGAATGAGACAGGGCTGGTTGAGGCTCATTGGGTATGGAGATATTAGAGGTAAACCTCCCATATACGTTCAGATTACTTGTCGATCTCCCGGCCAATCGTGCCGACATTTACTTTGGATGGGGACATTGTCCATAATGTCTTATGAAGGGCGCTTTCGATACACGGGCAATTTTGAAGCAGAAGTGTGTATGTGGGCTTTACAAAGTAAGATTAGTAAGGATTGTCTTGGCACCTGTGATGAGAATAAATTGGATGCGCTTTAAAAATCAGGAGCCAAACTGACTGTCAATGTGATCACAGATGACATCAGAGGGAAAGTGCTAAAAAAAAGGGGCAATGAATTCGTAATAAACACAACAGTAACCATTTCAGTAGAAACTCTAACTTAAAAAACACAAGCTGAGCAATATAAATGAGGAAATTCCCTGTAATCAAAAAATAACTTAAATGTATAATACTTATAGAAACAAGTCTGTTATAAAAGAGAGCAGATTCATATTGTATAAAGAAGAATTGAAGAAAAAAGTCTATCGAACAGGGAATCAGCATATATTGGTAAATCCCTGTCGCCATTATTTTGCATAGGCACGAAGGTCCCCATCTAAAGTATTGAACGGGAATCGATCACACCACGGTGACATCATAGACCACTCCACGCTGTGATTGATCACGAGTCGATCAAGTGGGTATTGACCCAGCTAAACCCAAAAAATCTATTTGGTAAACCACTACACTAGAACGCATCACATCTATGATAATACAACAGCGTTTTAAAATGACTTAAGCTGGCCACACACGGGTAGATTCCCGTGCAATCGACCGGCGATCAATTACAGCGTGGTGACGTCACCACGCTGTAATTGATCGCGGGTCAATCGTACAGTAATCAATGTGCACCACATGGGCACATCAATTACTGGACGATGGAGACTGGTCCCCCAGCTTCTTCGGCTGGCTGACAGCGCTGTACTTGAGCAGGAGACACGCGCAGATGAAGTGACAGATGAGAGGAGAATCGGGAGCCGTGAGCACGCACGCCGCCCGATGTTCCTCTAATCTGTTACTTTATCGAGCCGTGTGTGGCTAGCTTTAAAATGTTTCAGGTCTCAGATGTCTGCTGATCACAGCTCCTGACAATCTTCTCTGGAGGGGCCAGAAGACAATTTTTAGCTGCCTGGCAATAAAAATGTTCTTTATTCATGTCTGGAGTGGGGGTATTTGTGTGTTATTCAGCTACAAAGAAGGGCACACAGCAGGAAGCCATTCAGAGGCTGATACGCCTGATAAAAGAACAATGCTGATACAAGGCATGTACAGCTGCCAGGGTACAGACATGTCAATGAATGCAAACGCCGACTGTCTGCTGATCTGAAAGAACAACACTATTACTAGACAAACCTATTCAGATTGCCAGAAGAAATCAAGGAGACCTTAAAATAACATCAACATTAGTTCTGCCTAATTAGCTTTTCCAAAAGTAAACAGTAAGAGGATTATTTACCTCATGCGTTTATATGTCAAGCATGAAAAAAAAGGTTTGTGCCTTTTGTTGGCATAAATCATTTATATTATTGGGTTGCCTCACACTAGTTGGGATGTAAGCCAAGCTCTACTGTGTTGCAGTAAAGAACAGGCAAGAAAAAGATATATAATTTGGGATTCTGTTAAAGCGCACCTAAACTCAAAAAAAAAAAAAAACACCAAAAAAATGTCATTAGATATTTACCTCTAAACTGTCAAAAACCATAAAATATATATTTAGCTATCCTGCTGATGTCTGTGAGAGCCGCCATTTTAGGATCAGTGTTAGCTTCCAGGCTTGCAAAGTGAAAGCAGGGGGAAAAAAACACAACATGAATAGCTGCTTGAAGCACGGCAGTGTGAGGAGCAGGGCGTCATGGCGGTGAGGAGATCGATCCACAGAGAAAGAGAGGAGAAACTATACAGATATCTCCACACAGGTATATTGCTCCAATAATTAGGGGTTGGCTAGCTAGGGGGAAAAGTTTGTCTGGTTAGTTTAGGTGTGATTTGATGCACAAATTTCAGTCAGATTTTCAAGATTCAATTTAATAGGTAAGATTTTACCAGAAGGAGGAAATCTTCCCATTCTTTTTTTGAGTGTGCTTGAACATAAAAGTTTTTAACGCTCCAGGCTCAAAAAGATGGACAAATTTTTGGGAAATCAAAATATTGTAAAATAGCTCAATTTACTAAAATCCACTTATAACAAAAACCCTTCTGGGTGGACTGACCCTTACATTAATTCAGTGGTTCCCAAACTGGGGAGTGGGGGGGGGGCGCAGCTTGGGGGCCAGTCGAGGTGGCACTTGGAGTCCTCTATGTGACAATTGCCAGAGAGAGGGGAGAGAGAAATCTCTCCCTGCTGTCAGTTCTTTTCTCCCTCTGCACACAGTCCATACCTACCACTGTCAGCCCATCAAGACAACCGTAGTGGAACTAGCTGTATACAGAGTGGATGTTATGTGTGTGCCCGTGTTTGTCTTTATGTGAATGATTTGTGTGTGTGTATACATCATGCATGTCTTTGCATTACTGGTGTGTAAAAAAAGGAGTGGTATCTTAAATAAAGTTTTAGGTACAATTTTTTTTTCTCATCATAAAGGACATGTTAGCGATATTGCTACCATCTATTCTTATATAGGAAAGCGGGGCCCTGCAGGAAGAGTTTGGAAACCACTGCATTAATACATCTTCTTTGTTACAATCATCCTTCTGAAGGGGCAATAAAAGTAGGTAGATTACAAGCTAACCGCTTTGTTTACTATTCACCCCATTGAGTAAAACCTGGAGGTTAATTTAGACAATCTAGAGACTAATTATCTTTTCTAATTGAATTTCTAATTAATAGATTTTTATGCACATATACTCTACAACATGGAATTATCTCTAAGCACCAATACTCACAGGCAACAATTAGCCACATCCTATTAGTCACGTGTTTACCCCTTGGTGTCCCAATACAGTAGGGCATTAACCAACTTGTTGCCATCACAGGGACAGTTCTGAGAGGAGGAACTAGTCATCTCTCTGTGCACAAAAAGAAAATAGGAGCAACCTGCCCTGCAGCAACCTGCCCGATGGCATAATCCCCTGTATAGTCAGAGACTGTATCAGCATGCAGCTCGGTGTTACAACGTATTCCCAAGCTGGACTCGGGTGGTTAAATGTACACAAACAGGCGGCAGCTCAATCTTGTGTGCATTCTGCTCATTTTTTTTTTTTTTAAGATGGGTGAATTAGAGATGGTGGAAAGTCAATTTGACTCGGACTTTGCAAGTTAATTAACCTATGTACCTCTTTTGGTACAGAAATTTGGATCTCAGTGGACCTGAGAAAATTTTACCTAAATTAATGTTTTTGTCAATATATATTCTAAATAAATATTTAAAATGTGAAAATATATTGACAAAAAATATATATATTTTTTTGTCTTTAACCCTCTGGACGTTGCACACATACATGCCGATGCTCCCGACCGCCGGGGGAATCCAGCGGACAGGTGAGTATCTCAATACTTACTTAACTCGGACCAAACACCCAGGAGGTTAAGGAATAAAACAAAAATCCCACAAATGTAAATTTTTATTCTTGGTCCTTGGTCAGTAAATTTTTTTAATAAAGAAAAATAAGGGTGGATTTTGGTGAAAAGCGACATAGATAATTGCATGCTGGATTTCAATATATACATGTCCAGCTTTACTTTTATTCTAGGTGCTTAATTCAAGTAAAAGACCTTGCATGGCGTCTTGTTTAAAAACTGCCAT
Source organism: Ptychadena robeensis (assembly GCA_036250615.1). Lineage (NCBI taxonomy): Eukaryota > Metazoa > Chordata > Amphibia > Anura > Ptychadenidae > Ptychadena > Ptychadena robeensis. The sequence continues at coordinate 128,001,117 of CM070034.1, read as the reverse complement.
CAAAATCTTACTTTTTAAAAATCTCCCTTACCCCTCCATCTACCAACTAGAAAACTATTGGTCGCAGAATACCCCAGGCAGTAGGTACTTACGGTGTTGTCACTGAAAAAAACAGCTGAGCAGCCAGGACCCGTAGTTCAAGGAGGATGGAGGGGCAGTTACTGCCATTGGTAGAGGAGCTGCCAAGCAGACAGATCTCACGGATAAAAAAAAAAATAATTGCTTGATGGGCCAAATTTGGCCCCTGGGCCAGAGTTTGACACCTCAGTTCAAGACAGATTGTAATTGGGTTTTAAGACAAACCTAAAACTTTTATGATTCTATGAACCATTCCCATCACACTCCCAAGAGCTCTGATCATGGTACATGACAATCAGCCAGTATGGGCTCTGTTCTAGGATCGGCTGCTTCCTATGATTCATGCAGCGCTATGATGTATTGTCTCTGGCACCCAAATTCTCTGCTGTTCACATTCCCACCGTCCCGGCTGCTTCGAGGAAGACAGAAAGCTGCCAGGACCTGGCTGCCAGTATTTACTTTGGGATAAAAAGACAGTATTTGTTCACTGCCAGTATGACTATAGAACCGTTATTGTTAGCAGTCCTGCCAGGAGATCTCCCTCATCAGTGAGTAGAATTATGGTGGAAGAAATGCTTGCCAAAAAGAAGACTAAAGCAGGGTACAGACCTGCAGATATGGGTCAAATGGATGGCCGTTTCGAGCGCCTTGCATGCTCACGGCCATCTATCTGACCCATATAATCTGCCCCTATAGCTGTTTTCGAGCGGGACAAATCAATCCCGCTTGAAAGCAGCCTTTTTGAACATGACCGTTAATATGGCGATGTCCGATGCTTTGCCTGGGTCTCCCCGGCGCTCCCCCGTTCTGCTCTCCCCAGCTTCTCCGATATCTGACAGCAGCGTGATGAGGTCATCACGCTGCTGCAGGGTACATTGGACGGCTCGAATATCGAGCTGTCTGTACCCTGCTTAAGACAGTAAGAGAAGATGAAATGTAACTGGGCATTAGAACAAGGAAGGATTGTTATAAAGTGCAATACCTTTTTTTGGCTAAATAAACATATTCCCAAATGCCAGCTTTTGGGAAAGTTATATCACTGGGCGATTTTACAGAAAACTCATCCGTGGTGATCATAAAAAAAACAAACAGTATACACATGACTCTGCTCATAACCTGACTGTATGGTGTCTGCGCTGTATTTCAGACATAGAAACACACCCAATTCCTGCACTAGATGTCGGAAAAACACAGCCATCGTTCAGCTAGGAAGCACTGACTGTATTCTCTCTGTTGTGTGATTTCCAGTCAGAATGAGACGTCTACATAGTCAAGGATACACCTTCCAGCTCATGACACTTACCTGTTTCTGCTTTTCTTTATATCTTTCTGCCTGAGCATCTAGCTCCTGCTGCATCTTCAGCCTGGCTGCAGCCACAGCTTCCTGTCTTCTGACCACTTCATTGGGGTCTGGGGACAAATGTGAGAACGGTAAGTCACATTATGGTTTCAAAAAAGAAGTTGACATTTTTCAGGGTGCTGTGACTAAAAGATGGCCACAAATTGGCCGATAACCGCACGATAGACCGCACCACCACTTTGCAGAATGAAACCTGGTCCCCATCCAAAGTAATGGTGATTCAACAGGAATTTATTAACATGTTGGTTCCCTGAACATCACAAAGTGGGGGTAAGGGGGAAAAAATGGAAAGGACACATCCACTATGGTGTCCCTTAATTGAGGGATTTGTGATGAGGATTTTAAAGTCCAATGGTGTTGTAGGGAACAGCTATAATACCACTAGCTCTTGTAAGAGCTGCTCAGAACTTTAAGCTTGGAATCCCAGCTCGGCGTGGAGGACACGGGAGAAGGACGTCGCTGATGGTTGATACCGTTTACACATGGTATTTTATACCCAATAAAGATTGTAATGTCTTCAGAAATGTATATTTAAAACATACATCATTTTATTCAAATGACATAAAAGCGGACATACATTTAAAGTGCAACAACATGTATATATAAATCCTGAGAGTAAAAAAGTCACAGTCAAAGTGGATAGACAATGTTGGTTTCCTGTTCGACATTTCTTCAAGCGGGACCGAACGATCGCTGAGAAAAGTCGACCCTTATGTGGGTACCTTTAGGTGGCCATACAGGGTTCGATTGACTTAACCTCCTTGGCCTCATGGCAGAACGCAGTTGCGCTGTGCAAGCCCGCAGCGATTGCAGGTTCACCGATCCCATCCGGCGTCTTCATCAGGTGGGGGTGTTTACCATCAAGGGGGGAGGTGTCTCAATGACCCCAGCGATGTGTAGAGAGGAGGGGGGGGGGGACACTGTACTCTGCAGCAACTCCGTGAGGCTCCAGTAAAAATGACGCAAAAACAACGTACCCCCTAGGAGGTTACAACTCCATCGTTTTAAAATAGTTTACTTTTTAGCTGAACCAAAAGCGATCCAAATCAAAAAAACAAAAAGTGATGGGACATGTTGGTAAATTTCAGTACATCGTTCAAGTATCTGAAGGGTTTTCTTGGTATTCAATCAATTTGTATCTGATCATACTGTGGAGAATGAATACAAGGCCAAGAAATGGAGTGGATCGGTTGTGAATCGATCACATTATGTTTTTTAAAACAGTTTTTTTAATCGATTGAACAGAAAATTGAGCCCTGTATGTCTAGCTTTAATGTAAGGCGTGGTTAGCAGAAATGTACAGACCAGAACCCCCCCCCCCCCCCTACTATTTCCTTTATCACAAATCATAAGTGTGCAATGTTACAAAACCATCCAGGACCTCTTCAAACTCATGCTTGTTCTTGGAATGTTCCAGGCTCTATGGTGCAAGTACAATGCAATGAAAGAAAGTATATAGCAATACATAAACTGTGCCCATTTCAGGTGTCCGACACTAGGGAAGACCCTGATGGTTGCTTCATATTCCTTAAGGGGACCCTGTTGGGTCAGGCGGTGACACTAGCTAATATCTATGCGCCCAATGTGGGCCAACTCTCTTTCCTGGACAAGGTGTTTGGCATGTTACTTGATTCTAGCGACGGTTTTCTGTGTGTGTGTGGGGGGGTTTAATATTGCTCCCGACCCTGGTGTGGACACTTCGTCTGGCACTGGTCCCTTCTCCCGTGCAGCGCTGCGATGATTCCAGCGCTCCCTCCAGTCCCTACAGCTGCTGGATAGTTGGTGTACCCTCCACCCACCTGGGAGGGACTATAGTCATCACTCACAGGTGCATGACTCCTATTCCCGCATTGATTTGATCTGTTGCAGCCAGGCCCTCGGAACTCCAGCAACTCCTCTCCAATTATTTCACAGAAAATGCCACTGACGAGGTGTCCCCAGGGTCGATCTGGGAATGTCATAAGACTGTAGTGAGGGGCAAACTTATAGAGATCGGGTCACGCATGAAGAAGGCCAGGGAACAATTGCTCAAAGAGTTGGTCGCTTCCATTCAGCACCTAGAGGCCCATAATAAACGCCATCAGGATCCCAGTTTGGCTGCTGAGCTGACAGCGTTACGGTGCCAGTTACATGATCTTCTAGATACTAAAATAAAGCTTAAGGCGCGATGCCAGGCCCAGAAATTCCACGAATTTGGGGGTAAGTGCCATACCATGCTGGCCCGTGCCCTCAGAGTAAAAGCCCGTCTCCACTATGTGCACAAGTTGCAGGACATGCGGGCTCTCTGATTCTGCTCCCTGCAAAGATTGCTGACTCTTTCAGGTCATTTTATGGCGGCAAGGGCTAAATGCCAGCAGTCCATCACCACCTATGTGCAGGAGTCGGGGATGCCGACTTTACCAGACGGGGTGACGCAGGCCCTTGAAGGGGATATCTCTCCCTTGGAAATTGAAGGGACCCTCAAATCCATGCCCAAGGGGAAGAGTCCGTGCCCAGATGGCCTTACGGCACGGTACTATCTTAAATTCCTCCCCTCACTGGTTCCACATACAGTATGTCGTCCTATTTTAACTCCCTGAAGACTGGGAATGCACCCCCTAGGGATGCCTTGCGGGCGCACATCACTGTCCTGCCCAAATAGGGGAAAGACCATACCCACTGCTCCAGCTACAGACCTATTTCCCTCCTTAATGTGGACGTCAAAGTCTTGGCGAAGGTTCTGGCTAATAGGCTCCAGCCCCTCGTCCCAGACTTGATCTCACTCAATCAGACAGGTTTTGTATCGGGCAGGGAGGCCCGATATAATTCGATCAGGGCTCTCCATGTGGCCCACTGGATGCAATCGCAGCCAGGACCGAGTCTGCTCCTGTCAACAGATGCCGAGAAGGCCTTTGACAGGGTGGACTGGTCCTTACTGTTCTGAGGGGGGTAGGTCTGGGGGATGGGATGCTCCAGTGGATCTCGGCCCTGTATCAGCATCCCACCACCCAAGTTAGGGTGAATGGCTGTGTCGGCCAAGTTCTCGGTGGGCAATGGCACGAGACAGGGCTGCCCCCTGTCCCCCACATTATTTGTGCTCTCCTTGGAGCCCCTGCTCCGTAGGATCCGCCTGAACCCTAATATTCGAGGTGCAGAGATAGGCCCAACCCATCATAAACTCTCCGCCTTCGCGGATGATATTCTATTTTATATTTGTAATCCCTCAGTCTCTCTCCCTAATCTTATGAAGGAGCTCTCACTTTACGAATCCCTGTCCAATTTCAAGATTAAATGGGGCAAATCTGAGATCCTTCCTGTAAAGATTGACACTGATTTGGCGGACAGACTCAAAAACGACTTCCCCTTTGAGTGGAAATATCTAGGGATATGGCTCTCACCGCACCACACCCATCTCTTCGATCTTAACTTTGGTCCGCTTTTAGCCACCATTAAACGGGACCTTGCTGTCTGGGACAAACCAATTTTTTCATGGTTCAGCCGTGTCAACATAATCAAAATGAATGTATTGCCCCGGATGCTTTATCCCCTACAGATGCTACCGATTTGTGTCTGCACTAGTTATCTCCAACAGCTCCAACTGGTGCGGAGGAGCTTCATATGGCGCTCTAGACCCCCTGCCTGGCCTTTGCTGACACAACGCAAACAGATGGCCTGCCGGATCTGAAAAGATATTATTGGGCGGCGACCTTGCTACGATTAGTTAATTGGCACACTAGTCATGCTGACAAGGCTTGGGTGGGACTGGAATGTACCTTGGCCGGAAGGCACTTGGCTCACTCCATCTGGGTGCCCAGGGAGGCTAGGGGCCTTTTGTCCAATGCTTCCCCCTTTACTGTCCACGCCTTGTCCCTGTGGGACAGACTTAACGCCCGCTGGAAGCTGGCCCCTGAGCTCTCTCCCTTGGTGCCCTTAATGGGGTTCCCGTGGTTTGGGCCAGGGGAACAGAGGGCCTTCTTCGGCCCTTGGGGCTCCAGTGGATATCTGTCCACTTCCCTCTTCCTGCCGGAGGGAGAATTATGTTCCCTCCAATCCCTGAGGGATATCTTTGGTGCCTTCCCTGCTGACGAGTGGAGATATCAGGTCCGCTCTTTTCTGCAGAGCATAAAAGCAAGGCTTAGGCCCGCAACTGAGTTGACGCCTTTAGAGGAGCTCTGTTTAAAGCGGGACTCCAAGGACCATATGTTGTCGCTCTACTCCTCTCATTGGCCCACCCGAACCCCCCCAGGTACATTAGGGAATGGGAGAGGGACCTACAGGTCTCCTTTACAGAGACCCAGGTAACTTGCATCCTCTACTTTGCCCACACCTCCTCCATTTGCACAAACATACAGGAGTGCAATTTTAAGCTTCTGTCCAGATGGTACAGGGTACCGGCCTTCTTGGCCGCAGTTAACCCCACGGTGCCGGATGATTGTTGGAGGGGGTGTGGGCACAGGGGGACCTTCCTCCACATTTGGTGGACGTGTCCTGTGATTGAACCGTTTTGGGAGAGGGTACATGGGGTGCTTGGTAAGGTGTCGGCATTGTCTGTGGGGAGAGATCCTCTCTCCATGCTCTATCCACTGCTCAACAAATAGTGCGGCTTCCTACAAGCAGTCAGTGGTCCCGCATCTCCTGAACGCAGCAAAGGCCCTCATTCCATGACTGTGGATTGGTTCCAGGAGATCTCGAAGGTCCGAGATATGGAGCAGTTGACGCTTAGGTCACAGGATAGGGAGCGGAGATTTCTGGACACATGGAACAGCTGGGACTATTATACTGAAACGGACCACTATAAGGCCCTGAATGCAGGTTCGACACAGTTAAGAGCTGGGGTCCTGGGATGTGTGGTGACCCCTCATTCTCTGCCATAGGTAGATTGCGCTCCACTCATTGACGGTTGGCCGGTGATGCCATGATCCCTCAGTACTCCTCCCCCTCTTCCCACCCATCCACTGTCTGCGTACCCCACCCTTCCCACCATGTCCTGCCCATTTATGTTTCCAAGTGGTTCTCTTTTATTATGTGTATGGTCTGGTTGTTTTTGTTACTGTCTACATGCTACATGCTTTTTTTTTGTATGTTTGCATTTGAAAAGTTTCCAAATAAAGATTAAAAACAAAAAGAAAGTATTTCACTTTATTCTAGTGAGTGGATTACATCTTTTTACAGGAAACGGATTAACTTTCCCCCATTAAACTGTTTAACTGTAAAAGGCATTTCAAAGATGCTCCAGAACAAGCAATTAGGACTGGAGCAATCCGCAGAACAGATTCTGTTTACACATTTGCTTAAGGCCCCCATACATGTTTCAATTTCCCTACAATCGATGTCAGATTCTATCATAATTTATGATCACCGCTGCTTCGATCGAACAAAGTAGGATTGAACTACCCCCCACATGGAGAAACCAATACTTGATAGATGTTGATTTTAATGATCAAAAGAATAATTTAAGGAAGTCGATCATAAACACACCAAAATGGCTGTCACTGGATGTAGAAGTATGCTTATAATTTTAATCGAACCAAAAATCGGTCGGGCACAACAAAATAACATTTGATGTACAAATATTTCCGTCATGTCCGATCATTTTTGCGATCAAACTTTTGTCCAATTTTGATCTAACTAGGTCGACCAAACCATGTGGACAGGCATTGATTTTTGATCGAACGGGAAAATCGAAATGTGTATGGGAGGGCCATACTCAATTGTACACAGTATGTCCCAAGAAACCTCAAAGCATTGTGAATAGAGTGCATTCTGGACTGTTGTGGTAAAAACCCACATTTTTTGTTGTAGGATTGTTTTCAGTTCAGTTTGAAAAATCAATTCCTTTTTAACTGAATTAACCAACATAAAAAATTGATCAAGCTGTGAGCAAATGTTCGTAAATCTCAGTTGATTGCACAAGTGTCTGACATGTTTTCAGGGTATTTTGATCAATTTGTATCTGATCTTATTATGGAGAATGCGCACAGACTTTGCATCGGTCACACGGTGTGCTAGAGCCATCGATCGATACTAGACAGACGATCCATTTTCACATTAAACAAGTTGATCTAATTAAAATTGGTCTAGCAAAGCTTGTGTGTGTATGGCCCCCTTTAGCAGTAGAGGTCTTAGAGGAGTCTTTTATAGGACAGAGCACAAGAATGTCTCTCTTAACCGCCCTAGCGTTCAGGACAGCAGCATCTCGCCCAGCGAACATCGGGGCTCCGGGAGCACATACTTACTGTTTTGCGCTGTAGAAAATTGCTTTCAATATGTAAGAAATCTCGCCCAAATTAAGTCTCTGGTGCCCCAGATGTGCCAATTTGCAGTAACCCTCCTTTCCCTGGTGTGATTTTACCGCATCCATCACACCAGGTTAGAGAGGGTTAACTGCAAATGGGCACATCTGGGGCACCAGAGACTTTATTTGGGCGAGATTTAGTACATAGCAGCATAGCTTTGTGCAGGGCTGTGAAGTCGGAGACATTTTTGGATCCCTGAGTCGGAGTCGGCAAAAAATGGACCAACTCCGACTCCTACTAAATTTAAATGGAAATTAAAATGGCGCAATTAACAAATGAACATAATGATTTCTCTGCTATAAGCAGGGGTGCACATAACTTTATTAGTGAGTTCCTCAGATGAGTACCAGGAGATAATGTTTGGTACTCACCCCATATGTAGGTCTACTCACTGTATTGTCTGTGTCACCCTCCGTGCATGACTAGATCTGCCCCCCAAGTAACACCCCCCCTCCAAACAAACAAAACAACTACCACCCTGATCATTCTCACACACACAGACAACCACCCTTGCAACTGACTCAATTCGGGGGATCCCCAACACACAGACTCACAGCTAATCCCCTGATAATTTCACACACACACTAACCCCCAATAAAGAATAACACCACCCCCAATCTCGTAATCATCAAGGAGATCCGATCACAAGACAGACAGGAGAATGAGAGCAATTATCCGACCTGATCAATTCTCTCTCTACACACACACACACACACTACCCCCTGATCATTCCGGCTCCCCCCAACCCAGCAGACAGACACACTGCGCAACTGATCTTTCCCATATCTTTCCAACACACAGACAACTGCCCCTGATATGTTCCCCCAACAACAACACGTGCACACTGGCCCCCTGGGGATGTAACATTCTCCCCCCAACACACACATCCTTGGCTTCGGAACACAGTGGGGCATGGCAGCAAAGACTCCAGTGCTGTAGCCTTCCTCTACCTGACAACGCCCCCCCGCTGGTATGCCTTGCAGTCCCAATCTACCTCACACAGCATGATGAAGAATGTAGTGAGGAGGGGTGGACTGAAGCCCCATCAATCTGTCCGACATCTGTCGTCTTGTGTAGATTCCGCCAGATGCGGATTTAAGATGGGGACAAACCATGGTACGCAGAGGCAGGTGTTTTTAGACTGTATGCGGTACGCAGCGGACGCAGTTATGTGTGCACACCCTGGCTATAAGAATAAATGCATGCATGCAAACTGCATAACATTACAACGAAGCGCCCACTGGTTTGACCCGAGCCTAAAGGCCCCCTACACACGTACCGAGATTGGGGGCCGACAGACCAGCTCAGATTGAGCTCTAGAGTGGTCAGAAGTGAGTGAGGTTCATCACTTCCGCTCTCCAGAGCTGACCGCAGAGACGACTCGGTCTTCATTGAGAACTGACACAAAGCAATCGGTACAGAGAGATTATCATGGACATGTGGTCCGTTCTCTGGCCGGCTGTAGTCTGTGGGTGTGTTTCCACCGGATCTTCCAACCGGGGCCATGTGTGGCACCCCCGATCGGCATACACACAATGCCCATCGGTCGGTTGAAATGACGTGAAGATGGGAAGACGGTGTAAGAGAGAAAACAAGCAGTAAAATCTGGCTCGCGCTAGGGTGCGTGTTATGGCTGGTTCCTTAACATCTCGCTGATAATGAGTTAATGCTTGTATAAGTGAAGGAGAATGGATCGCCAATAGTTCCAGACTGAAGCTGTAAAGCAATTTGGAAAACCACTGTCATTCAGCTGAGGCGAAAAATACGTAGATTTTTAGCTTCAACTTTATTACACAGGACTATGGGACTCCAGGGAAATCATGAATCATGTTTAAGTAAAGTGCCCGTTCATCCCTGCCTCTTCTTTGAGCCTTCCACTGCCCATCTTCAACATAAGATCAGACACTAAACTTGGCACACACAGGTAGATCTGTAACAAGATTTGAGTACAAATCAATTAACTGTGGCGCTCAGGTGGTAGATTGTACTCTAATCCTGTTTACAAACCTACGTTTGTGCCTTCCTGCGGGCGGGTTAAAATAGCCGGCTCGAGGAACTGATTGATCAATCTCCAATAATTTGCATGGAGACATGAGTCTTCATAGGAAGTATTAAACAGCTGCGGCTCTTTGCCTCCTCCATAGCTGTCGATGTGAAGGGGAACCGGAGTCAGAACTCCTCACTTGGAAGCCTGTGGTGAGACAGGCTTGCTTCTGCCCCAGCTGCAAGCTGGGGATAACGGTCCCCATTAAGTAAGGAATCGAGGTGTGCCCATGTGGGTGCACATTGATTTCCGTTCATGGATCCCGATTCAATCACAGTGTGGTGCCTAGCTTAGGAAAAAGCAGCAGCATCTCTGCCTAACTCCTTTCGTTCCCTCTGCTTTAATTGGCCATTACAGTACAGTGTTGGTTTTTCCTGGCCATAGTTTCTGTGGTTATGTATTGTTTCCTTCCTTTCCCTCAATGGAACTGGATACAATCATTAGCATATTACATACAAAGGAGTCGGAAGAATCCTGAAACTGAGGGAGTGGGGGGCAGTTATCGACCCGACCACAGCCCTGGCTTTGTGCCCTGATGCTTGTGTTTTCTCATAAATTTTATAAAAAAACAAATGCTTACATAATTGTTGTGTTTCACACATTAGGGTATAGTGGGGGTTCAGGAATGTCTATTAGACCCTTGTATCAGACAGATTTTGGGGAATTACAGGCCCTACACAAAAGAAAATTACCATCGAAGTCTATGGTGCACTTTTGGGGTACAGAAATAGGGACCTCAGCATTGCGCTAGGAGGTTTAACTGGAGAAAGAAGAAAAAACACTGAACCCTAGCACTTTCAAAGGCAGCATCGCTTTTGCTAACAATCAGATGGGAGGTAAAAATACTTTCTGAGTCTTGAAAAAAACCCTTCTGGGAAAAAAGGCAAGTTGGTCTAAGTCCAGCCCAGTCCAGCATGAAAGTTATAAGCAAGCTACCCAAAATTAAGGTGGCACTGGTAACCTGAACCGACCATTTCCCTAAGGCTTGCCAGTATCACTATGAACTGGACCAATGGTTGAAAAAACGTTTTTGACTTGTGGGCCCACAATTGACTTCCTAAAGGGCAGACCAAGAGCCTGTCCATGCCATAGGTGTGCAATTCTATGCATCGCCGACATCACTAATGATACTAGTGTAATAGCGATGAGAGAGCCAGGACGTTTGTTTATCTTTTTTACATTTCCTGCACCAAAAAAAATCAAAAAGCTCATTCACTGCAATGACAAAGATAATTTTCCCTTCAGGTTGCCCTGTTGTGACCATGATGTGCTTCATTTTACACTCCGTACGTAGTTTTGACATTAGACACTCCGTTGTATAACGCAATACAGTGGAGAGTCGTTCGTAAAAGGGGAGGAGCCAGTCCAGACCAGCTTCCCATGCTGAGCCATAGGAGATGCCGGGACAGGCATTTTCCTTCGTTGTAACAGGTGTCAGGACAATGTCTGACTCTTGCCGAGCATGACACCGAGGTAAGGGGCCGCCAGACATCACTGGTCAATAACCAATGACCACCTGTGGGCAGGCAGATTCTGGTTTTGTCCCTAGGACCAGGCATCACTGAGAGTGCTCACTCTGGACCAGAGGAAACAAAGACCTACCAGCAAATCCTAGCAGTGAGCTTTTAAAAATCTTGAGAGTGTGGCGTTTCCCTTCCCTCCATTGGGTGGAGTTTCTCTCCCATGTGGCGTCCGGGGGGGGAGAGACACATGGGAAAAAACTTCTGTTTTTCCTGCTCTGCATGCCAGCGGCCTACCATCTGCAGTGTATGTGAGTTGGGCTCATGCTGCCCAGCCTCACAACTGAAAGTCCAAAACCTGGGAGCTAGCTGACTTACATGACGCTTCTAATTCTCTGCGTGATGCCAGACACACAGGCAAGCCACACTTTTCATCTGGCACCACGCCTAACTTCTCCATTCAGGGTAAAAAAAGTCCCAGCTTATGGTGGCCAAAAATATGGTAACTATCGATAAACACCAGTGAGTATACCATTGCTCAAACCAACCATAATTAGTAAAAAATCACACGCAAGCCCCCGAATCAGCCATTGATCCCTTTTATGCTGAACCTGGCGTGAAACATGGTCAAGAGTAAAACATAATAAAAAAGGAAGACCTTAATGGCATACCTCTGGTCGCCGTTTGTGTGGTTCTAAGAAGGGAACTAATGTTGAATGAAAATTCTGCGTCAGAACAAAGGAAAAGGATTACAGCTAAAAGGACGAACCATCCGTATGTTTGACAGAGCTGCTCCCACTGAAAAGAAAACAACAAATTAGACATTGTCTCATTACGAGTCAACAGAACAAAATAATCAGTCATGCTGTTAGGATTTTTTAACAGAATTGCTACACAGAGATCACATTGTGATACAAAACACAAACGATGTTTTCAGTAGTCCATCTGAGATTTTCATTAAATATCATAACATGTTGCGGCCCATATCTAATGAGCCAGAATTGTTCCCTATGCCATTTTGTTTTCCAGGCGCATCACTTTACCACTGTGGTTCCAAACGGGGGGTCGCGAAGGGGTAGTCCGGGGGGGGTGGGTGGGTTGGGGGGTTTTGGTCCCTCATTCTTTACCTGTGTTTTTTGAATGGGGAGGGGTGCTTCAATAATGTTTTCTTAAATAGAAAGAAGGGGGCCCCTTGCGGAGGAAAGTTTGAGGAACAACTGAACTTAGCACATTTTTTCGTGCCATCTGGCTGGTTGATTTATATATGGTGGACTGTGTTTATGTTCTTCATCCTGCGACACACAACCCGTGGTCTAAAGGTCACCACTAACGCACACCGATCCATGGATGTGTGCTTGTCCAATTGGAGCAACAGATATCCTGTTGCCAGAGAATGACATATCCGTATTTCTCTGGCCGATCCCGTTAGTTTGGATGGGGACCAGCATCCCCATCCAAAGTAATGGTGGGCACACAAAGAGTGTGCCCGATCCTTTGGACAACCAGCCTCAGCGTGATGATGTGATGATGGTCTACCGAGAATCCTGCAGACATCACTGCGCATATGGGGGGCCTTAAGAACTGACTTTAATGTCCTTAGACTATGTGCTTCAAGATAGATCCCCCCCCTTATAAAAGCTGGTTAGGTATCGATAGGAAACTGGCTTTCATATAGCCCTTAGGGCTATGTTTCCATTTACATCGGGACCCCTCTGCTAAGCGTATATGCTTAGCGGGGGTCCCGACGTAGCAGATAGACTAACTACTCTGTCTTCATGGCGCCGAGCTGCTCCGCCGATCTAAGGCTAAACGTTGTCGAGTACTTTCACTTTGCACCGGCGGATGTCCACAGACCATCTGCCGGCAGGCACTATCAATCGGGGTCCCAACGTATAATGAAAACAAAGCCTTACTATTCCAATAAGTGCAAAGTGGTGATAGATACGGATTAGAAAATTGACTTGTTAATGGTATTACTTAACTAAAAGTGGTAAGTAGCTTCCATGTACATTTACTTTGTTTCCCCACATATTGGCAGTACTAAAATAAAACAAGCAGCTAAATGCTTGTGAAGTATTATGGTTCTGCCAGAAGAAGTACATTTTAGTTTAGCACTTGTGTGTTTTGGATCTGAAATTTTCATCCTGAAAGACTCATCCCCTATTAGGCAGATCATCAAGCCACCCATGACCCATCAGTGTGGAGCCCAGTGCGTGGAAAGTGCGGGACTTCCTCATTGAACCCTTCTAGAAATCTATACAAACTAATACACGAGTGCCCTCTAGTGAAAACACTCAGAAACATACAGAACGTCAGATTTATATATGGAAAAAGGTTCTGTTATCAAATTAAGCAGCTGAAAGCCATTACTGTACTCTAATTTCTGACTGGTAAGAAGGATGCAGATGGTCTTTGTGTGCCCATGTATGCCCAACATGACACTAGGCAGCTGTACACTTCATCTCCCAGCACATCGACCAAAGGTGATGGAACTGGAACATGCAAATCCATCAAGCAGTGATCAGAGATGTTGGTAAATGTTAGTCAATAATTTAAGCTCCCTAGCGTTTTGCCTCTACCCCTGAAAAATTCCAGCCTTCCCCTGTCCGCGTTGCTGGCGTCATCGGCTTTCCAGGGATAAGCAGCGTTCATGGGGGCCCAGCTCGTCCGGAGTTTGTGAGCTGGGCTCATCATGCATGCTAGGGAGGTTAAGTATCTAAGGGGATTTTTCTGTATTCTGGATTTCTTTGTATTCTAATCTTGCATCCCATGGTACTATGGAGTATGTGAATGGGCTTAGAACAGGAATTGATTGGTTTTGAATCAACCGCTCTGTAGGCCATCAACAAACTATGTTAAGGCAGGGATACGCGGCTCAATTCTCAGCAGCAGTGCAATGACGTCATTGTGCTGCTGCTGAGCTGCCCCGATATTGGCAACCACCAGGCAGCCTGGCAGGTCCCGGTCCAAAGTACAGGTTATCAAACCCACATGGCACTTGGCTGTGCTAACATCTGTGAATAAAATCGACCTATGTATTCCTAGCTTAAGACTGACAGGATACATTTTGCGCAAAAAGATCGAATTGAAGACCGATCAAGCAAAAGTTGATGTGTGTACAGCTAGGTAAAAGCTCAAGATAATTGGATGAATATCCAGTGTCTGTAGAGATCGGCCACAATAGAACCCTAAATGTCTGACCCGATGGAGAGCCGCCATTTCCTAAGGGGGTGGACACCAGCGCCTCTTTCCCCTCTCCGAGGAATAGCACTATTGCTTTGTGTACAAATAATTGATGCCTCTACACTGCTCACCTGACAAAACCGAATATACCTGTGATATTATATGGATATGAAAAGATAAAACAGAAAGGTCTAATACCTTATTATGTCATTAAAGCCGGCCATATACAGGTCAATTTTACGTTCGATTCCTGAACGATCGTCCACAGTAGGCGATTGATCTTCAGGAATCCATGGCTGCTCACCATGAGTGATCAACCAAAAACATTCAAGGAGTTGATCAAACAGTGATCTGACATTAGTCAGTATTTTCTGTTTGTTTGTCGATACCAAGTATCCCCATTCAAAGTATCAAGCAGAAATCGATTCCCCAAGGCGCTGTGCTCTACCATTGTTGTATGATTGAACGCAATGTGTATGGCTAGCTTAAACATAGCCATACACAGGTGAATTTTTCAGTTAGATCAACGATACCTTGCCACCTTTTACAATTGACAGAAAGTGGTCAAAATTGGACATCTAGCCTTTATATGTCATTTCCATAAATCGGACAGGTACCGTATATAAGCCGAGTTTTTCAGCCCAAAAACATGCTGAAAAAGCCCCCCTGCTGGTCTCCCTGTAGGCACTGGCAGCCTTTGTGAATGATCTCTTGTGTTTCAGAGATTGGCTCATTGAAATGGAAACAGCGCCATCTAGTGGACACCTTATTCATTTTACTGGAGAAGCTGGATTTTCAATTGAAAACTCCACAATTTAGGATTCTTTTTTATTGTCCTCTTAGCTTTATTGAGGGTGTGGCACTAAGATTCACCCGTTTGATTCATTCCTAGGGGCAATGGTGCTTTCTCTATATTTTGTGTTTTCTCATGATAAAACTCCACAAAAAAAACCCCCCATTAATTTGTGATATTATTTGTTAAATCTTTATTACACCTAATGAAATATCAAAAATCTATTTTCTTTGTTTTGATAGAACTTTTATTCACTAAACTAAATGTGGATGGAGCGGACTTAAGCTGGCATTGTCAGTAAAAGTCAGCTCAGAGCTATCCAAACAGGAAAAAAAATTAGAGTGGACCTAGAACGCCCCTTTTGAAATCCATTAAGGCATAGGGACAATCTGTCAAAAGAAACCCAAATAATGATCCTTAATCAGTAAATCCCGATCGTCCTGTGTCGCTTCTCCCCTTCCAGGATGATCATCTGCAGCAGTGATAGCTCTTTCTCTGCCAGAGGTTTGGGATGGGACATTTTAAAAACATAATCACACTCCGATTACAAGACAACGAAGATACTTTTCCATAATTGAAAAACATTATCTAGCGCCATCTTGTGAGCATTCGCTGTATTATTGATTAAATCAAAACCAAGACTTAGGGCTTGTTTCCACTAATGCGGTCGTATGCTGATGGATGCGGTGCTATCCGTGAGGTTGCGGCCGCTACCGACTGCAACCGATGCGGTCACACGCAGATGTTCGTGCAATTGGATGTGGAATTTGTGCATGCCCCTTGTCCAGGGATGCTGTTGGGCAGGAAGAACAATTTTTCGCCAACTGCTGAAGTTTAAGAGAACAGCAGACAGGTATAGATTTCAGGACTGTGGAGCACTTTGCCATCATTGTGACTGCTCAGATGCAGAGGAAGATGAACTTCATTTAATGCTTTTTCAGCATAGATTTAATGACTTACAAATGTATAGAAAATACCTGACTGTGGCCATTATTACCTTCCTGAACTGATATTATTCTAGCTTCCTATGAAATGCCATCACCTGGCAGCTACATGTATTCAGGTGCGTTTCAATGCTTTCTGAGACTGATAAGTGTATATAGAGGGACGGTGTACATGGAGTGATTTTCTATGGCTGGCACACAAGGGTCAAGCAAATGCTTACAAATGAATTATTGTATAAACAAGTTTACATGTCATACAGCAGTACAATGCCAGAGGATACCTCCAGTGCCCTTATTTTTCTCACCGCGCTTGCGGAAATGATGTGCAGGGTGGGAAGTTAGGAGGGAGAGTAACGCCCCATCACTCCTACGTAAGGAGTTGTTACCAGCAGTTCTGATGCTTTCAGTGAACTCAGCGACCCCCAGGTTGAGAACCACTGCCTACCTTGGCTTAAAGCGGAAGTAAACTCAAAAAAAAAATCCCCCACATACATTACACGGACATAAGAAAGCCCAATCAATCGGTCCCGTCTTGTGGTTAGTACGCAGATGACGATTTTAGACGGGGACAAAACAGGTTACGAAGAGCAGGTTTGACCTCGTAGGTACCAGCGGACCAGTAGTGCAACCCTGGCTATAAGAATAATGCATGCAACGCATCCATTACAGCGGGGGGGGGCCACTGTGACCCTAGCCCAAAGGCCCCCACACAGTTACGAGTGGGGACGAGACAGACCAGCTCAGCGAGATCTAGAGGCAGAGTGATGAGGTCATCATCGATCTCAGAGCAGACAGCAACGCGGTCTTACATTGAGACTAACAGCATCGGACAGGAGATTATCGGACATGTCGTTCTTGGCAGGCTGAGCTGTGGGGGTGTCACCGATCTGCCACCACCATGTCGACCACCCGATCGGATACACACAGCCATCGGTCTGGGCAGTAAATGGCCGCCGCTAGGTGCGTGTATGCGGCTAACTCTCGCTGTAATGAAGTAAATGCTGTATAAGTGAAGGGAATGGATCGCCAGCCAATAGTTCCAGACGGACAGCTTGTCAAGCATTGGAAAACCACTGTCATTCAGCTGAGGCGAAAAAATACTTAGATTGTTAGCTTTAACTTTACACATGACTTGGGACTCAGGGACATCTACTTTGAATCATGTTAACGTGCCCCTTCAACCCTGCCTTCTTGGGCGCTTCATGCCCTATCGTCAAACAGAAGATCAGACACTAAACTTGGCACA
>CM070034.1:127960843-127974340 GCA_036250615.1 Ptychadena robeensis | reverse complement strand
CAGACAGTTTTCTTATGTCATAAGAATGAAAATAACCATATTGAAAGCAAATCTGATGTTCTTTTAATTTGTTATTTTGTGTGCATTGGAAGGGGTAGTCTTATACGGCGAGTATACTCCAAACTCTATATTTTAACTGGAAAAGTTGGGGGTTGTCTTATATGCCGGAAAATACGGTACCCACAAAATATTGCGATTTTCCTCTGGAGTATAATCCAAATGCTATTATTTTTAGCACAATTATTTTAAGTGCTTAAATATTTTGCCTATTACAGGTATATACGGTACTCTAAAATGTTTTGGTCCTCTCCCAGAAAAATGGTTACATACATACAATCAATCAAAAAAACTATTAAAAAGTTTTACCCAAACCTTTATGTTGACTAGACACATTTTTATTAATACTTTTCATTAATTGTAACCTATAAATGTTGTTTTTCTTTTTATTTCCTGGCAGGCTACAAAATCCCAGTCATTGAGAATCTTGGGGCCACATTGGACCAGTTTGATACCATAGATTTTTCAGACAATGAGATAAGGAAGATGGATGGATTTCCTTTACTAAAGAGACTTAAGACTTTATTATTGAACAACAATAGGATATGGTAAGTTCCTATTTTATGTGTTCTACATGTTTTTTCCTTCATCTCATAAAGAGTAGTTTATTTAATATTTTTGATGAGCTCAAATAGGAACATTGAAATTGACAAAAGGAAAACCTTCTAAGTGAATATGGTAACGTAGAACAGTGTTGGCAAAAAACTGATCCCATCAAACATATATGGGCACAATATATCACTTGCCCTATTCTAGGCATATGTCAGAAGTGTGGTGCCATGTTTGTGTGGTCCAAGTAAGCTTTATCTGGAGAAGTGGCGTCCTCCTTTGTCTGCATCTGTGGAACCCAGCAGTGTTCATTGGATTGTCTGTCTTGAGACATTGCCACCAGCAGAGCCCAGGTTGACCAGGATGGCCTTGGTGTTGATCCTTGGATTCTTTCTCACCTCTCACCATCCTCCTGGTCACTTTTGGCTTCCGACAATGTCCTCTAAGATATTACTCAGTGCAGAACATCTTGTATTTTTTAATAATACTTTGCATTGCAGCCACTGCAACTTAAAGTTCAGATATGGCCTTGTAGCCCTTTCCTGACTTGTGAGCAGCCGCAGGTCCTCACTAAGCTCCTTTGTCTCAGCCATGACTGTCAATAAACCAACTGCAGAGAGCTGCTGTTGCGTTGTCTAGAACAGCTGTTCCCAATTAATCAGTGTAATTAGGATGCCTTAGAACAGCTTGGACTATTTGGATTGGTATAGAATTGGATTTTCCAAGAGACATGACACTTTTTGCTCAAATGTTAATTAAAGCTGAGAAATGTTTTTCCCACAAAAATGCCTCTTGTACATCTTATCTTTTGGGAGACACCTATGTCATTTCCTGTCCACAAAAAAACTTGCTGGTTGAATATAATCTTTAAGTTACAATTTACCAGGGGTATGAATAATTATGGGCTTGACTGTATGTGTATGAATGTGGTCATGAACCATTGGCTGTGATATTGGTGTGATTGCATTTAAAACTGTGATAGGTTTACTTAATAAACTCTTTTTTGGGAAGTTCTCAATGTAATGCTTCTTTTCTTATTAGTCGTATAGGGGAAGGGCTGGAGCAGATGTTGCCCAATTTGACAGAATTAATTCTCACCAACAACAGTATTATGGAATTGGTAAGATACCCTTTGTAAGATTTAAATATCCTGTCTGCTTAGTATATTAGATTTGTGTATTTTGTGTATCTATTGTGACATCTCTGTATTTCTTTTTCAAAGGGTGATCTGGACAATTTATCGACTCTTAAGAACCTTACCTATGTCAGGTAAGCATTGTGTACATGCTGGTTAGTGCTTGTTTATGCAACTGAATAAGTGATCTAGCCATGAAATATTTTCCCATGTATATAGTGAGGGGGAGTCCAATTGGCCTACTGATACTTTGTGATTTTCACGTGACACCCCCCCCCCCTCCCAAAAACAATGGAATTAACTAAGATTGTATGGACCAGTTTGCTGCCTCCGATTATGGACGATGTATAAAAAGGTAAACCTCACACCAGTAGATTCCTTGTGTAAAAAAGCATTGATCTTTCAGGAGTGACAGACACCATGCACAATATTTTTGCTCTATGCCCCCCTCCCCACTGCTGTGCTATTATATTAATCTCTATTTCTTTGTCAAAATAAGGGACATAAAAGTTTCTGTCACCGCTGACTGAATTAAGCTTGGATGGATGGATGTTTTTTTTTTTGTTTAAGTTATATGTTGGACTTTCTGATACTGTATTGCCTAAATAATTTGTACTTTTTTATCTTCCAGCCTGTTAAGGAATCCAGTCATTAATAAGCGACATTACAGGCTGTATGTGATTTTCAGACTTCCTCAAGTCCGTGTGTTGGACTTCCAGAAAGTCAGACTAAAAGTAAGGTCTTTGGGGTGCATTGCAAGTGTAAAGTCTGGCTTTAATCCATTTTCATGAATATTGCTAGAACTAATTACTAAAGAGTGCATGAAAAGCTAGTTAAGATTCGCCTAATTCTGTAAGGGTCTTTTATATGCAATCATAATTTTATCTGTACTTAGTATTACATGTAACTATTAATTTATTGATTTGAAGTTTCTGCATGCTTGATATAAAGTGGAATTTATGCTGTGTAGGACAATAGAATAGAATGTACCAGATCTCTAGCCCATCCATTTCGTGTATCTGGTGTACGTACAGTTTATATTGTGGATATATGTGAAGCCATACACCTGATCTGCAATGCTCTGTATAGGACTGCTGTGCAGTCTATTCCCAGTGTTCCATTTATTATATCTGATTCTTAATTAACTCTGTGTATGGTATCGCTTCAGGAGCGAGAGGAGGCAGCGAGTATGTTCAAGGGCAAGCGGGGTGCACAGCTTGCAAAGGATATTGCCAAGAGATCAAAAACGTAAGATGCAAACTTGTCTCTGCAAAGAAAGTCTCCTTCACAAGCACCTTTGTACAGAAACCCTTTATCTACTATAGAAGGCTGATGTTGATAATGTCATGAGTCTGCTCCATTTATTCGCGGTTTAGGATACTTTATAATAGCCATCTAGTGGGATATCTTCATTATGAGTTGCGTCTACGTCTGACAGGTCACCTTTTACGATATATTCCCATTCCAATAATTTGGTTCTCTGTACAATACAAGGTGCTTCTGAAGAACTTTTTTTTTTTTCTTTTTGTATCAGCTATTGACAAAGATAAGATACTACACTGGTTTTCAATCACTTTCTGGGTGTCACCTTTGAAAGCTGAGAGAAGCAAATGTCTGTGAGAATAGATTGGTGATATCACTGGATTGTCAATTGTCTGATTGCAGATTCACTCCGGGTGCAGGCTTAGCTGCAGAAAAGAAGAAAGCCGGACCTTCTCCAGGGGACGTAGAAGCTATTAAGGTTTGTTAAGGTTTGGTGGTTTTGTCATTAAAGTTGGGGCTGGTGTGTGCTGACCCAGGACCATGCTGGTGGTATGAAAATGCAGACGGAAGGAGAATTCTGAATCTTCTACTTACAAGTTAGAAGAGGCAGGTTCATTGATTCTATCTGGCAGAGCAAATTTTGCGTGATAAAGTATTGCAGAGGAAGTCTCCACGAAAAAAACTACTACTACATTTCTACTATATTTTTAAGCTAGTAATGTTTACATTTTAGCTGGGAGTTCTGGTGTAAGGCTTAATGTAGGAGAATAGGCACAGAACAACGTTCATGTTTCTCCCATATAAAATGGCTTCTTTCCATTCCTCTTTCAGTTACAATCACTACATTGAGAGAGAAATCAGAGTGCTGTAGTGGGTGAAGAAAAATTACGCTTTCATAAGTGTTGGTTTCACAATGGGCTTCAGAGATAGATTTCCTGAAGTGCTCCATGTCTGCATACACAATGGTTGTTTCCACCCCTTTAACCCCATAGGGCCATGTAACTATAAATCAAACACCACTGGCTGCACTTGTTCCATAACTAGTTCTGAACCAGGGTGGGAATATGCTGACCTGGAGCGTGTCAGGAAAGGAAAATTACAGTAAGTATCATAGTCGCAGTGAAGCATATTCAATCAATTTCTAGTTACGTTGCTTGCAATTTTTTTTATCGCATGTCTAATTCAGGCATGGGCAAACTTTTTGACTTGTGGGCCACGGTGGGTTTTGATTTGACAGAACGGATTACATTTTATATACCAAGGTGGTTACAAATTAATATATAAGAAAGAGACTTTGAATAGTTAACTTAAACATTCTATTGCAGACTAGGGCAAGCCACGACTTTTAGAAAGAGACATAAGGTTGTGTTTCCATGGCATTGTGGGCTCCATTGACACATTGATTGGGATGTCGACGTAGCCCCTCCATATTACATGTCTACAACACCAGCTGTTTCCACGGTCTTGAGCCAGTACGAAGGTGACGTAATGCACTACATTACCTTTGCACTGGCTCAACATCGCAGGAACAGCCGGTGCAGTAGACATGTAATATGGAGGGGGCTACATCAGCATGGAATGTGCTTAACGCAGGGGGTGTTGACTGAGCCCATAACGCTGTGAAAACATAGCCTAACAATCGTCCTCATCCTGGGCATTATCTCTACTTATTACAGGGAATGAGTGGAGGGGAGTCCGAGAGTAATGACACCAAGGTGATTATGTTGGGAGACTAAACGGGCTGGGTTGGCCCACGGGCAAGTTTGTCCATGTCTGCTCTAGTCACTATATCAGCCAAAATGTAGCAATTCTAAAATAAAATACACGCCCGATTCTCCCTCTATAGATGAGGGAAAGACTGCAGTGTAGGGACTTCATCATGCTGTCGGCCAGCACCCTTTGTGTACCGTACATTACTTTGGATAGGCACTGCCATTCCCATCCAAAGCAATGGGATTGGCTGCGAATCTACCAACCTGTTGGATCACTCTGCGACATGCGGCAGATTCCTGGTCAATCTCACGCACGTTGGTCGATCGGCTGAAAAATCGGGCAGCAATCTGCCTGTGTATTGCTAGCTAAAGTTGGCTGTTTTGATTGAGGTGCTAATTTTCGCAGATACTAATCATATTTTTATATATGTGTGCGGCGTTATGTGTTTCCTTACTGATTGTTTGTGTTTGCAGAATGCTATTGCCAATGCTACTACCCTGGCAGAAGTAGAAAGGCTCAAAGGCATGTTGCAGTCGGGTCAGATTCCAGGCAAGGACCGCATACCTGGTAAGTCATACACATCCTTTGTTATGACCTGTTAAGGCAAATAAGGAGATCTGTCTGGTCATTGCTAGCAAATAAAAAATAGACATTGAAGGGACTTGAATATGCAGTGTATTATTTTTAGTTTCTTGTATCCTTTTCCCTCTGGTGGTATATATTCAGCACATTCATTTTCCATATGTGAATGATAGTTTGCAGATTCTGAGAATTTTCTGTTTTGTGATATATTTGGTTTTTCTTCTCTAGGAAATGATGTATTCATTTCAGAAGAAGCTGATGAAGAGGAAATGGAGGAGGAGATGGCTGCTAATGGGTCCTAAGCTTGTTTAATTGACTTATTTTTGTCTTCATTGTAAATGGTTGTTTTTGTAAATTTACTTCTATAATAAAAGTTTTTGTATTTTAGTTTGCTTCCTCTGTTAAAACCTTGAAGTGTTGCGATACAAAGTGTGAGTAGTTAGTCCATTAAGTTATTGTATTGTGCAGAATAGGATTTTCTTATTTTCAATTCTGCCACATGATCGTTGCTTGTGCTTGGCTTAGATGTATCTTTCTCATCCCTGTCCTCCAAGTATTCCTAAATTTTTGTGATACCTTTATCATGGAATGCTTTGATCAAACATTAACTTAAACATGCCCTCCTAGCGGTTTCATCCTTTATTATCCTGCACCCTAAAGCAGGGACCACAAGTGTAGATGTGTCAGATCGATGGCCGTTTTGAGTGCCGTCCCGCTCATCTTACTGCTTCCACGCGAGGATGTGGTCGGTGAAGGATTGGTGATAAGGTGAGTTCCAATGCCATATGCATAAACAGTTTTTGGGGGCAGTAAGTGGAGGACTGCCAAACACCCAAAGGGCCGCAGGTTGGACATCTGGGGGTTACAGTGATATCGGTGGCCAGAAAGGCCCTCAGTAGGTGTATGGGGACCTGAGCAAAGATCAGAGTAAAAATTGTCAGTATGAGGGCTGGGTGTTTAGGTTGTGTGTAGATGTGCAGCTCTCAAAATAAAGGGGGAGTGTGCCCCCCTGACAAATAGGAACAAGGTGCACAACCTTTTGTTGCATTAGGTTGTGCACCTTGTGTCCTTGTTCCTATATTAAACTAATGACCATTTGGACTAGAATCCATTCAGATAGTAGCACTTTAACACCTTTAATATGCACATTGTTTCTTAATGATTTGGTTTTGTAAAAAATCTTAAACGTGTTGAAATATATCCACACAAAGCTACTACCAAAGCTGGTCTACCCCATTGTCCTTTTGCCACACAGCCTGCAATAGTAGTTAGAATAATGTGGTATTAACACTGACACCATTGATTTTTGTTTCTTTTAACTATTGGAATATATTAAAACAGGAAATGCAATTATTATACTTATCTGCCATAAAACGCTGGCACATGAGGTTTTCAGCTATGATCTGGCTGCATTGCATAGACAAGCACATTATGTTACATATGTAATAACAATAGAAATGTTTTATCCACAAGTATTTTAATGGGGGAGGAGAACTGTTTAAGAAGTTATTTTTCAGCCTGAATAAAACCTCTTGTACACAGTGTGGACCAGTAGAGGGCAGCAGAACACCACTTCCCTCCACTTTCTGTATGACGTCCCTCAGGTTACAGCTGAAAGCCATTTCACCAATCTGTTTTTTATCATTCTACCTTATGTTGTGTCTAGCCTAGGATAAAAATAATCTTTCATCCATATTGCTTGTTCTAATTCAGGCATTCTGAAGTAAAAAATAGTTTAGTACACCCTGCTGTGAAGTCTGAAGTCCTGCTGCTAAATTGGAGAAGAGACTGACAGAAAGATGTTTAACATTTTCAACCCTTTAATGTATGAAATACTTTAAGATTTCCTTTTAAACTGGTAGGAGTATTCACACACAGATATGTACTTCAGTATGCCTCTCCAGGGCCCTAAACTCCAAAACAACAAATTCAATGATTACAGCGTGTCCTTTTGAAGCGGTGTCTCCATAAATTTTCTTAGAGCTTTTCTTTTCACTGCATCTGTGGAGGAGGAATGTAGCCACCTTTTGATTGGACAACAGCATTGCCATCCTAAGGACAAGGTGGTCACTGTTTCTGTCGAGTAACTGATGACGTAGATCGACTGGTAACCAATTCCTGCCCACCTGGTGTAATCGACCAAATGTTATTGTTATCTGACAGAAAATCGATCAAAAAAGATCGGACATGTTGGTATGTTGTCAATTGTACAAGTATCAGGTTTCCTAAGTATTCTGATTGATTTGCATTTGGCTACTATGGTGCATGGTCATCGAACTCGGGAAAGAAATCGGTTGGGAATTGATTGATTATTTTGTGATTTGAATTAGATTTGATAACATTTTTCTCAGGTGAACATCAAACTGTGTACACTTATAAGCTAGTCATACAAACATCAACACTTGCTTAATCAATCTTGGACTATATGGACTTGTGCATATTTAATATTGACCTCCAGCTAAATATCGATTGATCATACTAATAAAGCCCTAAAAACCCACCTCTTCAGTCTGGCCTATCCATCTTCTCTTTCCTAACATCACCACCATGCCAGTCCCATCCCCCCACCTATTGTATACTCTGTTCCCCAACCTATTAGACTGTAAGCCCAACCAGGCAGGGTCCTCTATTCCTCCCGTGTCATTACCTGTTCCTGTGTATTATCCTGTGTTGTATCTCCACTCTAATGTATCGTACAGCGCTGCGTAATATGTTGGCGCTATATAAATAAATGATAATAATATACTACCACATGGAGTGATCGAGCTGATCAATTACTTTACACAGGCCTGTTGGCATGCTTCATACCCTGTTTCCCCTATGATATGCCATCCCCATCAAATAAGCCACCCAAAACGTTAAAATAAGTCAACCATACCTGCCTCTGCCCGAATCTCCCATTTGGGTGGTACAATGGGTAACTGTGCCTCCATCAGGGCTGGCTGCAATGCAGAGTGGAGCAGGAAGTGACTACAAAGGTCTGTGCCAGAAAGGAAAAGCAAGCTGCTGATCCCTGCCGTAGTGGAGTCTGTTACCCGTCCGTACCGGTAGAACCCAAAAAAAGTGAGTAAATGAAGGGGAAGGGAACAATGATTGGCACAGAGTGAAGACCTCCCCCTGAAAATACCTAGAGCATATTTTGGCGTTTCCAAAAATAGGCAACACTTATCTGAGAGGTTTTATGTGTTGTATGTCGCACTATTATAGGAGACATAGGCAGTAAATGATTATTAAGAGATAAATAGAACCTACTCATCAGCTGAAGAGGGATAATTAAACAATTATCAATTAACATGTACTGTAAATATGCATTATACATACTTACAAATGTAACTTTTCCAATTCTGAAATTTACCATTGGCTATTTATTTATTTTTTGTAAAGGGGGTGGGGTTTGTAAAGGAACATGGATCACCAAGAAGACGATGCCATTGATCATCAAGAGGAAATAATGTCAATGTTGGGGCTAGGTCAGTGGCAGCTAGGAGAGCATTATTGCTCAAAGCTTGGCAGGGTAATTCAGCCTCCAAATCCATCTTGACCCCAAATTGCTTCATGACTTCTATAGATTTAAGAGACGCTTACCTTCATGTATCGGTGAATCCGAATCACCAGAAATTTCTAAGGGTAGCGGTCTTTTGGCAGGGAAAACAGCCCCATTTCCAATTTGCAGCTCTGCAGTTTGTAAAAATCTTTGGCGCCAAAAAGCGCACAAAGGTTATGGCGGAAGCTCTAGTGCCCCTTCGTTATCAAAATATTGCGGTCATCTTCTACCTGGACGATCTGCTTTTTTTTCAGGCACTTCAGAGAAACCTTGTCACAGCCCTCTCTCACTTGCAGAAATCGGGGTGGATCACAAATTGGGTCCCATCTACAACCTACTCAAAGGTTGGTCTTCCCTGGTTATCTGGTGGATTCAGTGGCCCAGTGTTTCGTCCTTCCCCAGGACAAAGTACAGAAGTCTTGGCAGAGGTCACCTAGTTGCAGAGGCTGCAGTCAGCCTCCATTCAACATCTCATGTCAGTAGTCGGTACCCTAGTTGCCACTATTCCCATGGAAGAATGGGCCAGAGTCCACATGCGGCCACTTCAGTCCCTGGCCTGTTGGGACGGGCAACAGTCGTCATTGGGCAAGTTGGTCAGAGTGACAACCTGGCGGTGTAAACAGGAGGGGACTATGTCCCAGGGGTTTCTTTGTACCGTCCCAGACCCGCTCAAGGTAGTGACAGATGCCAGCTGTAGACATAGGGGCCCTGGAGGAACGGCAAGTTTTTCCACTCATTCAATTACAGGGAATTGAGGGCATTCCATGACCTGTTATCAGGGAACCATACGCAGGCTTTGTATGACAATTCTACGACTTCATTTATCTGAAGACACAGGCGCTGTGTCTTCTGGCAAGACAGATCTGCCATATGGTGGCAATTTCCAACAGCTCATCTCGAGAGTCTTGAATACCAAGGCATAGTATCTCAGCCATCGTCTGGTCAGGGAATCCAAATGGATTCTTTATCAAACCATTTTCCGCTAGTGACTAACTGGGGCTTGCCCGATGTGGCCTTGTTTGCATCGGCTCACAATACGAAGGTAGGGAATTCATTTTCCATCACAAGGGAACCCGCAGCGATAGGGTTGGATGCATTAACGCAACCATCAGAAATGTTATGCCTTTCTCCCCTTCGGGTTGATCCCCTTAATTCTCAAAAAGTTCAGAAAACCGGCAACTGAATCAATTCTAGTAGCTCCATATTGGCCCAAACGAGCTTGGTTTACCGAGCTTCTCCGCTATGCAGTGGGCTCTCCAATAATGCTTCCCCACCGAACAGATTTACGGTCAAAGGGTAAGGACAAAACTTGGAAACTGGCGACCGGGAGACTGAGGAACAACTGCTGTTTACCTAGCCTGTCTACCCTTTTCTCCAGTCGCATAGGAGACAAGGAAGATTTACACAAAGATCTGGAAGCGGTTTTCCAATAGTATTCTGGGAAACGTACCTACTATTCCTGAGTTTCTTGAGAGAGGCGTGGATATGGGTTTGTCCCTTAGTACCCTCAAGGTTCAAGTGACTGCCCTTAGTGTATTCTGGGAATTCTGCTTGACAGGACGGATCCAAAATTCTTACAAAAGGTAGCCACCAATTTCAACAGATTGCAAGAAATTTTTCTTCCCTCCTTTTTCACTACTCCCACTATGGATAGGGAGAAGGAATTTCATCAATTAGATGTACGAGAGACAGTTCTAACTTACCTGTCTCCCACCAAGTCTTTCCGAAGAACACAGACTATTTGTCCTACCTTCAAGAACAAAAGGGTGTCCCTTGCAAGTCACGGCCCACTAGACCAGGGCGACGTTCCAGAGCTGGGGCTACAACTGACCAGATCTGCAGATACGATATGGGAAAACCAGGAGTTAGACTTACCGATAACTGTTTTTCCATGAGTATTCTTCTAGGACAGCAGGCTTTCCTCCCTATCATTATTCATGACCCTGGGCGGGGACCTGTCCTGGAAGAATACTCATGTAAAAAGAGTTACCGCTAAGTCTAACTCTTGTTTTTTCTTTTGATGACCTTAATACCACCCTGAGCAACTGCCCATGCCAAAAACAGCCACTGTACAATACCTGGGTGTCAATTAGCCAGACAAATTATCACCTGTACAAACTCTGCACAGATGGGGGTATGCATGACAGCAGTTCTCCTTTAATAATTCATGGTGCTGACACACATGTACATCTCAGAAGCACACTTTGTAGGAAAGCATCGCTGCTGTGATGGGGAAAATGTATATTTCCATCATTAAACGCCCCTACAAAGTAATTGCTTAGTTTTTGTCAATGGGGGCAGCACTTTGGCCATGCAGCGCTAATGTCCTAGGTTTGAATCACAGTCTGGGTGATATGTGCAAGGAGTTTGCATGTTCTCACCACATCATCTTGGGTTTCCTCCTTGCGCCCCCCCCCCCCCAAAAAAAGAATCTCCGATCTCAGTAACATAGGAATTAAGGTCACTATACACCTTACAATCTTGCCCTAAAAGTTTTTTTTAAATAATCAACTTTTATTCTCCCAAAACTATGTAATATGAGGAACTTTCTAACCCTTCCAATTACTATATACTCTATCCACTACACTAAATAGTTGTTGGTAGGAAAATTGTATGGGGTGATTGAAATGTGTATGGTGGGCTCGAGACTGCATTGGTAAAATGTATACATGACTATGGTAGGAGACATTAGATTGTGTGATACCCTGAGAGACAGGCTGGGCATACATAGGTAGATTCCTGTGTGACCAATGCCCAGCCAAGCGCAGTGCGATGACGTCATCATGCTGCGCTTGAGCTTTAACTATATCGAGACGCAGCACTGCTATTGGCTGCTACTTTGGATCAGGGCCCATGGTTCCGATCCAGACTAATGGAAATCGAAACGAACAGGGTTTTCCAACATGTTGGAACCCTGTTTGGCTGAGCTGCATCGAGCGGGATCGGTTGGATGGCTCAAATTTTATTAATACATTTTAGCACAATCGCGCGAACAGTGATTGTATCATTACAAAATCGAGCTGTGTATGCCTAGCCTAAGTGATTGATATAATACGCAGTGCATCACGGAGTATATACAGTTCACACTTTAAAAAATACAGGATAATACTAATAATCAATTTATCACCCATTGTGTCCTCTTCTCCTAGAACGACACTATCTTGTAAATACACAGCAGTAAAAATAAGCGGCTGATTGCAAGCGACATAGCTGCCTTGATATGCTAAGTAAATGTACACAATACAATTTATTTTTATACAAAGTAATGACTATGAGCCATTTCAGATAAAACCAGGTTTTATTTGTCAAGACCAAAGATCTTTGGTTCTTACCTCCGAGCCTATATTCTGAGGTAAATGGAATGTCATCCCTTTTTTATTTCTATAGCCTAGGATGGCTTATGAAGCATAAATCAGAGGTTCAAGGTTAATCTATTATTATTTTTGGAGAATGATGGTATTTCTACAGGGTTACATATTAAAAGCTGCTTACGGGAGTCTATCACCAGCAGGTAGTAGAGTCAGCATTTGGAGGCCAAAACATGAGGCATACACCAGACTTGAGGTACTAGAGGTCGTACATGAGCATTGCTTCAACTCTCAAAATGGCCAATCTCACTACCAGTTGGTTATAGTATCTTCTCTGAAGTAAGCTTCAAATAAATTGGATTCAAATATGATGTGGCTATTAGGGCCTCTAAATAATTTGCTCATTGCAAGTTTCTAGTAAAATATATGTATGTTTTATAAAACATGCAACACAAAAATATCTACAAAATGATGTATACATACTGAATATAGGATATGACAGACAGGTAGAAATACAGAACAGAAATACAAACAGAATTTCTTATACAAAAAAAAAAAAAAGGACATTTATGAGAACAATACATACAATAATATAATTTAAGACTGTATGGGAAAAAAAACTGTACTGCGCATTTCCAAACCACCGATGAAGTATGACCCTACTACTGAGAAGATTCATCTGGTGAGGGTATACCAAGGCAATGTTGCGTCAGGCATCAGGTATACAGAACAACCCCCAAACTGGACCGTTATTGTAGAATAGAAACTCCTAATACAATCTACACATTAGTTATCATAGCAACCTAAATATAATCCTGGACATACCGTATACATTCTAGTATACGACCAATTGTTCAGCACCCAAAATATACCTGTGTCAAGAGATTAAAATTGCAAAATTTTGAGGGCAGATTGAACCAAAAACTACATGTGCTAGAGCAATACTCAACTCACAAAGCCAAGTTTTAGATTTTTTTTAGGTCAACATAACTTTGCACTTCATTTATGCAAAAACTAATAATGTGCTTTTGTTATTTCTGTTCCGTAGCAGCTGCAGCTCATCCTAGGATTATATTTGAGTCTTTAAATTTTTCTGGTAAAATAAGGTACCTCGCCTTATATTCGGGTCATCTTCTACTCAAGTATATAAAGTACTTTGAGACGACCCATCTGGATTTCACTTAATTAATCTCCCATTAAAAACTGTGTGAAAAGGCAATCCAACAGCTGTGGTTGTGGTTGCCACATGTCAAGTTTTACATCTGAATTGCTTCCAATGTAATTTATTTAAAGCGGACCTACCACCACGAATCTATGTTTTCATGAATGGCACTAGAAGTGCCAAT
>CM070034.1:127934007-127959132 GCA_036250615.1 Ptychadena robeensis | reverse complement strand
AATCTAGACCTGACCAACTGCAGCAACCCCAGACCTATTTGCTTAGTTAAATTCAGGTGGCAGTGTATGTCTGGAACCACTTCCCCATGACTAGAGTATGCCTTTTTTGTTCAGGTATGGTTTTGGCAGCCCGTTTAAAATCACAAGATATTACATATTTTACCACTATATAAAAAGGAACCTAAAACCTTCTGAAGAGAATGTAAAATGTTGAACATTAAACTTATTTTAAGATCACTAGAGTTACCGTAAATCTGTTAAACAGTATCTGGTTGGTACACTGGTATGTTACCTGTTTCCTCCACTAGAACACACTATCTTGAATCCCATTGGTTACTGAAATACACATCTAGATTTAATCAACACATTTGGTTAAGGAATCACAAAGCAGTTATACACATGCTGATAAGTAACTAAGATGTAAACCTATATGGCACTGCTCTCTACACATTAATATAGTTTCTCTTTTGTAAGCAAAAGTGGTCTGGCAATCCGAACGATTAGTTATTGCTGCTCTACGCATCATCTTGGTATTTACTTATTAATGGCAAAGTTTTTTTATTTACCCACAATAATCAAATTTTATACAAATTAATAAATAGTTTTTAAATAACATTAGAACACTTGGCTATAGGTACAACTTGTTAAAATTTTACTTGCATAAAAGCAGCCTATATGCAATCAATACTATGATTGTAATTTAATTTTTTAAAAATGGTTTACTTTGCAAACTAGTGGAAACAAAAGACTGGGTAGCTACTGCTATGTGGCAATGCATATATCTCCTGTGAGGTAGAATGCATAGAGTTGTTCAGAAACGGTGACACAAATCTATTGCCCAGTAAGAGAATTTCAGAGTTCATCCGAAATCAACTCTGCACCCATGGTATTCTATACTTCAGTGACATTGCTGAAAACAGATATTATATTCCAAGCTAGAAAATGGGGGTTCCCAACCACAAGGCTTTCATTTTGCTCATTTTGAAACCTTATAACGGTTATAACTTGTGTCAAAAAAATCGCCAATCAATGTGGTGTGGTTTTGTGATCATTCAATTGCGTATTACCTTAATTCTACAAGTGGATTACATATCAATTACAAGTGATTCTTTTCATGCTCATCTGTGTGAATATCTTCTAAATTATACAAAAGTGTTAACCTAATGAGTTGTATAAAGCACATACTTATTGTGTAGTGTAGACAACGTAACTTAACATTACACCCTAGTGATATGTAAATGTACAAAATAATCGCTTTAGATACAATTGTGAAAAAAGAAACATTTGAGCAGTGCTTTGTGACTTGTGTCATGTTCATTAAGTCAGCCTGTCTTTTTAAATGTTTACTAGACTGTTCCAAATCTACCAGACCAGATTTAATCAACAGATTCAGGAACAATTACCCTTTTATAATTCTATATCAACAAAGACAGCTGGTTGATCTCCAAAAACTTTTTTCTGCCCAACATCGTAACCATTGCCACATGGGATACAATAACAGATGAAATGGTGGGATCAGACGCAGAATAGATACAGTGGCAAAGTTTTTTTTTCTTTTTTTCTTAAAACAAAGGTTGCTTTTTACAGATGGCAGTCGAATCCAGAATGCAGCCAGATGATTGGTCCAACATCTTTTATGGAGCATGTTTAGCAAAGCAGTAAACTACAGGTTATGTCAAGCGAAAATCCTTGAAATCCATCCATTGCCTGTGAGTTCTGGCATTAAATGGATCATTGCGATCAATGTAGCACCATAGTCAGGATCGGTGATCAGGACTCCACTAGCAGCAGTCACTTGATTTTGAGAAGCTGTTGGCACTTCTTACAAAACACGCTCAGCCTGCTAACATACACGTCCGGCAACAAAACTGAATGAAGAGCTTCCGCTCACAGAGCTTGCTGGACTTCACCATCTCACAGAACATCTCATCCGCTGATACAGATAGAAAAAACAGAAGAAAAGTCATTGCATAAGGAAACTGATCTAATGTGTTTTAAACAGAAAGCAACATTGAAAAATATGAATTAATATTTGGGGATGATTAAAGACCATAACAGCCAGGTCAATCAGTGTACCCCTCTTCTCAAGAACTCAGACTGTTTTCTTGGTCATAAAGGATTTAAACTATAGAGTTCCAGTTCATGGTCCAGTTGAAACCAAATTAAACCTATACGGTACTGGAAACGGTCATTGCTTTATAAAAGTGCAAGGTGCCCAGCTGCCATACGTTTTAAGTCACTGGCCCAAAATATGTATTGAACTGTGCAGAGATGACACAGGCATACCTTGCTTTATAGTGGATTAAGGTCTTGGACCATACATCTGATACACAGAGATATAGTCTATGAACAAGCAGTGATACCGTGATATTCCAGTCTTGACATGTTTCACAATGTTATATATAATGCCTCAGGGTTACATGTTTGGGGTTACATTTGGCAGAATGTGGGTAAATGAGTTTAGGGTTATGTGTCAGGTTACATGTATGATTGTCAGATTAAAAGTCAGGGATCCCACAGTCCCTGACAGGGATCCATAAACTATCCACATCACTTTTCCTACATTACTTTTCCTACATTTTGTTATGTTAGAGCCTTATTCCAAAATTGATTCAATTTGTTTTCACCCCATAATGAAAATGTGAAAAACGTTTACTTGAGGTTTTGGCAAACTTATTAAAAGTAAAAAAAAACTGAGAAATCACATATGCATATACATGTATGCACATATGTATTCACAGCCTGTGCTCAATACTTGAGGCATCGTTGGCAGCATTTACAGCTTCTAGTCTTTTTAATTATGATGCCACAAGCTTGGCACACCTATCCTTAGCCAGCTTCACCCATTCCTCTTTGCAGCACCTCTATCTCAAGCTCCATCATATTGGATCGGAAGTCCAAATAGATTTAAGCCTGGGCTCTGGCTGGGTCACTGAAGGATATTCAATGCCGACATACCCAAAAAGTACCGTAAATACAGTAAATTACCTGGAATGGGCTATAGGTGCTTTCACCAGACTAGATACTTACCATTGTTGCATGTATGATTCGTAACACACGATCCACTCAACAGACTGTAGCCTTCTTTGCACCGGACGCAATTCTTGCCCATGGCTTCACACATCAGACAGTTTTCTTCACATCTAAATTAGAATTCCACATAATCACTTGTCATATGCTTTGGCAAGGATACCTTCATACAAAAAGATAGACAACTAGATATTGATTTACCTCCGGCAAACTTTGTGAGGCAGCCCAGGAATTTCTTCTGAATAAAAACCCAGGCTGCACATTAGCACACAGCGCCAGTCATGCAGATGGTAGTCTTTGGAGCACTGAGTACACTGGTCCTTCCCAGTTCCTGAAATAGAGAATGGGATTTATCAGTGTACATATAGTCTTGTGAAAAGACAATGCACAATGTTGGTAGCACATGCACAAATATTGATCCTATAGTAACATTTCATATTAGCCATATGTGCTTCATATGATAGGATATATTAGGTCTTACTACATGTTAAAGCACAAGGCATTCCCCATCATGACTGCTAAGTCAGATTAACCCAGAAGGCCACAGAATTATGTCTGTTAAGTTAATTAAACTTTTTTCATGTAAAACTGAAAATTAAGGATGATGCATTACAAGGTTAGAAGTCTTACATAGGAATATATTAATTTAGAATGGTGATGGGGGAGAGGATAAGTACACAATAAAATGAAGTTGACTTATGACTGATGCACAGTTCTCCAGAGTTGTATTAGGACATCTCATTCACTCAAATTAAAAAAAATGTCCTGAAAGATAGTATGGACAAAACAGCAGCAAATGTCCCACTCGTGTGATGTCATAGTACTGCCAAAGCAATGAACACTATGTGCCCGGCATCAAGGATCCTCTTGTCTGAAAAAGAGCCTGTGGTTCTAATACAAGTCAGCTAAAGCCTTGCATTTACACTTTCATCCGACTGAAATGCAGTAAAATCTAGAGAACACCTCTGTGCTTTTCTAACATGAAACATTACAAGACACTGGGCCACCCAGAAACTTTCTAATCTGTCTGTGTGTGGCAAAGCCACAGGGCAGAGAGGTTCTTCTGCCTTCAGTGGAGGAACAGAACCTCTAGGCTGGAAAAACACCACAACTCAAAAATATTTATTAACGTCAACAACAAATCTGCCAAGTTAACATTTAAAAACTTCTAACGAGACAGCTTGATATCTTTTACACGTCTTTATAAATCAACAACCTACTCACAAGCAATCACAGTTTTTAATGAACATCTCAAAGTGACACTAATTTTACTACTTGCAAAAAAAGCTTCCAAAAGCATTCATAAGTCCAAATGAGCGACATCAAGCCAGTAGTGAAATTGTGGAATTCTCCAAGTGTTTAGTAGTATTATTTTTAATATTATTAAAATTATTATTAACATTTTATTACATATAATTATTATTATATGTGTCATAAGTCAACTTATCTCTAACCTTATTACAAGTGCAGTATGTGATTGGTCAAAGACATGTATTGTTGGACTGTGCAACATGATCATATTTTGGCTCAATTATAGAGGTATATCTATGTGTGGCTATCAGGTCTGCGCTGTAAGACCATGTGGCCTATCAAAGGACAAGGAGAGCAGCTGGATGCCTTTAGGACCAGCAGGAGGTATATTGGCAGGGGCTATGCAATGAACCTCTTTCATGCCTATAAAGCATATACAGTCATTTGCGGGATGTAAGGCATAAGCTATAGGACAAACCGTATACGGGCTATAAGACATACAACCAGCAGAGGTGACCATGTACCATGTAGGTATTCCATATACATCTACTCTACAACGATGAGCAAAGCACTTTGTTTAGGCCCTCATTCTTAACCTGGGGGGCCCTGCAAAGAACCACTGGTTTAGGCCAGTATCCAAAACCAAATGATAAAATGTTTTTAAATATCTTTTTTTTTGTTTTTTTTAGTTATCAGTTAATTTTTTTGTTTCTTTTTGTAATACATATATATACCAATTCAATATATGATTTTGAAAAACCTACACTTTTTCTTTCTTTTTGTGCATACACCTCTGTGTACCTCATTATTTGTATATATGTTAAAGATCCATCTGGCCTTTTAAATCAGTAAAAATAATGGTTAAGCAAATAAAATTCCTACTATTTTAGGGCTAAACAGTTGAAAAAGGGCAGTTAAACAAACTATCTTTGGACAGTGATTACTGTCCTATTGCTACTATTTATGGTTATACTTAAACAGGGAAACACTTTTTGTGGGGCTCGTGATGAAAATTAAAGAGCGAACATGTAGTGACCAGGCGCATCTGTCTGCAAGCACCTGCACACTTTCCCTTTTGCTTTGGGGGTGGTTAGATAGAAGCCCGAAAACCACGCAGTGAATGCCTCATGTTGCGTTAACTGGGCAGCTGCAATATTAGGACATTTAGGGTTTGGTTAAAAACCATGTAAACTTACTGTCGTCTTCTCGTTTAAGAAAGATCGGAACAGCAATCTGGCTACCCCTTTGACTATGATGCACACCTAGTACCTTAAAAAGTGCAACATTTATGTATGTTAATCAGAGACAATAGGTGGAACAGAAAGGCAAATAATATATAAGCTGACCTTTAAACCTGAAAAAGTTTGGAAATGTGTGAGCAGTAAAAGCTATGAAAACTATGACTTACCTACACACGACTGGCATGTTGAATGGCACTTGTCACATTTCAAGAGAGCTGTGTTGTAGAAAGTTCCTGACTCGCACTCAGGCACACACAAAGACCCTGAAAGGCTATAAAAAGAGTTATGAAAATACATTTTAGTGGTTGGTAAACATCCTGGATTTCATTTAGATTGACAGTTGAGATCACCACATGAACAAAAGACTTGCATTAGAACTAGTTTTTCAGTATGCTTTCTTTTGTCACTTAGCAGTGTTAGAATTATACAGAGAGCCTAGAGAATTCCACTAACTACAAACTGTGACACCCCTTTAATTTATACCCCTACAAGGTAAAGAGTACCAAATTGTGTGCCATGGAATTGAATCTTTCCGTAATCAAGTGGCAAATGTTAAAATTTTAGTTCATGACCGTACTAAGACTACAACAAAAAACAACCACAAAATTTTAAATAAAGAATAAGTGTGGCTTGTTTGGAAGGCTTGCCAGAAAATTGCAAACCAAAGCCATTCATAGAGGAGATGCAGAGTTCGACTTCTGAAACAAAGCTCATTGGAGAGAGGAGACCAAACTGGAGCTATTTGGCCTTTAATGCACAGCTACATCCCAACAGCATGTCAACTTAGCAACATGTGAAGCCAATTGGGCAACAGCTAAGCTTGTCCTAAGTTGTATTGTGTATCGGAGACCATCCAAAGTGAATATTATAGCATTTTTCTCGCTGATTGTAAACCATCTGTCTCTAGCATGTCTAGTTTTTGTTTAATCCACAATTATATATTTTGATGGCTTTATTATAAGCCTTGCTGTGTGAGTTTGTGCTCAGCGCTGACAGTGGTTGCCTTGGCAACGGCCCCTATGGGGTATTGTGTGGTTAGGCCTGACTAGAGGGTATTGCGCAGTTAGACCTGGCTAGAAGGTATTGCGCGGTGTCAGCCCGGTGTTGTGAAATATTATGTATTGCGCAATGTCACTGGTGTTTGGCAAAATTGTCCAAGTGTATAAATAGCTGGGAATAGGCTCAGTCATAAGACTTCAGTGTACCACCGACAGCTATAAAAAACAGAATTTTTTTTTTTTTTTTTTGCTGAATCTTTATTATTTCAATAGTCAAAATAAAAGCAATCAGATGGTACATTGAAAGAACACAACGCACAAGTGAGTACCATTAGATGTACAGAGCGACCCACCCCATCTGAAGTTCCAAGGAGGCCCCAGCCTGCTAGGGTTAGGAATGTCATAGCACAGTCAGTGTGGGGCGATAGGCCGTTGCCGGTGTCCTGGTGAGCTCTGACTTGTGATTTCACAAGGAGCAAACCGTTTACCCCCGAATTGGGTGATAACGAACAAACAAGTCAAAAAAAAACCCCCCAACCATCATCTGCGGGGACCCCCCCGCCGCCACCCCCCACCCTGATAGGTCATCTAAAACGTCTGCCACACAGCCCCAACCGTAATAGTCCTGCAAGCCGTAAGCCCGCATAGATCATCTCCCACCCCCTGGAGGTTTTTGAACCAACCCTCCTAGTGGCCGGGGGCCCAATTAACCGTCCAGTTGCCCCTCAGCTGCTCCATTGCATAGATGTAGTGTTTTTGGAAATACGCATTACGCCTATTAGTGGTCTGTGACAATGGCCAATAAGGAAACGCGCCCAAGTTTTAAAAGAATGTGGCGATTCGCTTATCTGTTGTTTGTGGGCGTATAGCTGCTCCTGGAGCATGATGCCATGGAACAGCTGAGAGCCCGCGTCACGAATGACCGATGACCCAAACCAGCGGACAATATGGCTTTTTTGACACACAATAGGAAAAATTGTTCCCAACTTTTCGCAGTGCTGGCTCTGAGAGCGGCATTAGTCCCTCTACTGACGGGAGTGCAAGGGAGACCGGATGAGATATGTCGTGTCCTAAACCTGCTCCGTGATCCTACCATAAAAGCCAGGCCTGATCCCACGAAACCTAGAAAGAAGAGGACATCCACATTCAGTGCATTTAATAAATTGGGTTTGGGCGCCGCCGCCATTTGGGGCGTCTTTAATCCGGTTTGGTCAGCTGCTTCTTAGGGGGGGGGAAGGCAACCCTCGTATGCCTATGAGCACCTTAAAAGTATATTCCCTCCAGGATTCGTTAAAAACCACTGCGCTCCTCACGGCCCCGCCCTCCCGAGGGATAATAGGGGATCAGAGTTTGGTGGTGGATCCAGTACCCCTGCCCAAGGACTTGGCGAAACTTGCATCTTCGGTCCTCGGTGGACAGCGCCACCTATCAGTAGATAAAGATCGACAGGGACTTTTGTGAAGCACTGGGTTTTTCAGCATACGGGACAAAGGCACATGGGATGGGAAGTAAACCGCAGGGCACCAGGAACAGGACCGCAGGAAAGTAGCGCAATTGCGCCTACAGCAGAAAGTGTGAGCCCGGCAGACCAAAAGGTCTCCTGGACTTCCTGAAGGTAAGGGAGCGCCCCCTGCTGATTTCAGGAGGTGCCCCACCGTGGCAATTTACCCTTGGACTCCCACCGCTTGAACCCTTACATGAAGCCCTTGGGGAAAAAACCACGGTGGTCGAGCAAATATGGGCCATATCCGGTTTTTTTTTTTTTTTGTTTTTTTTTTTTTTGAAACAGAGCCCTTTGCAGCCCCCCATGAGTTTTAGGATTCTCCCTAAAGCGCTTGATAGTGTCCTTAAAGAATATGCTAGATTTGTCTCTGGGGGCAGCCGAATAAGACGTGTGGAGCAAAACCCGACAAGACCATTTTCCGCAATTGGGACTCCAGTGGAAATGGGATGGAGGAGAAAGAAAGGTGCCATTAAGCAATCCTTAGCAAATCGCAGGCAGGTGGCCAGATTTTATACAAGCGGCTATTTGGCCGGTCATCCCCAGTTCCCCACAGCCTCTGCAGTTTGATGAACGCGATCCTGGGTTTCTCCCCCTCCAGAGAAAATGTTCTGGACAGGCAGCGTTTAAACGAACTAAATCCCGTGTTTTTACTGAGCAGCGGCAGAGTCTGCAGGGGATTATACACCAGCCTGGCAAAGCTGATCATTTTTTATCATGTGACAACGGCCAAGGTGCTTACCGGCAAATTATGCACCACCGTCGGCAGCTCCCCAACAATCTTGTTAATTATTGGCATGTAATTATAGTGGTACAGCCCCACTCAGCTCCCGGCGGGTTATCATCCCCAGGGACGTGAGAGCGTCATCTGCGCCGAAACGGGCAACTCTGGAGAGGGCCCGCAAGGCCCATCCCCTACGGCCGACCCTGAAAGACATAAGCTCCACTCTCTCAAAGTTCTTAATGCGTAAGCCCGAAAATGCCCCGAAGGTTTTTTAAAGG
The DNA here is from genome assembly GCA_036250615.1 of Ptychadena robeensis. Classification (NCBI taxonomy): domain Eukaryota; kingdom Metazoa; phylum Chordata; class Amphibia; order Anura; family Ptychadenidae; genus Ptychadena; species Ptychadena robeensis. Next base: position 127,950,109 of record CM070034.1, on the reverse strand, counting down.
AGCTCCATGATGGGTGCCACACGCTTCTGCTGGATCGCCAGAAACAACAATATGTCTCAGCGAAACAAAGCACCACCCTCAACTCCCTAGATCTAACTTCCACCCCATCACAAAACATGAAGATGCCTGCAGAACCCGGGAAACAATGGCTCAATGGACAATAAAACAGGAGAGGAGACAGGGGACACCCCTTGTCTGTACCCTTTGGCGACCAATGGCGCTGACCAGGCAATGGAAGTGTAGATTTGAGCTTTGGGCGCCGTTATTTGTATAAATAGCAATGATAAGGGTAAAAATGAACCCGACAAGCCCATGGACCTACAGTAACTGTTGCAGCAAAGGACCGGAGGAACGTGACGAATGCATCTCTGCATCCACAAGGTCACTAGGGCCCACGGGGCGGAGAAAGGCACCGTGACACCCTAAGTACTCCCTGCCCGCCAGCACCTTCCTATATTTTCACAATCCGCCCCGCCCCTGCACAACCCACCTGCGCCCCCGCGATAGTGTGGCAAGATGCCCGCCAACCTATTAGCCAGTATCTTCGACATGAGCTTATATCTGGTTCAGGATCGAGATTGGGGCGGTATGAAATGGGTAGCAAGGGATCACGACCAGGCTTCGGAAGCAGCGAAATATGGCGGAGTCTCCGATGGCCGGGAACGCCCCCCCCTCTAGGGATCCTGGTAACATACAGTGTAAAGGCTGCAACCTCACCCCACCAAACAACTTGTAAAAGTCAACTCGAGAACCCCCTATGGACCCGGGTTTTGCCTTAGGCCCTCAGCTGCTTGTTTAATCACCTGCGGCAACTCTGCAAGAGAAATCGGGGCGTTCAGGGTTGTCTACGTTCTGCCAAAGGGCCGGCGGTGGGGTAAATTGGCCCTTGTAAGAAGTCTGCCCATGCCAGCAGGGCATCTGGCCTGAGGGGCATAGAGGTCCTCAAAATAGTGTTGAAGATATAGCTACTCGATCAGGGTCTTTAGTCAAATTCCCCCGCCCGTCTATAAGTGCCGGTACTATGGACTCTAGGACAGTGCTCCATGGCCATATTAGCCAGCAACCTGTCCGCTTTATTGCGAAGCGGAACGAATTCCACCGGACCGTACGACCGGACATGGGCGTCGTAGTGCGACAACCAGTGATCACAAACCTGCTTGGACTTAATCCACTTGTCCTATTCCTTCTTGGGGTGGCCTTAAATGTAGTATAAGCTACCCGAAACACATGACCCTGCCCCGTGTAACTGCTGATGATTCTTTTGAGAGATGAAGAATACGCCAATATCTGACCCCGGAGCACCGCTTTGCCCGCTTACCAGTAAAGGACCGGGTCCCCTTATGTTCGCATTATGGCGATGGGTCGTCGAACCACCATCCCTGAATATGAGCCTGCAGGGTATTAATCCGAGGCAGATGTTGGGGAAAACCTCCATACTTTGGCGTTGGCCTCCTAACCCCCACCCCCTCCAGCCTCCAAAACTACTGGGGATGATCCGAAATAACCATGGGTTCTATGTTAACGGCCGCTACAGAGTCGGAGGGCGCTGAGGGCATCTGCCAGGAAGAAAGTGTCTAGCCTAGAAAATACCTTAGGACGTGGGAATAATGGGTAGATTCCCGCTACACCGGGTGCCAATGCGCCAAACGTCCGGGGAAAGAGGCCCCCTAGGGAATCCAGGGACTTGAAAAACCAACATACAGTTCTGAGTTCCCTGCCCGCGGCACCGACATCCCCTTAGGTTCCCCCTTCTATCCTGCCACAGCTTGCGAAACCGCAGTTTAAAATCTCCCCCGATCACCAGGGGGCATGAGGCCTGTATATTGCAGGAGAGAGAGATCCAGCAAAGTGTCATATTAAAATCGCTCGTTGTTTACTGTTAGGCCCATAGACAATTATTAAGGATCTTCTATATCCCGATCGTTAGATGAGCGAAGTTGTGTGAACTCTGGACCATTCTGACCCGTCCCCCCCATGCCGTGTTCTAAGTGTGTAGGGCAACGACGTGTGCAATAAAATCAGGTCCCCCAGCTTTACGCCCCTGAGGCCGGGGCACATAACACCTCCCCCACCCAGAATTTCCGATGTTACTTGAAGTCCCGCGCTCTAGATAAAATGGGACCTCGGAAGAAGTGCTACGTCCACCCTCAGTTTCTGGAAAAGTGTCTCAAAACATGACGCCGCTTTTGGGTGTGCGCAAACCTGACATTCCATGTCATATCCGAACGGTCTCAGCAACCTGGGTCAAATTGTGGCCAAGAGTAAAATACAAATGTAGCACTGTAAGGAGGAGAATATGGTGTCCCCAGCTCCCTCCCCTCCCGCAAAAATAAATGACCCAGCAGGGTGCCCCCCCCCCATGCGGCAATACGAGTACCTACAGCGAACCACAAACAACATTAAACCCCCCTCCCCCCAAACCAAAACCCAACAGCCTCGCCTCCGCCACCCAAACAGAGATACTGTTCTTATGCCCGACAGCATAGAGCTCCCATCGAAGCACGCCCCTCCCAACTCTTATACCGCCGTTCCCAACTCCAATCACCACTCGCCACTTTTCCATAGATAGCGACTTCCGCTTCAGAACACCAGTCTCCTCCCCCATAGAGCAGTAAAGAAATGCAAACATGAAGATAATCTTTCAATCCCCGATATAACAAAGTACTCCCATCCCCCCTAGAGATAAAGATGCAATGCAGCTAACTTACACCCCCCATACCAAACATAAATATACTTACAGCATCACGCCATCATCCCTCCACGACTATCCCTAGTAGATATAGTCCCAGGTGTCACTAGCTTCGGCCAAACTTCATCAGATCCTGCAGGCTGACTCCCCTGGAGACCCTCGAGGCGGGCGAGGGGCCGAGGGGAGGTTGACTCGGCATCTCCTAGGGGGGCCTGCAGAAATTTTTCCATGTACCGCGGGCCGCCACCACATAAAGAGTAGAGGAAGTTGTCGCCCGAAGATTAGACCGCAGGGTGCAGGGTATGCAGTCGGTCTCATGCCCTGGTCAACCAGAACGGCAACCGATGAGAAGGCTCTGCGACGCGCCGACACCTCCGCCGAATAATCAGCAAACCCAAGATCTTTGGGTTTCGACGAGTGTGACGTTGTGCGCGGAAGGCGTAAGATTGCGTCTATATTAAATCCAGGTAGCATGCGTCGATGAGGACGAGCCCCCGTTTATCCCAGGGCGGTCGCCCCCAGGCGTGGGCCTCTGACCTGCAGTGGGGGGGCCCGGCGCTGGAATAGTACCGCACATAGTTTAAGGCAGTTCTTTTGGGCAAAGATTCAGGAATCCACAATCGGAGAGTGTTCCGCCGCTGACCGGTTTCCAGGTCGTCCACGTTTGCCGCGAGGTATTCAACTCCTAGTGTGGTGCCGCCTTTTTTCCTAGTCCACCACAGGTGTCATCGGCGGTGACGAGGTGTTCTAGGGCCCGCCACTCTACCTGCCTGGTCGCATGGATTCTGATGGCGTCCAATTGCTGAGTCTGCTTCCGCCGTGTTTCTGTAGTCTCTTTAAAGATAAGCTGCCACCTCTTAGCCATGCTTTGTAGGCCCAGGGGTTGCGGGAGATGAGGATGGAGGATTCCCCCTCAGAGGCAATCCACATCACTGGCGCGTACACGTGTCCGCACCGGTCATGGCGACTGTAATGGCGGTCGCGCTGGTACTCTTTCCTTGCGCCGGCCGCGGGTGTTTACCGGGACTATTTGGAGAGGACCGACCATGGTGCCCGCAGGTGGCTTCTGGGGGCGCGAGAATAAGCGGGGAGAGCGGGGCTGCTCGGATGGCGCGGGGGATCTATGGAGCGGAGCAGTCTCGCCGCGCGTCTACCCCATCAGGCGCCGGAACCGGAAGTCAATAACAGCATTTTGAAGCCAAGACAAACTGTTTAAATCTGCTTTCCTCTATATTCATTTGCACTGCAGGAATGAACCTGATGTTTCTGTACATGTGTACATGTGTATTCACAACAAAGAAGATTACCACAATGCCCTGGTAGGTATATGGCCAACATCCCAAACACAATATAGAAAAAGGGGTTGATGGATGGAGAGACTCAAGGTCCCAGTCTATCCATCAGATTTTTTCCTTACCGAGGCAAGGACAAGGGGACTTTCTAGAGGCCATCCTACTTAGACACATTACCCCATGTGGGGATTTTGGAAAAATAATGATAATGATGGTTGCCTAGAAAATTAAGATTAAAACATGATCAGAATAGCAAAAAAATATTGATGACAAAAATTTGGTCAATGAAAGGTTAATAAAGTTCAGTTGTGAAGTCCATAGGTAAAAATGCAGTCTTATTTTCCACACAATAAAACCATGTGTCAAGAATTCCTCCGGACTAGGATAAAAGCACATGGTGTCAAATTCATCTGTTAGGTTTACATTTAGTTCCATCAACCTCAACGCGCGTTTCTACAAGTGTCTTCATCAGGAGGTGTGGTATTCTTAGGTGTAGTGAGTCAATAGGTTGACCAGTCCTTCAATGGAAATGCAACAGGAGGAACGAGGGGCCACTGTGGGGAGTCACCGGGACACAAGATAAAGGTGCATCGATCAGAGGAGGTAAGGTGTTTTCAACAAGTTTTGTAAGGTTGGAATTTAAAAGTCAGAGTGAAGGACGGGGTCACCCGAGCCCTCTTGCCGGTACGTGATACAGTTTGTAGGTGTGCATGATATAGAAAGGTGAATAAAATGTGAAAGGTGAGGAAAGTAGGTTGAAAAAATACAAAGTTTCATAGTGAGTAGTATAGGGGTGTATCATATATAGGAAAATGAAAGTGGAGTGCTCCAAAATAATAATAAACAGTCAAAATCGTACAATACCCATTATAAGATCGAGGTTCAAAAGAAAATAAATTAATTTATATATGTGTTGGGTGGGTGATAAAACGTGAAGTGTGAGGATAATAAGTAGTGGTGAGGAATAGTGAAGGAGTAAATGAAGGTAAATGGTGGTGAGGAGTAAATTATGTATATCTACCCGTGTATTAAATGGGTAGTCCTAAATAGGTGAACTTTATTAACGTTTCATTGACCTAATTTTTGTCATCAATATTTTTTTGGTATTCTGATCATGTTTTAATCTTAATTTTCTAGGCAACCATCATTATCATTATTTTATCAAAATCCCCACATGGGGTAATGTGTCTAAGTAGGATGGCCTCTAGAAAGTCCCCTTGTCCTTGCCTCGGTAAGGAAAAAATCTGATGGATGGATGAATAGACTGGGACCTCAAGTCTCTCCATCCATCAACCCCTTTTTCTATATGTGTACATGTATATATCATTTACATCGTCAGCACAACTTCAACCAATTATTGCATATCTTAAAAAGATGTACATGCTGTACTTTGGCTGTCCATTAGGTGACCAGGATAAACCCATGGCTCCTCATATCATGTGCACCAGCTCTTCCAGTAGCCTATGTAACTGGTTGAATCGACAAAGGACATCAATGCCTTTTGCCATCCCAATGCTGAATGATCTTTTACGTGATTTAAAGCTATCTAAACTATCTAGACTTAAACAGAAGAACTTGCTCACACATGGTGTGAAAATAACTCACTATAGGCAAATAAAATATATCTTGTCTTCATTCTTTACTCTTGATGCAATGGCTCATTGTGCTATTGCCATGATATCAATGAACTCTTCAATAGTTTGTCACAAGTGCACTACCCCTCTGAATGGGGTCTGTTCGTCGATTCTTCACAAAAAAAAGCTTGAAGGCGTTCTTACTGCACATTGGTAACTCCAACCCAAGCGTACCATTTTCACACTGTCAATTTGAGTAATACGAGAGTATAAACACTTTGTTGGGCGCTATAAGTTTTAAGACACACCAGTGGAACTTCTGTGGTGATTTAAAAGTTATTGGCATGTTGATGGTGATACAAGGGGGATCCACCATATATTGCTGCTTCCTGTGCCTGTGGGACAGCCGGTCTACTGCAGAACATTATGTCAAGTTCAACTGGCAATTAAGAAATGCCTATACAACCAGAACAAACAGTGTCTCTGCCTCTGGTTGATCCAAACTTGATCTACCTTATCTCTATATCAACCACGGCCCAGTGGAGTGGGGAAAAAAAATTATCGGTATCGGTTAGCACTCTACTAATGTAAGAAGCAAAGTGCTATCAGGCTGCTTAAAGGTGGGGTTACACATGTAGATTTTTTCTTCAATCAACTGCCAATTAGATTTTTTGTTCGATGTCGTTGTCGAACATTGTTCATTCATCAAATGTAACATTAGACTTTTTGTTGGTCCATCCCCGATATCGAATGAAATACATTTGAAATAACAATGACAGATAAAAATTTACTGACATGTTTGATGACCTTTAGAACGATTTCTTGTTCAAAATTGGGGGTTAAATGCCTTTATTGGCGCAATTTGGCAAAGTTATTCCAATGATGTACAAAGTAATTTCCAAAGGTGTCATGTGAGATGGCCAAAGAGAAGTATGGAGTAGAAAGAAAGAAGTATTCCAGCCAAAGGGACCCTCCCCACACCTCATTCTACCTACGGTATCCCTGCTCTTTCCCAAGAGAGGTCTTTACGCAGTCCCTCCACGGGGGAAACCATAATACCATATGGTATACCCTATACACTCACCCTTCTTATCCATTTGGAACGGACTGACCTCCTCCACGGATCGTGACCGAGATGGAGCATGATTTGTTACCACTACACAGTGACCAAGGGACCTAAATCTACAAGCACAGGACACTTAATTTTAAAGACCACCTTTGCCTTCCATTTAACATCTACGGCAGGAAATTCTACTCCATACTTCTCTTTGGGTTTTCCTGAAGAAGCCCAACAATGGGCGAAACATGTTGAAAAAAGAAAAGTATGTTTTTTTCTGTTTAAAACATCGCTGTACAAGTAATCATGTATTAGGGTGAGGATGAAATCCACCCCTCATGCCTACCTTTATTTTGTTTATGACCTGTTTATATTTTGTTATGCTATATATGTAAATACATTTCGAATTGTGATCTATGTAAGTTTGGAGTCTAGTGCCTTAAAAGCCCAATATTGTTCACTAACAATATAACAGATTGAATATTTGTGAATGCCAGTTTGTGCATGTTTTTAACATTTTTGTCTTGTTTATAACAACAAATGTTGAGTAGTTTTATTTAGATGCCCATCAATTATGAAGCGCTATTTTACAATGATCCCAATGATTTAAAAGGGATAGAATTTTATTGAAATTGTGATATAGTGACTAGGGAGTTTGTGATGACTTTCACTGTGGCTACTAACATTAACAAGCATTAAAAACAGAACATGTGCATCAGCAGCTACATGAACATGCTAAAAAAAAAGGAGGTGCAGTCAAGGAAAAGCGAGCCAGACAATTGTTGATCATTCCCACAATCAAAACTATAAAAAAAAAATCCTTACCTGTAATATGATGACCCAGAGTGTCCCTCGTCACCCCCTCCTCCCTGCAAAAACCACTGCAACTGTCTCACACAGTCTGGAGATCATCACATCAGCATGTCCCCTATACAAGCCTACGGAGCTACGTTTACCCACTTGAAAATATATCCAGTAGCCATACATGTTATGGCAGTTCATTAACCCCTGAAAGGCTGGCATCTACAGAAGATTTAGTATGGCCATGGTCGAAACATCAACTGACCTGTTTTCTGCAGGTTGCCTGTAGTGGTGAAACCTGCTACAGAGCTTTAACAGTAAGTTATAAAAAAAACATTTGGTGCATACAAAGTACATGAATCGTTTGTAGCCATTTGAAAATATTAAACTAACAGTTCAGGTAAGACAGTTTGTGAAGCTAGCTATTTACACATACATATAAATGTATTTTTCAAATGATTTTTTTGAACAAAGGTGAATTCAAATAGTTTGTAATTAATAGTTTCTACCTATAGGTTACAGCTGTGCTATGCAGATAAAACGCACAATTCATCTAGCACAACACTTCATGCAGTCCCCTAAGCATTTATCTCATCAGGTCTTCAGCGTGAAGTTTTACAGAGAAAAATGACAGACTGCTGACAGGCGCACTCCTGCTGGAAGAAGACTGGGCTCACTTTGGAATATAGCCAGATAACTCTAGCTCATACTTCACTAAATTTAAATATCACTCTCATTAATTACAAAGTCTACTTGGCAGATAATTAGCATACACAGTCATGGACTTCTGACCTTGTCCTTCTATGACATAAATCCAGAACATCTTATTATATTGCATAGATGAAAACAGACTCCTTCCATCACATGGGGTAATCTAGAAATATTATTGTTCAAACCCAGTTAAACCCCACAAATCTAAAAAGCTGGGCATAGACGTTTCAATTCTATGCCAATTTCTCAGCAGATCAACCATGCCTAATTCCGTCATTATGCACGACAGGTCAGCCACACACCCCTAACCAAAGTAATGAGATCGAACTAAAAATTTTGGCAGTCGATTTCTGGCCTAATTTAAGGTATGCGCATTCGATTTTGCACATGGCGGTCAATCTGCACCCAAATCGCCTGCAAATCTAACCCTCTATGCCCAGCTCAACAAATAGACCACTATAACTCAACAGTGATGTTCACATTCATCGGTGCTAGCTGTAAGGCACAGAGGAGAGAACTGCAGCCTATTGGCTCTCAATGCTGTCAAGTTCACTTTACCTTCCTCCTGATTGCACACAGTGTCCCATATCCTACCCAATTCTATCTTATAAGAAAGTAGTTTTGTGAATATACCATATTTTTCAGACCATAAGATGCACTTTTGCACCCCCAAAATCGGAAGGGGGGGGAGTGCCTGCGTCTTAGGCCCCTCTGCCACAGGTGGTCGTGCCTTGGCTTCCCGCCAGCACTCCCAGTGTCCACTGTCCGGATCCCCCACCTGAACTGTATTATTGCTTATGCCAGCAGAACTCTGCTGATAAAAGCAATGAAGAGATAGATAGATGCCATCTATGCCTCTCTCCATCACTCTGTAACTTCCACGGACAGAGGCAGAGCCAGAGAGGAGATGGAGAAGACAGTTGTTCCTCCCAATCAGTGAGGAGGTGACGTGATGTGCTGTGAGTGTACTGCTGCTAGTGACACCTACTGGCTGAATTTGATATTGCATTCATTTAACTCATTGCATTAACCCAATTGATGTGAAAACTTATATTTAACATTTTTTTTCTGGTTTTCCTGCTAAAAAGCTGAGTGCATCTTATTGTCCAGTGCGTCTTATAGTCCTATAAATACAGTAATTGTGTGTGTGAAATTCAGGTTGCTGGCACTTTCAGATAAATAAGTGGGTTTGGGTCTCTAAAAGGTTTGCCATCACTGATGGCCAGAAGAGGACCAGATGAGGGTGGGATTGTAGATAAACTTACTGACGCTACTTGATCCAACTCTCAACTGTTACCTTCTATTCTCACTTCTCTGCCGAATTCTGTTCTTGTTTGTAAGCATTGGTTCCATTATGACTCATGCAACCACTTAATTTAATCAAAGATCCATTCAGCCTTGCATACACAATAAAGTTCAAGAGCAACTTAAGACACAAGGTGGCAGTATGACTCAGAATAAAAATCAATGCTTGCAAGAATAGATGGAACTAGAAAGGCAACAGGGAAGAAGCCTGCCGCTGCAGAGGAGACTACACAGCTGGATAGAGAAAGACAAATACATTCAGGGGAGGTCATAGGGAGATCGGCACCTTGGGCACCCCCTATGACGGCCCAGGTTGCCCATGGCTAAAACCGCTACGGAGTACATTGCATACAAAATGCTTTGTTGATGCACCTCAAATAAAATAAAAATTAGGCATATATATAACATATAAATATATACATATAAAATAGAAATACTAATAATACACACATATAAAAAAAAGTTTTTAAATGACAAGTTAAAGAACCATGTACTATGTAAAACAGATTTTAGGAACTGGGACTGTTACATTGTTAACCTGGCCATACACCTTTAGATTTCTCTGTCAGATATCCTTTAGATATAACAACAACTATGTAGTGCCGGGTCCTCTGTGATTGAACACAGGTAGACTTGATGGTTTAGAAAGTCCCTCATATAACATGGTTTTGGTAAAACAAAAGGAGATCTAAAGGAAATCTGACAGAGAAATCTGAAGGTGTATGGGTGCCCTTAGACTGATAATGCATGTACTGTCCCTATCAGTATATCTGCCAAAATTACACCAGAAAAGTGGCAGCTCTACATTGTGCATGTTTTATCCTGGAGAAGACCTAAAAGGTTAGGAGGAAACTTTTAAAAAAAAATGTAAGATGTGAATAATCATCATTATGATTGGTGCTTTGGATACAGTTGTATTGTAGGCCTATAACTAAAACAAAAATTCAAGAGCACTCTGAACTAAATAGTATGGGTCACATGTTACTAGATAATGACTAATATAAGCAATGGTTATGCAAAAAAATAAAAATGTTGCATTGCTTTGCTTGATTATATAATGAAATGGCATATCATTTATGAGGTTTACCTGAAGCCTTCTCTGCAGACAACACACTTATCAGGATAACCAAGACATTTCTTGCAATTCTGGTTACATTTGAGACATCTTCTGAGACCTTAACGAATATAAAATGGTTTAGAACAGAACATATTATCCAAGCACAGTAATTTACTCTAAAGAACATGTATAAACACTACCTAAATGGCTGCAGAAAAAAAAAAACAATTACAGGGAAAGGACGATTTTACATTTAAATAAAAACCTGGGCACGCGTTACTCCAATTGCATTTGTTTTTATATACACCAACACAATTCCACAAACTTCCCTTTTAAAAAATGTTGCATAGCTGCACAGAGCTAAGGACAGAATTGGTTATATTCTTCCCAGACATCTAATTTCTGTACTTCCCAATGTCCAGTCAACATGAAAATACAGTGTGAGAAGGTTTCTGTATAACAATTACCTAAAAAGCACCAAATTTTTTAGATACCAAAGTTGCTGTAAAACTTTAAGGAGAAGGACTAGGCATAGCTAAAGCTGGCCATACATGGGTCTATTTTTCTGGTTGATTGTTTAGGTCAGTCAAGTCCATTTTGTAGTATTTTTACATAGATATGTGACTGTTGTATTTTAGAGCATGTGCTACACAACACATAGTACATTCAAAGAATAGAAGATTGGCAATTGACATTAACAAAAAAGTCTTAAAGACTATACAGATGAAAATTGATTGAGCAAAAGTTAATATGCGGTTAGTGAACAATGCAGTGGTCTTTGTACCCAGTAGCCATTACATTGAGAATTAAGGTCGACATGCATGGTTCGATTTTTCCACTTAATCAACTTAAATTACAAAATGATCAAGTCGATCATTCTTTTGTTTTTACCACCACATAATGTGATAGATTTAAAAAAAAGATTGATTCCTTTCTAAAGCCCTGTGCACATGATCCTTAGAAGGATCAGATACCTAGTTAAAAACCCATTAGATACTTGTGTCATCAATTGAAATTTACCAACATATTGAATCACTGATTGATAGATTTTATGTTCAATTTCCATCACATTAGGGAAAACTATTTATCTTTTTTCAAACGATCGACTCAATAATAGTTTTTTAATGTTGATCGCAAATTGAACTGTGTACGCCCATCTTTAGAAAAGGGCAGTCATGTATTAGAATGTCAAGGACCATATGTATTGTAATTGTATATTTTCTGCAATAAAATCTACAAAACTGCAGCCGAAGCTACAAATATTAGATAAAAACCCAGCAACCGAACTCCATGAAATTAAAAGAAAAATACTGATGGCAAGGAAAATAGTAAGTAAAGAACTTGTGAATCTATATTTACTTTCATCTGCATAGGCTCCCGCTGCACATGTGGTTGTACAGGAGCTGCTCTCAGGCTGAAGGTAGAAGCCTCTCTTACAAGAAGTACACTGGTTCTGACCACGTCCAAAACAGGATTCACACCCTCTATGGCAACGCCGGCATTTTCTCCCACCCACGTCTGCCATGAACCCAGAGGGACAAGTGCTAACACACTTCCTGCAAAAAAATCAAAGACAAACACTATCGGTAAATAAGTTTACAGGGAAAACACCTAACCTTTCATGCAATTGCTGAACTTCAACTAGCATTAGGATCTAAGTTAATATTTGCAATTCCACAGTAGGAATATATACTATAACAAATTGATGGTTGGGTGCAGCTAGGTAAAATATATTACCAATGCATTTAAATATTAATAAGGCTAGAAGTGTATTTTTTCTTCTTCAGTAATAGTGTTGTACTGTCATCAGGGCCACCGTCAGGTAGGGACAGGGGCAGCCCCGTCCTGAGCCCCGGCAGTTTGCTGCGCAGTTCTGTGTTCCCTGTCCTGTGCGCTAGCTGACGGCAACCTCCACGCATGGTACTGGTCAGAAAGGGGAGAGACATGCAGCTCCCCCCTACTCCCTGATGTGTGTGAAAGTAGCCAGTTACGTGATCCGTAAATTAAAGCTGAAGTTGATATTGCAGATTGAGTTGAACACTATAAATAGCTGTACAAACCACTTTAATTTACTACTGTAAAAGTTTTTTTATTGTTAAATGCATACAATGTATGTCACTTGGATAACCACAAGGAAACATTAATAGCTATTAAGGGTTGCAGTTAGGGGTGTCAAAATGGTAATGTCAATTACTAATAAAAAAATAAAATTGGATTTTTCTAAGGGTGTTAGAAATCTGGGGTTAAAGGTTAGAGTAGGCATATGGAAGGGCAATATCTGACAAGAGGAAAGCTCTATTTGAACCCCCAGATCTCATACCTCACTAGTCAAACTGTGTTGTACTGTGAGAGTTACATTTGACCCAAAAGCCAGCTGTTGACCTATGGATCAATACAACTAATCAGTAAGCATCCTCTGGAGCCCTCAGAATGAGGGGGACAGGAAGGGGTTCTACAAGTAGTGGTAATCGTCCTTTGGAGCCACTCAGATCAATGAGGGGGGGCAGGGGCTGATAGTGGTAGGGGACCTCCAAAACTTACATAGTGTGGGGGCCCAAAATTTCTGATGGCAGCCCTTTTAGCCATAAATGACTATAGAAAGTTTGGTGTTCAAGTAAATTCCAAGCTTTCTATTTTTATCTTCAGTTACGGGTAAAGGTATAACCAATGGCAAAACTTTACTAGATTAACTAGCAAGGGGTAAAGACACTGTCAGGCACTCATGCCAACTGATCCTGAACTATCCCTTCAAGATGAAACTTACCAGATTCTATGGCAAGTAATAGGTTCCATGATGGAAGAACTTGCAAGCGTATATAAACCCTGGCCATTAACTTTTATCTGCCTCCCTTTTGGCTTGCAAAATTATTTTAAAGGCTGTTTAAAAAATGGGGACCGGCATACCATATGAAAAGCTTATTTATCAAAGTCAAATTTTTTTCTGGATGAATATGATCAATATCATTATGAATTGTCAAGCTTTGGTTAATGCTACTTATTAATCTTTATAGCCACAATATGGTTTTATCAATTAGCCTGAGATAAAGTTTCTATCCTGTCACATGGACAAAGTGGCTGTTTTTTTACTAGTGTAAATGTTGCTAATGTGCCACTTATTCCTGGGGCCTAAAAGCACAAGGTGTGCACCAACATACCTGCCAGATTTGACGCTGCCAAGGCTGTAGTGGACACAGTTGAGGCACTGATCAGCGCTGGGACCATCACATCCTCTGTCGCCACACTCTGTGTGGCATGGACCTTGGAAATACAAATATTTATTTCTAAATGCAAACTAAAGAACCGGATGACGAACATTTGGAAGTGATACATTCAATGCTACGATGATTTAGCCATAAAGAGAAACAAACAACATCACTGGCTCACTAAATGAAAACATTGAAACATTTTAATTTGGGTAAATTACACCAAGCCCATCACATTCACACTTGTCTATCATGTGCAGGTTTTGGTTTATTAACATCTAATTTCACAGTCGGTAAAAACTTGCAACATCGTTAATTGAAGTCGCACTTAAATGTTCCTTTGAAAGTAACTGGCAAGTTTAAAGAAAAACCTGCACTTAGAGAAAATAAAGACTGTCAAAGCTGACCCCTCTGCAAATTCTAGTTCTCTGGCCGTCATGATAGCATATTCAACACATCCTGAATCACATTCCCAAAAGCATCAGGTTCAGAAGGTCAGGTTTTCGCTTGCAGCATGCCAGTCACTAAGAAATTCAGAAACTAAAGAACGACTACAAGGAAAGTCTTAGGCTGTTGAATCCGTGATACTAGCAGTCATGTGCCCTATTTTGTAAATATTCCATAACAATAATATGAAGTTAGTATAAACAGAATATTACTGATATAAATTTTTTTTAGATCAGATATTTAAATCTATTATACATTAAATACAATGACTTTTACTTTCACAGTTCTATTTTGGTCTCATCTGACCAGAGCACATGGCTTGTGGCAAACTGCAAGCGGGACTTCTTATGCTTTTCTGTTAACAATGGCTTTCTTCTTGCCACTCTTCCATAAAGGCCAACTTTGTGCAGTGCACGACTAATAGTTGTCCTATGTACAGATTCCCCCACCTGAGCTGTAGATCTCTGCAGCTCGTCCAGAGTCACCATGGGCCTCTTGACTGCATTTCTGATCAATGCTCTCCTTGTTCGGCCTGTGAGTTTAGGTGGACGGCCTTGTCTTGGTAGGTTTACAGTTGTGCCATACTCCTTCCATTTCTGAATGATCGCTTAAACAGTGAATATTGAAGGGCAGTCACTAAGAATGGTAATACACTACACCTAGACTTCCTATAGCTTCCACCTTGTATCTACAATCTGTAGTGCAAAGAGAGCATCTGTATCATTTACATGCTTTGTACAAATCTAAAAAACAGTACTGATGAAGCCTCAATACCACCCAGTGGCGTAGGAACCAGGGCTGCAGCCATAGCAATGCTATGGGGCCTGCAGCCACTAGGGGGCCCGATCTCGGCTGATTTTTTCTTTTTTTTTCCTTTATTCTGCTCTCTCATCTCTTCTGTTTTCTCCGTATCATAGTAACTTTCCCGAAGTTTCCCGAGTTCTCTGCAAAGGCAGCCAATCACCGATCACAGAAACTTCGCCATCTTTCCCGGCTGTGTCCAATCCGTTCAAATCAGGAGCTGCGGGCTGCAAGTGACGTCAGGGAGATGGAGAGGGTTTGGGATGTTTCCAGGGAGCTGTCTGTCAGGGCGGGTGTCAGCCAATCAGTGCGGAGAGGTGGGGCGGGGTGTGAAGATTCTGGAGAGGTCCGAGCAGTGACTGTCACCCGGTGTGTGCTGTGCAGCGATCACTGGCACTGCAGTCATTGCCTATGAGAGCTGCAGAGTGTGTGGGCGGTGCGGGGTGTAGGGGGTCATTCAGTGATAGAACAGTACATGTGCTGCTCCCCGGTCGCTGTATTGTGTGTGTGTGTGTGTGTGTGTGTGTGTGTGTGTGTGTGTGTGTGTGTGTGTGTGTGTGTGTGTGTGTGTGTGTGTGTGTGTGTGGGGGGGGGTTCAGTGAGAACAGGATCAACCTCCCTAGCGCTACTGACGGCACTGGCTCGTCCTGCGCTTGCTTATGCAGTATTGAGATAGAGCTGTTCAGCTTACTCAGATCTCCCGACAGCAGCACATACTCTCTGCTCTGCTCTGCGCTGCGCTGTCTGGGATCTGTAGCTTGCCGCCATGTCTCTCCCAGCCTCTTACAAGATATCCTAATTTGCATATGAATACATGCATATGCATATTAGGATATCTTCAAAGAGGATGTCAGTCAGAATGAAGGGATCTGTATTGATGGAGGGATCAGTCAGCATTGGAGGATAAGTCAGGATGGAGGGATCAGTCAGAATAAAGAAAACAATTTCCATTTCCTGCACTTGGTCTTGTGCCGAAGACAGAACAGCTACAGGCTGGTGGTCTAAGGGCTTGTTTCTACTATACGTTGGGACCCCCTCCGCTAAGTGTATTGCTTGGCAGGGGTCCCGACGTAGCACATTCACTTACATGCTTGCCGGATGCTCTGTTAACACATTATTATCATTTATTTATATAGTGCCAATATATTACGCAGCGCTGTACAAT
>CM070034.1:127882709-127916338 GCA_036250615.1 Ptychadena robeensis | reverse complement strand
AAAAAACACCAACAAAAAGATTTAAGAAAATGACTTTAAGGAAAACTACTTTACCTCGAGTCTGAAGAAATGTGCCAACTCCAAAAATAGCAAAAGTGTAGGTTCTACTACATCATTTTAATTATAAATATCATTATTGTTTACATTGACTACAATGCATATTGAAGGCGATTTGGGGTCATATTTAAAACAAAATGTCCCCAACCAAAAACATGGGCTGCATAATGTAAACTCCTAACTAGCCAAATTAGCTTTAGCTTCACCAAACTTCTCTTAATCTGAAGTACAGAAGACACAAAAGATAAATGTAATAGAAAATCAAGAAAGATTTTTTTTTCTCCTGCTGTATTTTTGTCATCAACGCTACACCAACATGTTCTGGCATCAAGCCGAATTCAGCCACAAAACAAAATCCCTCATCTTCAGGCCTATACTTTTTCAGTTGTATAAACACAGAAGTTTCAAGGGAAGCTGCCAACTCACTTTGCTTCCAGTGCCAGGGCAATGACACCAGCAACCATAGGAGCAGAAACCGATGTCCCAGTGTGATCATCCGTACATCTCTGTCTGAGATCCGTCGTAACCTACCAATTAGAAATTATTCCAATTAAATCACTATGCTGTAAAAGACAAACGCAAATGTAATACTGACATTTACCAATTATGGGTATAAATAATATTTAGCTTCTGATTCCAAATAACAAAAAGCATTTACACATTTTTTATAAAAAATACAGAGCCAAAAAAGTCAAAAATGTAATGCTGCAAGATTAACATTTTCCCAGATTTTATGTGTATTACTTTTTTTTTTGAATTTTAAAATAATTTAAAAATGTATATGTTTTCAATTACCCAATACCATCATATAAACAGAGAAAACGCAATACATTTCATCATCTTGTATAGCTTACATATTTTTGATATAATACACATTTCCACCTGCTATCCATTTTCACATCTTAATTTAACTCGTAACAGCATCCCGTACAATCCATTACCCTTGCCCATGTTTGAAATATATTTTCCAAAAAACAAATCTTGTTATATATATACTACATCTATTTCTTCCTGTAAGACCTCTGCCCCTTTATAAAACCCAAGCCAATGCTTCAACATTAGTGACATTCTTTCCCACTTATATCAATACTCATTCCAACTAGCCCATATAGATTTAAACCTCTCCACAGTTGGGGTGGACAATTCAGGTTTTGATTTTTGTCACTACGACACCCTAATAATCTAAACACAAAAAAACATATAAGAAAAGTGAGCTTTTAAGGCACTGTTTATACTTGCACCACAGATATACGTTACTAGGTCTTTATTACCAACACTTCGGACCATTCATTAAAAATCCAACTACATACATAATTTCAAGTGTTTACATACATTATACTGTCTATTGCAAATAGCAAACTGCAATTTGGCGTTTAAGGGCTCTGACATGTTTCGCCTATTCAGGCTTCCTCAGGGAAAAGACCTTTTAACGTATATCTATGGGGTGCAAGTCTATATAGTGCCTTAAAAGCCCATTTTTCAGATTTTTTTTGTGTCGCCAATTCTTACTCGAGAGTCCATTATTTGCACCACCATGCACCCAAATTGGGTACTTTTGTCTGTGCCTACTTTTTAGGGATTACCATATTTTACACACCATAAGACCATAAAATGCACCCCATAGTTTTGAGGAGAGTCATGGAGAGACATTTTACAATATGGCACTAGGAACTTACCAATGAGCACCTATTTACATATAGGAGGTGAGAAGTCTGTCACATTTTTTTTCAATGCAAAGCAGAATGTAAAGGTAAATACACAACTCATCCTATCAAAATAGCATCAATTCACCACAGTTATTTACATATTGGAAGAATCACATTATATATTAACAACAGACTAAGCTTGCAATAGTAATAGCTGAGTGAGTTAATGCTACTATGGTGGCATGAGTTGTGCATTTACATTTACTTTCTGCATTGCCGTCATAAAATTATGTGACACATAAGATTTCTCAACCCATATGTAAGATGTTTGTGCCAGATTGTAAAAAAAGTGTGTACTGCAAGTGTATATACCTATTAAAAAAAATTAGCCCTGCACCCTAAGCTTGAACCGAGACCTTCCTTGGCTTGGCTGGAGGGAATGGAATAAATCCTAGCCTCCTGGTATGCACATCTACTGCTCCCAGGATGTTAAAAACTTTAAAAATATATATTTTTTCATATTTGGACATATTTCATAAATTTACACTGTAGTTTGCAAGGTCGTTTTCTGGTCTTTTAAGTAACCAGAAAATTTCCTTGCATTAAAGCTTTAAATGAAAGTCAATGAGTTTGTGAAGAGGCAGTACATTTCTGTTTTTTTTTGGGGGGGGGGTGTTTTAACAACTTTTGTTGCATTCAGAGGGACGTTCGGTGGTTAAACAACCCCATTGACTTCAATGGTGAAGCTCTGAATGGGATTGTAGCATTTTTTCTTAAAGCAAAACTTTCTTTTTTATAGTGTATCCTGGACCCTTCTCTACATCTCCAGCAACTTTAGTGATGAAACCAATGCGCTCAGGGGCTTTGCAATCAACTCAAAATTCAACTGGTCGAATTTTCGGAAAAAAAAATCAACCATCTCCAGTCAGCACATTACTATTGCCGGGTTATACTGGTCAACCATTCATACTCCTAAACAGAATATTTAGACAACAGCCAAGCTCTGATAAATTAATCTATTGTATCATAACTATCCCACCTGAATAAACACTAAATTGAAGAAACACCACATGTAATTACTTGAGGTTAGCATGTGGATGAATATTTAATCCACCCCTTTTTCTAAGCATAAAGTCTGAAATTACCACAGTAACCATGCTGTATTCCTAATCTTCAAAATAAAATAATAAATGACATCTGGAATCTGACAAACCGGCAACAGACTATCCCAATCCCACAGGTTCAAGCTACATTTGGATTTCACAAAAATAGAAGTGTACAATATAAGACAGTAGTCAAAACCTAATTTTAATAAAGAATATATTTAGTCTTAGCTCAGGAAGAAAATGCAGGCCAAGTTAAATGTGATTGTTTTAATACCAACACTTTGACCTAGTCCTAAAGTGGCCCGTTCAGTATGGACACTAGTGTATCCCGAAACACAAATGCAAACTTATTACACAGCAAAGCAGCAGTATGGCAGACAGAAACCTATTCATATTTGTATGTGCTGGGTTATCCATTGCCATATTTTATTAAACACAACAGAAGTGCATGTTTTTACACTTATGGGGAAATTTAACGCAGGACTTCCACTAATACATGCGGAATGTACTGTGTAAAATATGATATCACTAATGTGTGCTTTAGCAATATTGTTGCTGGTATACAAGTATAGTGTGACAGGGCTCTCATAATGGTTTGCCAGCTGAGTAGACAATACTCCATGACCAAGTTTATTTGACCATTTTAGAGATTTACCTAATATTTTTTCTGCTGATGACAATTTACCAGGCACTGGGCACAATAAGTGACTGTCGTTCATCAGAGTGATATTGACTGACCCACAATTACCGATGGGGTCACATCTGGTGTGACTTGTCCTGCTGTGGGTAATGACGCACCAGTATAGACTGGCACGTCATCTCCCTTAGGGCATGGCCAAGGGGCATGTGCTGTGCGGCAGATAGGCGCAGCCTTGGGGCACTTTAACACTAACCATGCTGCAGTGCAGAAAGCAGCATGGCTAGTGTTAACACACAGGTTTCCATTCGCCGGGAAACACTGGCCCCCCATTTGTATTGACTGTAATGCACAATGACCCACATTGCCATAAACTCCCTGCTGCACATAGTTTTGCAGCTGCAGCACAAACCTCGCATTCACTTGTAGGAGAGGCAATTCCCAGCGAAATGTGGGATTTTCACCGGTAACAGACACGGTAGTGTCACCGCTAGAGCCTCAGTTACCAGCAAAAAACAAAAACACTGCAGCGCCTATAGTGTGAAATGGCCCTAAAATTATTTCGGACATGCAGTTTATAATGCATCAATGAAGTCTGTGAATAGTTTTTATTACTGCACATTTAATTTTAAAAGCCTCAACAATTTCCTGACGGGCCTCTATGGTCCACAGACTGATGAATCCAGCAGGACTTTGTCCTATTACCTTATCAGCTTTTGATGTTGTACAGCGCACAACAGGAGATTCAAACTATTGAATAAAAGAGGAGCCGAATGAAAGCTAGAGCCTACAATTTGTTAAGTAGGATCCTGAACATACATATACTCCCCAGTCTAAAGATTAGATCTCCACTAAAAAACTGAAATTGCACTTACCGGTAACTACAAATCCCATGATGCCTAGCAAGGCAAGGTCATAGATAATTTAAATCCCCCCAACCCATTATAGCCCATCTGTGACTAATACACCCCAATAGCTGCACCTGGCTCCGTCCGCATAGCAATGCGGCCCAGACGCCACACATTCACACCGAATGAATCTTTTATGAACAAAGTGGCATCTTTAAGCATTTCTCGGAACATGAATACACCTACTCTGAAACATGAACTTCAGAGAGATACATAGAACACATTTGAAAGTGGTTTACAAAATGCTGCTCTGGTTTCATTAAAGATTTATAAGGTTGTTCAGGTTATTTTGGAACTCACGCTGAGGTTTTCCTCCCAGGGTGCCTTATAAAATAAACTGGATCATGTTGCATATTAAGTATGCAATTACTGCCCAAACTTTGACAGTAAAATCTTTCAACTATTTGCTATTCTGCCTCGCTGAAAAAAAAAAATTAAACTTATGAATTGGAATGAAGAAAGGGGGGAAAAAAGGCATTAAATGGCTGAGCGCTTTCCATTCCTTAATACCTCGGTTATCTATGTAGCACAGTTAGAGGGTAGACACTTCGATAATTTATCAAGTCATAAATACATCCCGCGCAGAAGTAAGGTCTGAACCTGAAATACCAGGTACATTAATTATCGTCAGCTCTCTGCATCCTTCCAGCCAATTAGTGAAGCAAAACGCAGAGAGAAGCCGTCCTTTAATATTTTAATGCAAATCTAGAACAGCCGTGAAAATGCTTTCATATGAGCGAGTGGGTAATTCAATCTCAGTCCAGAACTGGGCACAGTGAGGGATAGAAAAACTTTTGCAAGTCGTTAATTGAGTGGTAAAAGAATAATATACAGCAAGAGCATAATTTTCATGTCACTTTTTTAATGTCACCACTAGTTACTCAGTGGCTTGAGTCTCATCACCGCAGACTGCTGGAAGAATCATTTCTACAGTGCTCTCTTAAATGAGATTCGGGTCAGGTTGGTAACCTGCCATTAAATTATACATAAAGCTGAATTATTTTTATTTCAGTAATTTGGATCAATTTGAGGAGGATACCATTTGCCTTTTTATTAAAAAGATTTGAATTCCTTACAGCAGTGATACCCAAACCTGGGGGCTGCAGAGGTATTCCAAGGCGAGGGGGTGCAGTTAGGGGGCTTTTGGAGGGAGAAACAGAAAGCCAAGCATGAAAGAACTAGCTGCAGACAGTAAGTAGAGTGCACCCAGTTGTTTCTTCATCACAAATTGGCCCTTGTATGGGTTGTTCTGACCTTACACCCAATGCATACTAAAGCATACCATAGGCGTCATTGCAGCGTTATTTATCAGTGTTTTTAATGTTCAACATATACAGTTTTATATGACAGATTTTAATAGGTTTACATATGAAAATGTAATATGTAACATGTAACATTTTCAAGAGCTCATCAGATTTGAATATGAATGACAGTGTATACAGTGGCATACAATTTCCTAAACATGACTATTACATTTTTGGCAGTTTAGCAGCTGTTTAAAGCAGATTTTCCAACTAATTGTATTAAAAATTTTACTGAATTATTTATAGGTTATTCTATTGTGAGACAGCCAGGGACATGATTCCCACACATCATTACTAGAATGTCAGAAGTGTGACCATGGTTAGAGTCCCAGTGAATCCTAGTAACTTACAATCTGCTTATATGCTTTAATCACACACCAGTTTATCAAGTATTTACCTCACCTCTTATGCTTATGTGCCTAGTATATTTTATTCTTAAAACGTCCTCATTGACTTCCATTTTAAACTTACTGGAGGGTCAGCTTTTGGTCACTTAAAAGACCAGCAAACGATCTTCAAACGTAAATAAGCCCTGAGGCCTAGGCTCCACTGTACGCTGGTCTCCGCTCAAGTCTCTGTTGCACTCCTATAGATGCATGTTGCTGCGTAGATTTTAACGTGATGGAGGCCTTGACTAGCGGATCCAGGGCTCTGACGGGCTGTAGAGACAGCCCTGTCAAAGCTCCATTGTCATCAATGGGCGGCTCGTGCACTCAGTTAAAATCCCTGCATCCAACAGTGGAATTTGGCAATTTTCTTTCACAGAAACTTAACACAAAATTTTTATATATGCCAGAACAGAAACTGCCAGTGTTCTCTTGTGTTTGTGCCTAGTTTTTACAAAAATAATGGTCATATAAATAAACCACAATTAAGCACATTATCATTTTCGGAAACAGCCAGTTCACTATAGGCAGCTGTACAGTTTGCCATTAGTTTAGGTAACAAGCCGTTTCTTAAATTTCAGGCAAAAAATATTTTGAACTAAAGATCCAACTCCGATCTCTGTTTTGATTGTTGGATCTCTGTTTTGAAAACTGGATGACCACACACAGTGAACACTATGAAAAAGTACCATTATATTGGATAAGATTATTGGTTCCCAAACTGGGCAGGAGGGCCCCCATCCAGGGGGCACAGATGTATTCAAGGGGGAGCGAAGCAGAGGTGGCCCTTGGTGCTATCTATGTGAGAATTGCACAGAGAGGGGGAGAGAAATGTGCAGAACTCAGCTGCCTATTGGCTCTCCTCCGCTGTCAGTTTTCTTCCTGTGGGGATAGCACAGTCCACCCACCCTCTCCTACCACTGCCAGCCATTTAGCAGACAAGCCAAGAGATGGACAAACAGGAAGACAATAATGGGGGAACTAGCTGCATTAGGTAGTACGGATGTAATATGTGTGTCTGTCTCTATGTGAATGATACATTTTTCTTTATAATTGGTGTGTGTGCGTATATGATGCACATCTTTTCATGGTATGTGTGAAAAAAGGGAGTAGTATTTTAAATAACATTTGAGCATCATTTCACACTTGCCGCTCTGTGAAAATGGTTTCTTTTTATTCCTTAACTGACATGCTAGCGGTTATGCTACTACCTTTAATGAAACCCTGCATTTCCATGTGCGCTGGACTTCATTCTGAACCTGTGTAGTCTGAAGGGGGGGGGGGATTGCAAGGAAAGGACCCCCTGGATTAGATAACCAGAAAAATGACACTAGGTTTAGTAACAGTAGCCATGTTTATACAGTCTACTCCAGGATTTCCCACCCAGAATATTAATTATTCTAATTATATATATACACAAATATAGCAAGGCATTAATGAAAGTCGACAAATCAAGGTCATGACTTTAAAAAGCAAAAAACTTTAAAAAGTTGATGACTCCGAGAAGTCGGCAAGTGTCCCCCCCCCCCCCTCTCAGTATGTGCACTTGTACACACAATGCAGTCTATGGGTTACGTTGACACCTGTTCCTTGACTTAATAAACTATTTTATTCACTTAATAAAATGAGAAGGAATTTAACACAAGGAGAGAGACATCTGAAGTCCAGGGTCCATCTGAAACAGCAGCCAAAAGCCAACACAATTCATGCTAGCTCTGTGGGGAGTTGTCAACAGCAGAGAACAGAGTAGCTTTACAGTTATTTTTTTAATATTTTTTTCTGATCCACACTGTGTAGTGTTGACTCATTCTGTGTGTCTTGGATGTTGAGGTTTAAGTTTGACCCACTTTCTGTTTTGCACTTAAATTTACCACAAAATTCAAGGTATTAGTCGATGTTTTTGAGGTTTTGTTTTATTGTTATGTAGCCTGGTAATTTACAAAGAATAATGTTGTTTATTGTTGGACACCGGTTTTCCTCTGCTGTGTCTGTGTGATGAAACATCAAATGTCCTTATGCATATAAATGAAAAATTGCATCATGACGGGTGGAGTGACAGGAGGGTCAAGCTGGAAAAATATGTGAATCCTACATCATTACACTTCAGAGTGTAGTTAATGAGCCAAGCACAGATAAGGACTCTAGGATTGATCCTAGCAGGTTTAGCATTTGGTACTCTTGTGTAAAAATATTGCTTTGAAAAGCTATAAAAGATGCTAATTCTTCCCAGATTTAAAGCATGATTTTAAGTTTGGATAACAAATTCATGAAATCATGATAATATACATTACCTTTATTTGCTAGAACAGAAGAACAGCTTAATTTAGAAGAGGCTATCCTGCAAGCTGATGCAGCGGGGAGGCAGGTGGCTGAAATTTATTATGTATTAAAATAGGAGGATTTACATGTACAACTCATGGAGCTTCTGCACTGGAAAGACTGGCATGGGAAATCCTGCACTGGAAACCCTGGCATGGGAGTTCCCTAAATCTGAAATAAGTGTTTTCAATAGATGCACACAAATTAATCTGCTTACAAATGGCTATGGGTATTTGACTGTACAAGGAGTACCCAAATCTCAACAGTGATTTTCTGTAAAAGCTGGCCATTTGAGACATCAATACATTTAAAAAAAACAATGCTCATTAAACCAAAGCAAATAAGAAAATAAAGGCAGAGGATAAAATTTTTAAGCAACCACTGTAATTAAGCAACTGTGGCCATCACAATGACATGGAAGCGCTTTAGCATACATACACAGGCTTAGCTTTCCCTTTATAGCAGTAAAAGCATCAGTCAGCCAGCACTATCCATAACATTACGCTTTGACAAAGTAACTATAAAAAGAAACATAATAAATCTGTACAAGCAGAACAAAACATATGTCCAAGTCTTGCTGACAAAGACCCAAAAGCACCAAAAGACATTTTTCTGTAAAGTTTCAATTACACCATAGTGACTAGTCCATTACAATTCACCCTGCATCCCAAAGATACAAGTACAGTGGGAAGGCCAGTCTCTTTAATTACAACTGACTAATGTAAATCATAGCATAGATCGTATAGTGGGATTATCCTTTTGACTGGCTAGAAAGAAAAGCTCTATAAACAATTCAGGGGATAACTTTGGCAAGGCAATTAAATAAAATGAGGACAGTCATTGAAACCTTAAATGTTCAGAGAGTACTTACTATCTTTCTCTCATAGAAGGCTCCACTACTGTATGTTGTGGCAAGAGTGGAGGCACACTCTTCCAGGTACCAAGGCTTGTAACCATTCTCTGTGGTGCTGCTAATGGAGATGGTGTAGACACTGTTGGTATATCCATCACAGGAGCAGTAATCTCCTTCTCTACCACCGTTACCTGATGCCCATACAAAAATTGAACCAAGCCCCTTCCGACCCTAAGGCAAAAAAAAGCAGAATCATTTCAAAACTTTGTAGTTTTTTTTTTAAAGCAGAACAATGTTTAATGTCAAGATAATCAATAAAAATTGAGGAGATGCTGACCTACACCCAAGACTTATGGCTAAATTCTAAGGCACTTATGAGAAGAATATGGTGTGCACTAGTGTAGAGTAGAGTACAAGTTAGATTGTAAGCCCTATTGGCCAGGGTCTACTCCTCCTGTGTCATAAGCCGTGTTTTGTGTTGCAACTCAACTCTAATTTATTGTACAGTGTAGTGTAATATGTTGGCGCTATATAAATAAAAGATAATAAGAGTAAAAAAAAATTAGTACAGAAGAGGAGCTTTTAAAAAGCGTAGAGTAAGGTTTAAATTCATTATGGCTGGATATGGCAGAAGAGTGGATCCTGGGCAGAAAATTTTTGTACTTTTATTAGGGGGAAGAAATGGCCATTCTAGAAATGTTTCTGTAACCTTCTTTGTGCTTTCAAGAAAATCTTGTCTCAGAGGTCTACAAACAATACCTTTGACTTTATGTGTGGTTTGTGCTCTGACATGAACAGTTATCTGTGGGACTTAATACAAGTCCAATTAACTGGATACCATATATGGACTCCAAATAAGCTGCAAAAACATCTCAAGAATGATGAGGGAAAAACAGGATGCACCTGAGCTCAATCTTGAGTTTTATGGCAAAGTTTGTGAATCCTTATGTAAATGTTATTTCTCTGTTTTATTTTATTTTTAATACATTTGCCAAAACATCAAGTTTTTTCACATTATTATGGGGTATTGTGTGTAGAATTCAAAAGGGAATCCATTTTGGTATAAGGCTGTTACATTACAAAATGTGGAAAAAGTGATGCACTTTACTTTCCATGAATGTAAACTCACTGCGGCAACCATTTTGTGTTTTTTTTTTGTCAGAGGGGTTCCTTTATTGAATAACTGTACATTATAAACACACATACAGAGAATGCAAAATATAGAAATTACAGCAATACAATGAAAAGGTAATTTATCACAAAATGTCCAATAGTAATTGTGTAGTCATCAACATACAAATATTTGTTATGCTAACCATGATGTCCCAGTGGAATTTTAGTAACAGCACATGTGGAAACATCAAGGCCTGGTGGGCTCTGAGCCAGAACAATTCAGCCCTGACAGAGCTGGACATATACCAGTCTCACACAGCTGTGACAGCATTCTCCACCGAGAAATAAACTTCTGGGAATATTCGGATGACTGCTCCAGTACTCAGGCTTGTGGCCAAGACGGGCACCTCCCCTTCGTGCCTTATCACATTTACAGAGCATGTGTCGAACATGTCAGCTGTACTCACACCCTTACCACAAGGGCCCGCGTAATAGAAAATATTGTTTCATTACATCATACCACAACAGGAGCAGAAGATCAGTAAACTGGGATTTTTACTGCGAACGAAAGTATAAATATTTGTGTTTTGTATCTAATCCCAGCCAATGTGTAACACTAAGCTGACAAATGCTGACAGTCCTTCAAGAATTTGAAAGATATTTCATAATAAAATTACACTGGAAAAAATGCAAAAAGTAAACAGACAAAATACATATAAAAGGTGATAAACTAAGCAGTCCATAGGTTAGATGTGGAGCCATGGATGCTACCTGTTGCCCCACAAAAAATATAAGCTTAGAAAAGTATCTCCACTACTGGAGTCCAAACCATAAACCCTCTGCTGGGACCACCCCACTTTTATACAAAAAATACTAGAAAGTCATCATGACTAAACCACCCCCCCCCACCCACCACACCTTTAGTATTGTTATCAGATAGGATGTTTCATTTATTTTTTGTCACTATAGGTGAAGGGAGAGAGAGGGTGACTTTACAGTACAGATGTTCCAGTTACTACATACAAGTTTAGCTTGAGCACACAATAACAAATAAACTAAGCCACATTTGATACCTTCTTAATGCCTTCTTCAAAAGCTTTTTTGGCCAGAGGTCCAGGGCCATCCACAGTCTTCCCATCATCATCAGGGCCCCAGCTTGCACTGTATATGTCGATGTAGTCAGGTCGGATGCCAAGGGACTTTGCTTCAACAACATCTGTAACGTCCCCATCTAGCATTCGGATTCCTGAAATAAATAAAATATAAAGCTAAAATCCCACAACACATAGGATCTGTGCTGGAGTAGCACTGAATCTAGATAAGAAAATGCTCAAGTGTCAGCAATAACCAGAAAAGACCATATGGTAACACTTTCAATGCTATGGAGCAGCTAGAGCTCAAAAGTAACAACTTGTGAAATTTAAGTAGCCGTCTTTACTGACCACATAACCACAATGTTTTCAACAATTCACGCCAAGTATCTGTTAAATTTGTACCCAAAGCAGATATTTGCCGTTTTGTATCTCGCAGCCAGCATCTCCTTGCATACAAACAACTAGACCTTCCAATTTAATTAGGAGGGCAGACAATTAAGCAGTTCTCCTCACTTAACCGATCAACGTGCTCTTGCTTGGTCACTGGAGAAACCTCTCAATGCTACTTCAATCATCCAACCACAAAACCACTCTGTTTTCTAGCGCATACAATCAGATTTTATAGCCTCGCTGCTGCGTCTAAATGTCTGCATACAAACTATGCATGCATTTCCATTAAATGAGCTTTACAAGAGACAGGGCTTTGGAGGAAAAAAATAAGCGAAAACAAAATGATAGGACAGGAAAGATACCAGTTTTTAAAATCTCACTGAAACGATAAAAAATTAGTATTGAGCTGGAATATTTGAATTGCGAATATATTCGAATATCGGCTATTTGAGAATTCACAAATTTCTGGAATATGGCAGCAGATATTCGCAATTTCGAATATTCGCCATTGTGGACCATTCATTTTGAAGGTTATAATGAGGTGATTATAATCTAGTGTATAATTTAGTTTATATTTGAATATTCACAAATATATAATCGAATATTAGTAGAATTATTCATGAAATATCATGAATTCGAATATCGCCTATGTCGCTCATCACTATTAAAAATTTACTTCCTGTACCCTCAGCAACACAGTATTACAATGACTTCTATCCTGTGCTTTCTAGGGGTGATGTGAGAAAGTGGCAGAGGGCATAAAATACGACCCACAGCAAACACAAAGCTCATCTTCAACCTGCATAACCTAAAATTCTACTAAACATTATAATAAATACTAAAACTAAAGCAGAGCCTAATATTATCCAGTTATGGCTTCACTCTGACATTTAATACTCTGCAAATAATACCATTGCAAATATCAAAAAGAAAATATATATCCCAGTTTAAAAGAAATGCAGATCAATGAAACAAAATAGAATTGACACAGCTACATGCCATAACACATGGCACCCTAAAGTGTGGTTTATTTGGAATATAACACCAAAGAACATTTTCTAACAGTGACACTACTATGTATTGAAGATCATTCAATAATACTGGAACAAAGTATAAATTGGCCCTCCAAAATCAGTGCATCTTGAGAGACAACAACTAATATGTGTTGGCAAGCCTAAGAACATTAATATGTCATGGAGCTTCTAGGAACACCATTCGACAATAGTGTAGTGTGGTGTGGTGTGGTGTGGTGTGGTGCCATGTAGTGCATCTACTCATGCGACCAGATTCTTTATATAGGTTGTTTTCTGCACAGCACACAGGCACAAAGTTTGCACACCAAGAACGAATGGTCCAGGCAACAAAGTAGGGGATATTTACAAGTTTACTAGCATGAATGATATTTACAGGCACTTCACCATCACCCAACTGACAGGGATGGGGCATCAATCTTAGGGGCTACAATTCCAAACACTTGTGCCTACTTGTTGTACCTTGGATCGACTGAAGGCTCTCTCACCAGAAAGGAGTTTTAGCAGCTCTTGACAGGAAGTCATGCTAAATCAGCAGAGAATCTAACCCAGGAATCCTGCGTCTGGGGACACGTCTGTGGAGTCTGCAGTGTATAAGGACAGCATCAGAAAAGCCCAGGACACTCTGAGGTGTGGGTATTTATGTGCCCTCAGAGGGGGTTGGTTTAAGGCCAGTAGTTGGGCAAAATAGAATTGATACACAGCAGACAGCCATCAGGACACATACCCAACCTCATGTAGGCAGCAGGTGATAAACTCCTAAAGGGCCAAGCACCAAATATACATATTTACAGTGAATACATAGGAATAGTGCAAGGGTAAGGCATATACAGAGTAAACACATATACACAATTAGTGAATAAGACACTACCCTAGGAAACCCAAAAATATGCATGCATTTATAATAATGCATTTAAATGTACAAACAGTGCCGTTAACTACTACTAACAGGGGCCTAATCTGCTTCAGAAAAAGAAAAATCCCCCAGAGACCCAAATATAGAAAAATCTTCTTGTAGGACTTTGTTTTATGACTTCATGGCCAGATAAAACAGGCCTATTTCACATTCAACTATCCAATAGTGTTGCAGAACTGAACAATAGGACCTATTAGTAATGTACATGAGGTTTTAAAAATAAAAAAAATGGGGGAGGGTTTATTTTTATAGCCTTAAATGTGATGTTGTAATATTACGACAATGGGTCTCTGGGGGTTAGGTTTGAAACTATCCCTGTCCCAGTAGATGTCCCACATACCCCCTTGTAGAGCCAAAGCTGAAAATCGGCTGTAAAAAAAGTGCTGCTTAAAAGTATAGACCTGACTCTTTGGTGGAGAAGGGGGGGTATTCTGACCTCTGCAAAAGAACCACTGCTTCCACATGATGGCATACTAGCGCACACTATGTCAGGCTGTTTGTTCCTTTTCAAGGAAAACAAGGCCCCTGAATACATTTTGTTTTGGACAAATATTTAGCTATATCAAAAGGAAAGTTCAGTTGGGCTTTAGCAGTAAGACCCAAGCTGACATCAAATCAGGAAGAGTATTTTTGGATATGGCTGCAGTAGATTATGTAAAACCTTTCATTTCTCAGACTGAAGGTTCTTGCTTAGATTGTAATCCATATAACACCTTTGTTTTCAACAACAAAATCTGGTAGGTATAGCCGTCACTTCTACAGATGATGAAAGCAGAATAGAGCTGAACAGAGTGTCTACAGAAAATGATGTGGAATAGAAGCGATAGTATGCGACAAAACAGACCGTTGTATTAGAATGTTAGGGTAAGCTTTGTATTACAGGGAAACAGGCTTCTTTAGTCGTCGCAGGCCAGATTTTCATTAGAAATTATTAGTAATCATTTTACTAGATTTAGAACCATAAACATGGCTGAAGGATACTGGACAAAAGACAGTAACCATAAGAATATTTATTCAAAGGCAGCTTTGATGAGTGTTTATCAACATTTAAAAAAGCATTTCATTTTTTACTATAAATTTATCAGTATACATGAAGACAAAACAACATTTTGGGGGGTTTTATGCAAATACGAATATTCGCCCAATTGGAGATAAATGGCTTTGAAGAAACCTTTACTTTTTGTTATGTACCCCCTGTTAGAAAGCCACTTCAATTATTGCTTGTGCTATTTTTAAAATTAAAAATTAAAAGTCTCCACTACTCATTGGCCCCAGGCACGTCGGCAACTCATTGGAATGTTGTAGAAAAGATGTTGCTTTTCCTTTTTGACACTGGACTAAAGTTAATGCCTTGTTTAACGCAGCAAAAATTAGCAAAGAATTTTGACATTTGGTAGTGAGAACTCAAAGTTTGGTGCAGAGCAATTTTATGTACTTTGCACAAATGAAGCTTTGGGGGGCGTGGATTCGTTGGCATCTGAGATGGCTGCTTGATTCCAGAGCTCCAGTCCGCCGAGCACCCAACAGAGTGCTTTTAGCCATCCAACTGCTGCAATGGGCAAAATCGGGAAGCAGGTACCAACTGTGGAGCCCCAGCAGCCCCAGCACCCGCCCCGCCAAATTGCCGACATTTTCAAGACACAGCGCGCTGAAGATGACGCCGGCGCGCGGCCCAAGATGACGCCGGGAGGCGATGATCCAGGAAATGGATCCCACGACGGCAAACCACGCTGGATCCCTCGCCCAGAGCACACATGCACCGCCTGGGGACTATCTGCAGCTGCTCCCCACAAGGGCAGAACTGTCATCTGTAGCCAAGGATATCAAGCAAGCTCTGGCAGAGGCTGTGGCTGGGCTGCATAAGGACATACTGGATGTGGGACACAGGCTGGACGCTGTGGAGACTGCGGGGACACGCAGGGACGAAGCAATTACTGTCTTACAAGCCCAGCAGGCAAGTGTGGTTTGCACAGTATTGTATATGGATCGTCATTTAGATGATGTGGACAATAGCGGTCGGAGATCGAATATACGTGTGAGAGGCATCCCTGAATCGGTTTCAGCGGCAGATATCCCTAGGGCTTTGCACACAATCTTTAATGGTTTGTTGGACCATCCCACAGACACAGCGATTGAAATCGTTCGAGCGCACAGAGCCCTTCGTAAAATCAACCCGCAATCGCCTGTTCCACAGGACATTGTTTGCTGGCTACAAAGCTTTCCCCTTAAAGCGACCATTATGCGCAGGGCGCGACAACAGGGTGTGCTGGCCTATGATGGCGCTGAGATTCAACTTTACCAAGACCTCACACCCAGCACCTTACAGCAGCGGAGAGCATTGCGCCCTTTACTGGAGGAGTGGAGATCTAGAGGCATAAAGTATAACTGGCGCTTTCCCTTCTGCTTGTCGGTCACCCATAATGGGAAGGAGGCTAACCTGCGTACGCCCGATGACCTGGAATATTTCTGCTCTACGCTTCACCTGCCGATGGTGGATTTACCCAATTGGCACAGAGATCTGCTAGAATCCAGCTCCTGGAGGGAGGCACTCCTACCATCTGGCGCCTCAAGGCTAGGTCGGGGACTCCACAATGTTACGGAAGAGACGTCCGCTTCCATGGTTTGGGAGGCGCACAAGTGCGTGATACGGGGCAAATTGATTGCCCGCAATAAAGCTAGGAAAGCCCGTATTGTAGAATTGCAAGATTTAGTGACGAGGTTAGAAGCGCAGCACAAAGAATCATTATGAAGGACCTGTTCTGAATCGTTCTGAAGGACCTGACGACAGCCAGATGTGACCTTTTGACAGAAATTGACTTTAAGATCCGGAGAGCAGTCTCCTTACGTAACAGTGTCTACTATGAGTCAGGTAATAGATGGAATATAAGGCGCATTTTGTACCATTAAAATTAATGTTGAAGGGTCCATGCATTCCTTAAAGTCCGAAATGTAAAAAAATGCCATTTCCTCCAGCTAAGCCACTGCCAAAAAGAGATTAGTCTGCATTAGCACAAAAGCAGTACCCATTCTTTGAACACGGCTGGCCAACGCAGTAAGGAGAGACCATTTTACAGTTAGATAGCATGAGTGTGTAGCTAGTGTGTATAGACAAATGCTAAGGTTCAGCCCTGCACACATCTGACTGCAGACAAGACCTTTTCTGGCACTGGCCGTTTGGGTGGATATGATACAGAAGTCAATACTGCATGGTCCCAGTCCTACCTACCTCTTTGTGGAACATTCTGGTATATTCTTTATATATGAAGGGAAGCTATCTTTTTAGTGTTTTCTCCTAATTTTCTCTTCAAAGCTGGGTGCGTCTTATAGTCCACAATAGGTAATTGGGTAACTCTTCATTGAGTTAATGCTTTCGGTAGATTCTCTGGCAAGATTAAGGCTGTAGGAAACGAAATTTGTTTAGTTTTTTAAAAAACCCAAAACCATTGTGTTTTCATTTCTTTTCCTTCAATTATGCCAACCTAGATAGCAGCGGCGTGTAACCTCTAGGTTACTACTCATATACGTTTCCAGTGAGTGACTCACAATATTAAAGATGAAAGGTCGCTTTAGGCAGTGGCACACCTCTTCCTTAGGGAAAGGCTTATGTTAACGGCTGGACTCGCCTTTTCACTGTAGGGAAACCTGTGGTTGCATCGTATGCCAATTGTGAGAGCACAGCTTTAGGATTAGTTGGTGTCATGAGGAAAAAGTTCGGTGGAATAGGTGTATTTAACGGAGCACAGTAGGAGATGATCTCCCCAGCATCTCTGATCTCTTCCCTTCCTTTTCAGAAGGAATTTCTTCACGTAGCATGGGCATGAAGACAGAAGCTTTCTACATATAGAGAAGAGTGGAGGCAAGAATATTTTTAGATAAGTTGCTGTTTCCTTGGGAGAGCACCAAACTGCGTGTGTGCAAAACCTTTTTAGTGATGAAGAACAGAAGCACACTTTAGAATGCAAAGGTTCCACTTCTTGAGTTCTATAGAAGAAAGGAGAGAAGAACTTTTGATCCTGGATCTTGTGTTAATGAAAACTTGCATACAACATATTTGGGTTCTGTGTGTACAGTTGGCAAAAGGACAGACGAAAGACAGAAGAAAAGCGATTTTACTTTTAATAATTAGCTTAATAGATATTAAATAAAGCCCCCATCTATATACCTCATTCTTTAGAAAATACTACCACTTTGTTCTGGTTGCTGTTCCAGTCTTTAAAATGGTGGACAGCAGGGGACCTTTTCAGTCCTTGTGTTGCCACCCTATAGGAAGAAGAGATGGGTTGAGAGACTGTGTGAGAGAGACACGGGGGCTACAGGGACACAGCAACACTTTCATATTTCTAAAGCCCCCCATAACCCTTTAGATCACTTCATACAATCTCCTTTAGATCTACCAACCACTATGTAGTGCCGGGTCCTTCCTGTAGAATACATAGTAATTGGGAAGGTTAGAAAGATCCTCATATTTACGGGTTACGTGGTTTGTTAGAAGAAAAGTTGCTTGGCTAGCATTTCCATGTTATAAAATATTATGTTCCCCAAGAACCGCATATGATTGCTCAACATGAAACCGCTGCCAGTAGGTTTAATTTCCCACCAGACTTAATACAAAATTTTACTTAGAAAGGTTTATAGAGCTGTTTTATTACTTTGCCCATCAGCATTTCTTTTTGCTTTTAGCACAAAGATTTTTCTGATGAGTTTCAATTCTTCCAATGTTGACTCACCGGTACTACGGGATTGACCTACATAACCCCATGAATACTGTACTCCACGCAGTGATGTTGCTGTGCAGGTGTTCACATTCAGTATAAGACCTTTGGGCCCATATGTCATTTAATTTCACCCAGCAGTGTCCCAGAAAGCTCAGCAGCTGCAGGGCGGTTTTGCACGGCAGGCTTTTTCTGATGCTCACCCTCCCATTACCCAGAGGACTTGACTTGAGCAGGCGGACGAGCAAGACTTTGCTCAAGGCTCCGACAAGCTCTCAGGGTTCTTTGGTTGTGCGACATCAAATGATATTAATGGTATGGGGATTAGCAGAGACCTGGAATGTGGTATTGTGAGAACGGTTAATGAGAAATAAAACAAAATATAGCTTTGAACTACAAACTCTAATGACAGACGGGGGACGCCTTAAGAGGAGGGGCTGGCCAAAACTGACTGACTTTTTTTTATTCTGAATTTGAAAGCCCTTGATAAAAATTAATTAATTTGGTTACTTTTACATTCTACTTGGCTGATATACGTGTTTTATTTATTCATTGATCTACAACCTAAAAATGTATGCGCTCTTGTCTGGCCCTATTCCTACCCGTTATGTTACAGTGATGCACATAGTGGTACTCGCGTACACAAAAGGGGCCAACAAACTAGGCTATGCGTACGGCATTCTTGTTACAAAGACTAATATGCGTACTAACAACTTGGAGCCACTCCATGTTGGGTGGCCGCAGCTAAATGTTATATGTATACAATTTATGTCACTTGGATAAAATGCAGGGAAATATGAAAAAAATTTAAAAAAAGATAGGGGTTGTCAAAAATGGGGAATGTAAATTATTAATCTGAAAAAGATTGGATTCTAAGGGTGTTGGAGAGGAAAGTCATAGTAGGCTATGTAAGGGTAAAAATCAAGAAAAGCACTTGACAGGGTGACCAGATGGAATATGACTATGAAAGGTTGACTTTGGACGCTGGTTTAGTCTCAGGGGTTAGTTACTAAGCCAGAAAAGTCAGGCTTTGTACTTACTGAGGTATGAGATCTGGGGGTCAAAATGTGTACGTGAGGATGATCTGCAGCAGAAACCTACCATGCATCAGGAAGCTGATGCAGATGACAGTGAGGAAGGGACCACCCTACATATGGGCCCCCCCCCCCCCTGAACACCAAACACCACGCCTCTAGTACTCATCTGAGGAAGCTCACTAAAAAAGCTTATGGCCACCCAGGACTATGAGACTTTTCTTCTAGCTTTTGCAAACGCAATACAGTGTTGAGACTAGGATTTTTAACTATTCTGGCCGATTCTGGCCAAATAACCTTGGGTGTGTATAAGGTTCTGAATTTAATCTACACATTAACTAAAGATATCTGCAACTGAAATGAAAATGTTGAAGTGTGTGTAATGCAAGTGTAGCCCTGCATGATGTTTAAGGACAAGTTGCGTCAGTAAGCCTTTTTTTTTCAAGGGTGACTTGGGCAAATCATATATTTTTTGTAAAAGTAAATTAAGCTGCCAACATCTCTAAATGTCATGTATGATTTGAATATACTCGTTGGATAAGCTTGTGTTAAATCTTAAGGCAGAGTGAGTGGTTCCAAAACTGGGGGGACGCAAAATGAATTCCAGAGCTGCTTCTATTAACCGGTTGAATAGGGAGGGGGGGGGGGCCAGCAGATCAGATAATGTCTAAATAGTAAAGGGGTGGCCCTGATAGAAAGTTTGGACCACTGATAGAATGTTTGGGACATTTTGTATGAAGGGGGAGAGAAAAATATTGGGACTTTATAGGGTTTTAGTAAGATGTTGCTGCACTGTGTACATAGATATCCCAGGGCAATTCCTCTTATGCAACGGCTCACCTGAATCAGGTTTCGATTGGATGTCTGTAGCTTGTATCATAAAAGGGCAACCCTGGTTTGAGAATTGCACGCAATACAAGCTGGAAGGAGCTCTAGTTTCCTCTTCACTCTATCCAAAAAATAAGTCTAGGCCTTTTACTACTTAACACTTTAAAAAAATAATGCTTACAATTTGATTATCCTTTTTTAACATATTCATCAATAAGTACCAAATATTACAAGTGAAATGTGTGAATGTTGTTTCATTGACTAATATGTACAAAAAGTAAAAAATGACTGCTTCTGTGGTTTTGGGAAGGGGGACAAAAATGCATAGACTTGAAGGACTAATTCTATCAGACAGCAAGTGATATGATACCGAAAAGGTATAATAATCTAAATACACATTTATATTATCAAACAGGGAAGTGTTATACAGATAAAACTTCTTCTTTACTAGGGCATTATGTTTTTTTATTGGGTATAACATATTTCAAATCCTTAAGAAAATAATTTCTGGTTATATTATACTCTGAGCTTACTTGGAAGCTGGTTTTATGTCTTCAAAGGCAACATTCATACAACGTAATAGGGAATTCTTCCTTGGAAGTCATAGTATAGCAATGCATAATATCATCGGTTATTATATGTAAATCTAATTAAGGTGTCATTTTAATTTTTCACATCCAGAAAAATTTTAATTGCATGTTAAAAGGGTTGGAATTGGTTTGTTACATGACAATGCATATGTTTTAAAATGTTTAGGAGTATGGCAAAAGATAACGAAGATTTCTTTAATGGGAATGTTGCATTGTGCAGGTCTCCGTGGTTTTGCTTGTTATGTTTTTCCATATGTTGGTTGGATGTTTCAAGTAAAGAATAAAATTGGCATTGACCTTATCGGTAATGTGCAAAAAACATATTACTACCTGTCTCACATTGTTGAGGAGAATTATCTTGCTCTTTTCAACATTTCTTTAGTGGTTCTCAAACATTTCAGTGGTTCTAAACTTTCAAGATCCACAACCCAGAAAGGGACATTGCAGGGTCACTTCTTGTATTTGAACACAGAAGTGTGACACTCCTCACTTCCATGTTCAAATACCAGAAGTGACCATTAGCTTATGCACCAACAGGTAAGGGTAATAGCCCTTACTCCGATTTCCCACCTGCTTGTGCACATGTTGGGGTGGAAAGATGGAGAGTAACAGCTTTTCTACTTCCCAACTTGATTATGGATATCAACGTGCTTCTGTTGTGAATGTGGCGACCCCTGTAAAATATTGGGTTGACCCACGCGAGGGGGAGGTCCCCAACCGAGGTTGAGGACCGCGCTTTAGATATAAGAAATTGTGGGCATTCGGCTTATGCCAGTTCCCTTAAGGTCCCACAGCATTTCAATTGCGTTGAGGTCTGGATTTATTTGGGCCAATGATCCCTGCATACGTTTTTTTCCGCCCTTTGTTGTAGATTTGATTGTGGGATTAGAATCACTTAGCCAGCTTTTGTAGCAATCTCCAAGGATTGGCGAATATAAACAATTGACTGCTAGGTGGCCAAGTCATGTGCCTGCAAAAGACCAAGTTTATGCTGTCCAACTCTGTACTTTCCTTGCTATCACATGGGATGGCAGTTATTCTTCTGGCAGTTAAGCATGTTATATTAACCAAGATATGTAAATATTAAGCATGTAATGAGTGTTAAAGCTAATAGGTTAGAACACTACTATTAAAGTTCCTATAAAGCTTCCAATTAAATATCAAGGCATTCCTGAATAAATTGGGCAAAGGACTCCCATAGGAGGTGGTGGTGTGAGTTCTATCGATCTACTTTTTAGATCCAGGGTGACTATTGACAAGCAGAAGAAAAAACTTCTATTGGCGGCCTTCTGTCTGGACTTTTGGTGCAATAATGAAGGCCCTCTAATGATTTTATGTAAGGTTATTTGTGACTTATAACTTCTGATCAGTGGCAACCAATTAAAAGCTTCCACATTTGAAGCTAGGAATTCGGTTCAGCCGTGGAAAAAAATTTGCATTTAATCGAGGAAAGAAAAGCCTGCCTGCTGGTACCTTAGGTTTCAATTAAATTTTCGCTTTGTTTGCTATTGCTAATGTGTCATCTTTAGTTTGTGAATATTTCTAGATTTAAGTTTTCCAGTTATTTGAGGAGGAAATTGTACAATAGTGGCTAATAAAGACTTCAGGAAACCCAAGAAAAACCTGTTATTTTTCCTTAGGATGTGTTACGCACTGAACTACTTACATTTCGTAGTTTTAAAGTAAAAGTATATATTGAATGTGATATTTTGGATGCTGAATGCTTTCTGGTATTGTGGAGATTTGCAAATGGATTTGCGGGGGTTTTTATTTAAGTCTGTTTAATAAATGCTGAATACGCTTAAAATGTGCTGCAAATCCGTTTAGGAGTGTGAATATGATAAAAATAAAAAAGGAAGTGTGAAATTTATGGGGTGTTTTTTGTCTCAGGTTTTTTTCGTGTCCCCAAAATGATCCCAGGGTCTGGTCCCACTAATTTTAGCAAATTCTATAGTTGTAAGTCGATAGGCAGGGGCCCTTACTCATTCTGTGTTCATAACCTGTACCTGTGTGTATTTGTGTTGTATATCCACTCTAAATTATTGTACTGCGCTGGTAATATATTGGCACATTGTAAAAAATTATAATAATTTAGGTTGGTTTTTTAAAACACCTGGTTTATCATATTTCTCAGAAGAAAACCACGAAGGAAACAAAGTCTTACCAGCCATAGGCTATGTCCACACATGCGATGAATTGCACTCAGTGCATTCATCAGACGGGCGATCGTTCCGCACATTGTGATGGGGGCGGTGACCAGGCAATTTCACCAGCAACTTTTTTTTTATATTGTCTCGATTCTAAAAGAAAAAATTGCTTCCATAGAGATGAATCAAAATCGCATCCATTCATGTCTAGGGCGCAATCAGGAAAAAAATAAATTTGGATTTAGGCCATCAGTGAGTGGGAGACCAGCCCATTCAACTGACTAGCCGTGATCAATGCCGCTTTCCGCCGGTGTGTGGCAACTAGCTTCGAATATCTACTTTGGACTAGGAGTGCTTGTCTCCTTAGTTATCTCTCTCTATTTCTACTGGGCCATCACACATTATGTTAGACAAATAGTATGTCGTTTATTCTAGTATTCCTGTTATTTTCTGTAAGCAGCTCATAGTTCTTTCTGTTCTCTCACAGGTAGAATGGATGCAGCAGCAGCAAGTGAAGAAACGGCGGGAAAAGACATATACGAGCAGATTCCGGCTTATGTACTTTAGACCCCATCTGGTACCAACAGGTGGTATCTGGTAAGTTCGCCAATCTACCCATTATTTTCTGCAGGATTACGTCCTACTTGCCAGCGATGATGTCTGAAAAATCCAAAATACATTTACATACTCCATTGTGTAACGAAAACATCAGCTGTGTGATCTAAACATTACAGAAATTTAGAATGCGTGCGTATACACACTTGAAAATAAGAAAATTACTTAAAACCATGCATTAGGATTTGTGAAATAAATGCTACCGTTCTTGCTGACACCAAATTTCAACTGATCACCAGTTCAGGGTCTCTTGTGTTGTTTTGGGGTGTTTTTTTGTTTCATAGTATGCCAATGGTCGTCTTAGGGGTGTAAAAGGTACTGGTCCTGAAGCAATACACTTATTGCCCAAAATTTTACTAGAGTCCATAACTGTTAGACAAATTGCAAAATGTGACTTCCAATATTAAAATCGGATAAAAGCCTCACTGAAAGAGGCCCGTTGATGGCCAGGATATATTGTTTTTTACAAACGGTGGTGGGCAACCTTTATTAGCTAGAGCTGGGCAGGGCTGGGAGTTGTGGATTTTAGTCAAGAGCCAAGGCTTGGTCTTTCCAGTATGGGGCTCTGTCTCGCCAGTGTGTGGGCTGGGGGGAGGGGGGGCGGAAGGAGAACAGTCACTGTGCTCCACTGTGACTGGTTACGCTTCCAGCTGGCTTGTCCACCATGTTTCTTAGGTGCTCTTTCCTTTTGAACATGTATGACCCGGAGGGTGAAGCTTGCAAAGACAGCCGCAGTTGTGGCCCCCCCTTGACTCTTGAACCTGCATACAATCATTCAGCAATGCGACATCCACATTGCAAAGCTACCCAGCAATGTGCTTAATGCCCACCCGTGCTAACGTCGATGCTCGCTACCTACTATGTGCTGAAAGTCAATGACCCTCTCATCCCGAAGTGTGATGCCCCCACGGAGAAGAAAGGTTAACATTTGTAGTTACAATGGATTCTACCACAGTGAGGATAAGTGTGCGGGGATGCCATATTTGTGTTGTATATAATATTTATGCTAGAATGTATGTATATAGAAACAGTAAACCATGAATCCTGTTTAAGAGTAAATATGTTGGGGCACACCAATGTACAAGGACTATTACAGGCTTCTTGTTCACAATGTAAGTGTGGTGCACAGGCATGTCTTTCACAGTGTATTAGATTTATTTTTTGTACTTGCAGCGTTATAATAAAAGTAGATGATGTCAGAAACATGTAAGTTAGAATCGTATTGAAAGATGACCACTGTGTGTTTAAATTTGCCATGGTAGAGCTCTGTGAACTTGGATGGACTTGAAAATTTCATGTTACTTTAGGTGAATGTTGCAACCATCTTGGTTTACAATGGAGTGTTCCAATGTAGCAAGCAAATTTATTTTTACCTCCAATACTATAGGACGAATTACTTTGGGCTTGTAACTGAGTTTGCCAATTGTAGTATTCAAATTCGTAATTCTCTTTAGAGAACTTTCTGAATTTGTGATTTCATTTTAATTATATTTAATTCATTTATTATTGGATCTTTCATGTTTTTTCAGCATGTGGTGATTAAAGGAAGCCGCTGCGGTCAGAAAGAATGTCATGGTGATTGGCGAGAGGGTACACTGGCAAAAAATGTGGTGGTCAGCATCTTAGATGATGGTATGTAGAAAAAAAAAGTAACCCATTGATCTCATTCACAATTATGATGAGTATCAGCCCTGAGATGAGTTTAAGGCTGTCATTAGCTATGCGTAAGCCTCAGACATAAACATTCTCCTTCTCATGTACCTTTATATTAGAAATCACTGTAATCCAGAGCATGGTCACACAAAATTTTATTTGTCGGGTGATCTAAAACCCCTCTCTCGACTACTTTTAAATCCACGCCTACAGATGGTATATGTTACTACTAACCTGCGCATTCACCAACTTTTCACTAGATTCAAACAACGGACGATTGGGCATTCTTAACATCTTGCTTTGCTTAATGGAGTAGCTGAATTATCTTTTACTGTTATTGTGTAGTGTGATAAGGCCTGACTCCCAGCTATTGAAAGTAAATTTCTAGCAGTTGCACAAGTAATGCCTAAAAGTGTGATCATAAAACCAGTTTGTATACACTAGACTAAAAAGTCATCACTCTATACAGCTTCTAAGTTTGTTAATCCCCGACAGTAGTAGTAAGTTATATGACTGGATTCAGATTTTGACTTTGCTGCTACCACTCAAAATACATTAGGGTTTCTTACTGCAAATGGCCTGACTCTGAATCTTATATGGGATATCTGGAAAGGTTGTGTAAAATCTTGTGGCTTGCATTTTTAAAACAAGGCTTTGGCCAAATCTTGTGGGATATTTGAGCAAAACATTCAGAATGCATGTTTGGCGGATGTGTCTTGGTATATTTTACTTACAAAAAAAGGGGTCATAGGAAGGCAAAATGTAAACCCATTAACGTAAAATTAGATAATCAAGATATGCTCTGGGATTAGGTCAGGTAATACACATGGGCCACATCAGAGAATCAGGGAAACTACTTAAATTATAGAAAAATACAAATAATCAAAATAAGCCCTTAGTTGGGGCAGAGAACGGAGCAACAAACAAATGTCAGATTTCACGAACTGGAATATTGGATCTACCGTTCTCCATGCCAATCAGATTTGAGAACTATGTTGTGGATGCTTCATAAAAAAACACTTCAACACTAACAATTGGTTTGAATTTAGGATACTTTCCGCCATGATGTGAAGGGATGACAGGATCCAAGTCCACGATATGATGCAGCAATGAACACAATGCGTTGTTGGTTCCATGTCTGTTGTACTGACGTTCTACATATTATTGGAATTTGTGTACCAGTTACTATCCTTACACTTGTAATGTAAAATTCATAATGTGGTTATCCAGGTTGTGTTCTTTAAATGCGCATCACTAAAGCTAGGCAAGCCAACCCTTAGTTTTCCTGTCAAGCTGCTCGACTGCTGGTCATCATGCACGGCCGCTAGTGCGAGAATCGTCCGGTAACCCTTTGTGTGCAGGCCATTATTCGGATGGGATGTGTTTTTTTTTGCTTGTTTATTGATGTTTGTCCTTATTGATGAATAAAACTGCTGCATTAACAAACAAATACGTAGATTTCCTCCATGATTCTACCTGCATACTGTTTCTAAAAAGGCTTTCCTGTTTGTAGTGCTGACATCTTAATTTTATAAATGGTACATTAGCTGACCTAAAAACAGTCTTGAAAAATGTTATTGTGGGTGTTCAGCTAACTATAGTATTGAAATGTTGGAAAGTCGTTTAGTGTTTGCTTGTAAACATTTCATTCCCCTGCAGACATGGGCACTCGCGTGCTGGTGAAGTGGCTGCATTCTGCCAATAACTCCTTACTGTATTGTGGGCATAGCTTATAATGCCAGGATGGTGGTTAAGTTGTTTTTAATCACTTAGTACTAACCGCTGTCACTTGTTTCTAACTGCTGTCACTTGTTCTAACTGCTGTCACTTGTTCTAACTGCTGTCCTTGTTCAACTGCTGTCACTTGTTCGAATGCTGCACTTGTTTCTAATGCTGTCACTGGTTCTAACTGCTGTCCACTTGTTCTTAACTGCTGTCACTTGTTCAAATGCTGTCACTTGTTCTAACTGCTGTCCAATTGTTCTAACTGCTGTCACTGTTCTAAACTGCGTCATTGTTCTAATGCTGTCACTTGTTCTAACTGCTGTACTTGTTCTAACTGATGTCATTGTTAACTGCTGTTCACTTTGTTCTAACTGCTGTCACTTGTTCTAAACTGCTGTCACTGTGCTAACTGCCTGTCACTTGTTCTAACTGAGTCACTTGTTATAAGCTGTCACTTGTTCCTAAAATGCTGTCACTTTTCTAACGCTGCTCACTTGTTAAACCGCTGCAATTGTTCTACATCGCTTGTCACTTGTTTGTGTTCAAAAACTACTACAGGTAGTATTTCTTCAGTATGGATATTGTGAATGCCTGCTGTAGTTTTAGTTTAATATCAATCTATCAAACGATAGGCACACACGGGTTAGATTCCTGTGGCAATCGGACCCCACTTCAATCACAGTGTGGTGATGTCACGCTGACTGCAGACGGTTTACAGGAGCAGCAGATCATGTCTACATGCAAAGTAATAAGATTGGATAGAGTTTTCCAACATTTGGAACCTGTTCAATCGAGTTTCTTCGAGCGGGCTCTATTGATTCCTGCTTGAAGGAAGACCACCACGGGTAGCTTGTGTAAAACAGATTAGAGTACAATCAAGCCCAATGACAGTGCAAAGTTGAGTTGATTGGTTGTTACTTCAAATATTTTTACAGATCCTTCTTGTGTGGCTAGCTTATTCATTTTTAGTTAGCAAACCAGGGGCACTGTTAGTCTAGAATGCAATCAGGAACAAATGTAATTGAACCCCACAGTGTGAATCACTTTGCTGTCCTTTAAACTTCCAATCAGAATGCTAGCATTAGTTACTGTGCTAATTCCAAAAATAATTTCAAATTCAGGACATTTTTGCGTGCTTTTTAGTAAACTGTGCTGTTCGGGAGGCCGGGTAATTGCTGCAGCTACTGTATATGAGCAGGCAGTCATAAGACAGTGTCGAATTGTAAGGGAAATCCAGAGAGTTTGAAGTGGTATCCTGTATGGGGCAGTCATGACCACTTACTCCTGACATCCTGGTATGGGGCGTTATGACCACCCTTACTCTGACATATGGTATGGGGCAGTTTATGACACCCATTACTCTGACGGATATGGTATGGGCAGTCATGACCACCATACTCCGACTGCCCCAGATATGTACAAATTGCAGATGCATAATACATGGAATCAGGTACACACAGTAAGGCGGGGCTGCGGAGATTGACCAGCACAGCGACCTCCAGCGATTAAATCAGGCTGTGAGATGGCAGCCAGGAAGGGGGGGGTTTGGGGGGTGTGGGGTAGACCTCTTGCCCCCTCCATGATGATGGTATGGTTAAACGACACACAATTTGTAACCGCGACCCAGTGCCGATC
Organism: Ptychadena robeensis; assembly: GCA_036250615.1. NCBI lineage: Eukaryota > Metazoa > Chordata > Amphibia > Anura > Ptychadenidae > Ptychadena > Ptychadena robeensis. The sequence goes on along the minus strand of CM070034.1, from coordinate 127,887,639 downwards.
GACGCCAATGTGCTGTGACCCGATCGCGGCCCATAGGTTGTGGAAATGGCCAAAAGTCATTAAATCTGCTTGTCCCTGCAATAAAAAAGATTAGAAAATATTAATGTAGGTGAAGGGTTTGAATTAAAAAAACCTTAATTGGTACTACATGTTTCTTCTGGAAACCCCCCCAAAAAAAAATCTAAAAAAATCTGATATACAAGGAAAGAAGTAGAGTACTAGGACGCCGTTGGACGAAGAGGATAAAAAATTATTATGAGTACAATTTTTCTGAATTGTTTTGAAATTAATTGCGGCATATGTATATTTATAGGGCATAATAGGAAATGTGTTAAAAATTGGCAGTTAGCACCTTAAAATGTTGGTGAATTAGGGTAAAAGCTAATTTTGCGGTTTTGTTCTCCAGTGTATGCAAACTGTAGACGGTGCAAACGTGTGGCTGTATGGCATGGTTTACAAACCTTTCCTTTAGGGCCACCATTTCTAGATGGGAAACATTACTGACCCCCTCCCCCACTCAAACTACACATTCTTTCAGATGAGATTCAGGCCCATTTCACACTAGCTGTGTTTGTGTTGCAGTAGTGTTCTACAGTACTAGTGTGGAATGCCCCTCAAACTTACATTAAATTCAAGCTAGCTGTCCCCTGGAATACCTCCACACACCATTGTTGCCCCCCCCCTGTTGGAACATGTCGTTATGGTAAGTAAAGTGAGCTTGGGCAGCAATAAGTCGTTGGCGTAGATTTTCATTGGATTGGTAAAGGGATGCAGTCAATGAAAGGCTCATGTTGGTAATTAAAAGCACAATTTTTCCGCAGTATTGTTAACTGTGTGTCTTTATTGTGTGCTATCCTCTTTAGCTGCAACACTCTTGTTCTGTGTACAGACTCAGTTAAATCTGGCTTGTATAATTTGCGTTTATAATTGTGCTTTCTTCTTCATTGTTTATATTAAATACGGCTATTCACCAAGCTTTGAATTGTTCGTGATGCCTTTTGTGTGAGGACACACAGTGTACTTCTTATTGGTGCGTCACCTGTCTTGGGCAATGAGCTGGACTTGTAGAGGGGAAAAGGAGTATAGTCAACGTCATTGCATTTCTGTGATTGTGCTGCTTGTCTGTATCTCCAATGTTCTTATTCATGGGATCTGGCGCGATTAGCGCTGCGCGCTCATCGCAAGGGGGTTAATCAGTCACTATCCCGGTCACTGGTGCACAATATGTTTCTGTTACATGCTGCACCGCTTGCTCTGGGATTAATTGAAGTATTTATACAATATCCGCAGTCATAATGCTTTTGGAGTTTGTTGCAGAATAATTCTCATCAATGACAATCCGATATTTAGGAGAAAACATTGTGACAATAGTAATACTGTTATGGGAAATGTGCATTTTGTGCTTCACAATGCGGAAGACAAAATTTATGTACGAATGGCAATCTTCTTGTAGTGATCAGGTCTTTCAATGTATTGTATGTGTTTTTTGTCTGAATTTATTTGTTTATTGCACTCTTGTCGTTTGTTCATTTGTAGTTCGAAGGTTTTTAGTTAAAACAGATGAAATGGTTCATAATAAATCGTTTTTATGTGCTGACTGTTAAACTTCAAAGTTTGCCAATTTGAAACTCCTTACTCACAGCAAGCAAAATGCTCTTGCAGTTTTTTACCACACCCAAGGGTTAAATGTTCTATCCCTTTTATCTTTTTGAGCTTTTACCATTCCACAATTTTTAAATTTAGACTGATCTTTCAGACTGACTTGTCCCCCTTACAGTGCAGGACTGCATTGTATGTTGGACTGCGTATGGTCTCTTCTTAATGATATTTTCTATTCTGGGAGCATGTTCCACATGATGGCCTCCGCTTTGCTGTGTTTTAGGGTTGTGTTAAACTTCCTGTTAATTTTATTGAAAAAAATATGCATACGTGGTTCTTGGCAGGTCCATTGAAGTAATGGATATTTAAAAACATCATTACCATCGACAACCAGAATTGCAGCAATTAATGTGGATTCCTCATTGTGATTGGCGCACAGCGAGCTATGTGCACTGTGCGTACAGCAATCTGCCAATTGTTTGAATGGGCTTTGTGATTTTTTCCTGATTTACACAAAGTTTAATGGTTGAGATGACCAGAATATACGAATATCCCACATTTTGTTTTCTTTACTGAGCGTAAAGACGAGGGGACTTTTACGCCACCATATTTAATTAATACCATCCCAGAGTGTTTTTTTTTTTTTTTTTAATAAGAAAGTCACAGATAAGGTCCAAATCAAATTATAACGAGTCCGTCGTAAAATCCAAGAAAGTTTTTCACATTTTAATCTTTAAAACATATATAATCTGGATGTCAAGAAATATCCGGGCTAGTTGTGATTGGAAAATATGTCCAGTTCATATGTTGGTTCGATAATGTCACTATCCACATGTTTATGGTTTAATATTTGTTTAGTCTGTACAGGGAAGAAACGGGGGCCATGATTATGCGAGTATGTTATCCATCATGGTTGGTTAGAAGGTAGGGCTGTTTAGTTGCTTTCAATTCCGATCTCGATCTAAGCCATATGCCTATGATCAAAGCTTCATTTTTTTTTTTTTATTTTTTTTTTTTTGGAGACCCCAATTTTTTTTTTTTAATATTAAACTCAAAAGCTGGCTCCAGAAAACCAGCGTTAAAAAAAATACAAGAAAAAAAGCAAAAAAGAAAACCAATATAACACAACTAAAGCAGAACTAGAAAGACATTAGGGAAGGGGGGGGTGAAGAGGGGGAGGGCCTCAAGTCCGTATAAGGTTAACCCGCCGCCTCATTACACCCAAAGTTGTATCAGGTCTAATCCATCTTAAAGATCCGTCAGTATACTAGTACCTTCATCTGACCCTCAAAACATGTTTGCAACGAACCATAGTCATTTCTTCGGCTTTGATATAAAAAATGTTCCTTCACGTAATGTCTTAACTGACGCAGCCATTCCTGATAGTCGGTACTGTTGCCGACTTCCAATGCTAGGGATTCGGGCTTTGCCGAATTGTATTAAATGCCTCTCTAGGTCTTAAACTGCTTGAAATGTGTCTGATCTTCTTGGAGTGGTTTAGAGCAGGTGTGTATTGGGGTATATCGTCTGTCCACGCCGTGTTTAACAATGGTTCATGAACTCTCTCTCCAGAATCAGTGATTTTAGAACCTCCCACCATATTGGAGCAGGTTCAGTCACTGTTGCATCTTCCTGCATCTTCAGAGGTTGTCACTTAACAGTGAAATTTTCTTTGGACTCCGGGGTTCTATACAGTGACATAATTTTATAGTTGTTTTTGATAGTTGACATTTTATGAAGCTTTATGGGCGCAAGAAATGGTAGCCCACTTCTCTGTTGAAATAGGCATCCTAAATCCCGCTCCCAAGGCTTTCAACCGCCGGGGAATTGGAAGGTTTCAGCCATTTTTTTTCAGAGAGCAGCATAGAGTCTGGAAATAGTGTTCTCTGGCACAGATTTTTGAGCATCCTGTTCAAAATCCGTTCAGGGTCTGCGCCCTTGGTACTGGGTCAAATAATGCTTAATCTGCAGATATTGTCCACCAGGGTATCTATTGCCAAAGACAACGACCCAAATCGGCCCTATCTTTGAGCTTTGTGGTCAGTAAAAAAGTACTGCCCGTTTAAGGGGGAATCCTTTGGCCATTTCGAGCGATATGCTTTGTCAGTCCACGTGAATTCTGGATTGTTTCTCGTGGGGTCATGGCCAGGGTCATGTCAGAGAGTACGAGTCTAACTGGGAGAAACCCACAAAGTGGCCCACCAATGGATGCTGCAGACCTAACCGGCTAGGGGTAGAGACGGTTCCCCAAACCAATCAAAATCCTCTGCAAGTGTGTGTCATAATAATAAACTTTGACATCGAGGCCAAAGCCCACCCTGTTTGTTTTGGTACTTTATCAGGCCTTCTCAGTCTGGTTGAGGGTTGGTTCTTCATATGAATGGTCCGAATTCTCTGTCTAGGTTCTGATAAAATTGTGTTATAGCTTAATCGGTTGATTAGCCTGAATAAATACAGCGTCTAGGAGAAGTAATTTTTGGCATGTTCGCCCCAACCACGAAGTCGTTTCCCTGCCTCCACCGCTTCAATCTAGTGAATAGTTTTTAGCAGCTGTGCGTTGGTTCAATTGGATATTGAGATGATCTGACGCAATTCTACTCCAAATTTGCATGTGTGTCGCACCAACTTGAACTTATTATTATTATATATTACAGTATTATATTTTATATTATATTTGTGTTGGAGGGTATCATAGTTGGCGAGGATATATTAAGCGCAACACCGCTTGATTGGTTAAAAATTTATTTTTAGATTCGTTTAAACTGCCATAGCGATCAAAAAGCGCATGAGCGTACCCAAGGTTCTCTCGGGTGTCGTCAAAAAATATGTCGTCAGCAAAGCGGCTATTGATAACAGATTACCAAGGGGAATACATCATATTGGGGGTTCTTTTCCACCGTTTAAAAACGGTTCCAGGAAAGAATAAATAAGGTGGGTGTAGGGGGCCCCCTGTCTGGTGCATTAGGACAGGGAAATTGCCGACAGACACCATTGCCGACCTTCGCATATGGATGAGGAGTACAGGGCTCTGATCATGACAGATTTCCCGGGTAACCGACATACTGCAGTACTTCCAACAATACCCCCAAGACAGGCGATTCAAACGCCTTCTTCAGCGTCTGTTGAAAGCAAACTAAAGGATTTGGTGACATTCAAAAACTTCAAAAACGCCGAATGTCCTCCACGGGATCAGGTGTCCTGCAGGTTATTACAATTGCCATAGTGAGCGAAGGCTTCCCTATATTCCCTGGAAAAGAGACCACCCTCGCTGGGGAGTAGAGATCGTGAATTTGGGCCAAATTACGCTTCACCTTCAAGGATTAGCCAAGAG
>CM070034.1:127860011-127874839 GCA_036250615.1 Ptychadena robeensis | reverse complement strand
TAGAACAAGTGACAGCAGTTAGAACAAGTGACAGCAGTTAGAACAAGTGACAGCGGTTAGTACTAAGTGAATTAAAACAACTTACCACCAATCCTGGCATTATAAGCTATGCCCACAATACAGTAGGAGTTATTGGCAGATGCAGCCACTTCACCAGCACAGCGAGTGCCATGTCTGCAGGGGGGAATGAAGATGTTACAAGCAAACACTAAACGACTTTCAAACACTTTCAAATACTAGAGTTAGCTGAACACCCACAATAACACTTTTCAAGACTGTTTTTAGCAAGCATAATTTACCATTTATAAAATTAAGATGTCAGCACTACAAAAAGTGAAAGCCTTATTTAGAAACAGTATGCAGGTAGAATAATGGATGAAATCTACGGTAATTTGTTTGTTAATGCAAGCAGTTTATTCATCATAAGGACAAGCAGCATAAACAAAGAAAAAAAAAACAGCAGTCCCCATCCGAAGTAATGGCCTGCACACAAAGGGTGACCGGACGATTCTCGACACTAGCGGCCGTGCATGATGACACAGCCAGTCGAGCAGCTGACAGGAAAACTAGGGGTGGGCTATGCCTAGCTTTAGTGATGCGCTTTAAGAACACAACCTGGATAACCACAATTATGATTTTACATTACAAGTAGTAATGATAGTACTGGTACACAAATTCCAAATCAATATGTAGAGCAGTACAACAGACATGGAACCAAACAACGCACTTGTTTTCATTGCTGGCATCATATCGTGGACTTGGATCCTGGTCATCCCCGTTCACATCATGGCTGGCAAAGGGATCCTAAAATAAAACCAATTGTGAGTGTTGAAGGTGTTTTTTATGAAGCATACACAACATAGTTCTCAAAAATCTGATTGGCATGGAGGACCGGTAGATCCAATATCCAGTTCTAAATCTGCACATTTGGTTTGTTGCTCCGTTCTCATGCCCAACTAAGGGCTTATTTTTGATTATTTGTATTTTCTATAATTTAGTAGTTTCTCTTGATTCTCTTGATGTGCCAGGTGGATTAGCCTGACCTAATCCCATGAGCATATCTTGATTATCTATTTTTACGTTAATGGTTACATTTTGCCTTCCTATGACCCCTTTTTTGTAAGTAAAATATACCAAGAAACATCCCAAACATGCCATTCTGAAGATGTTTTGGCTCAGATTATCCCAACAAGATTTGGCCAAAGCCTTGTTTTAAAAATGCAAGACCAAAAGATTTTACACAACCTTTCCAGATATCCCATATAAGATTTCAGTCCAGGGCCATTTTAAGAAGAAACCCTAATGTATTTTGAGTGGTAGCAGCAAAGTCAAAATCTGAATCCAGTCATATAAGCTTACTACTACTGTCGGGGATTACAAACTGTAGAAGCTTTAGAGTGATGACTTTTTAGGTCTAGTGTATACAAACTGGTTTTATGATCACAACTTTTAGCAATTACTGTGCAACTGCTAGAAATTACTTTCAAATAGCTGGGAGCAGGCCTTATCACACTTACAATAAAAGTAAAAGAGAAGTCAGTACTTCCATTAAGCAAAGAGCAAGATGTTAAGAGATGCCAATCCGTTGTTTGAATCAGAGTGAAAAGTTGGTGAATGCTCAGGTGAGTAGTAACATATACACATCTGTAGGCGTGGATTAAAAGTAGTCGAGAGAGGGGTTTTAGATCACCCTACAATAAAATTTTGTGTGACCATGCTCTGGATTACAGTGGATTTCAATATAAAGGTACATGAGAAGGAGAATGTTATGTCTGAGGCTTACGCATACTATGACCCTTACTCAGCTCAGCTGATACTCACATAATTGTGAATGAGATCTGGGTGACTTTTTTCTACACCATCATCTAAGATGCTGACCACCACATTTTTGCCAGTGTACCCTCTCTGCCAAGCAGCCATGACATTCATTTCTGACCGGCAGCGGCTTCCTTTATCACCACAATGCTGAAAAACATAAAAAGATCCAATAATAAAATGAATTAAATATAATTAAAATGAAATAACAAATTTCAGAAAGTTATTCTAAAGAGAATTACGAATTTGAATACTACAAGTAGGCAAACTACAGTACTAAGCCCAAAAGTAATTCGTCCTATAGTATTGGAGGTAAAAATAAATTTGGCTTGCTAAAATTGGAACATCTTCCATTGTAAACCAAGATGGTTGCAACATTCACCTAAATAAACATGAAATTTTCCAAGTCCAATCCAAGTTCACAGGAGCTCTACCATGGCAAATTTAAACACACAGTGGTCATATTCAATAAGATTCTACTTAAATGTTCTGACATCATCTACTTTTATTAATACTGCTGCAAGTACAAAAAATAAATCTAAATACACTGTTGAAAAGACATGCCTGTGCACCACACTACATTGTGAACAAGAAGCATGTAATAGTCCTTGTACAGTGTGTGCCCCAACATATTTACTCTTAAACAGGATTCATGGTTTACTGTTTCTATATACATAAATCTAGCAATAAATATTAATATAAACACAAATATGCATCACCGCACACTTATCTCACTGTGGTATAATCACATTGTAGCTACAAATGTTAACTTTCTCCGTGGGCATCACACTTCGGGATGAGAGGTCATTTGACTTTTCAGCACATAGTAGAGTAGCGAGCATCTACGTTAGCAAGGGTGGGCATTAGAGCACATGGCATGGGTAGCTTGCAAATGTGGGATGTCCGCATTGCTGAATGATGTATGCAGGTTCAAGAGTAGGGGGCCACAACATGCGGCTGCTTGCAAGCCTTCACCCTCCGGGTCATACATGTTCAAAAGGAAAGAGCACCTAAGAACATGGTTGGAAAAGCAGCTGGAAGCGTAACCAGTCACAGTGGAGCACAGTGACTGTTCTCCTTTACAGCCCCCCCTCCCCCCCAGCCCACACACTGGGAGAGACAGAGGCCACATACTGGAAGAGACAGCCTTGCTCTTGACTAATCCCACAACTCCCAGCCCTGCCCCAGCTCTAGCTAGAAAAGGTTGCCAACCACCGTTTTAAAACAATATATCCTGCCATCTAACTGGGCCTCTTTCAGTGAGGCTTTAGCCGATTTAAGATTGGAAGTCACATTTTGCATTTGTATAACAGTAGGACTCTAGTAAAATTTTGGGCAATAAAGTGTATTGCTTCAGGACCAGGACCTTTTACCCTAAGACGACCATTGGCATACTATGAAACAAAAAAACACCCCAAAACAACAACAAGAGACCCTGAACTGGTGATCAGTTGAAATTTGGTGTTCAGGCAAGAACAGGGTTACATTTAATTTCAACAAATCTAAGTGCATGTTTTAGTAAATATTTCTTATTTTCAGTGTTGTATACGCACCATTCTAAAATTTCTGTAAGTGTTTAATCACACAGCTGAATGTCTTCGGTACACAATGGAGTATGTAAATGTATTTTTGGATTTTTCAGACATCCAAGCGCATGGCAAGTAGGAACGTAATCCTGCCAGAAAATAATGTGTAGATTGGCGAACTTACCAGATACCACATGTTGGACCAGATGGGGTCATTAAAGTACATAAGGCCGGAATCTGCTCGTATATGTCTTTTCACCCGTTTCTTCACTTGCTGCTGCTGCATCCATTCTACCTGTGAGAGAACAGAAGGAAATATGAGCTAGCTTACAGAAAAATAAACAGGAATACTAGAATAAACACATACTATTTTTCTAACATAATGGGGTGATGGCCCAGTAGAAATAGAGAGAGATAACTAGAGATAGACAAGCACTCCTGAGGTCCAAAGTAGATATTCTAAGGCTATGTTGCCACACCGGCGGAAATCGGCATTGATCACGGCTATTCAGTTGAATGGGCTGGTCTCCACTCAACTGATGGCCTAGATCCAGATTATTTTTTTCCTGATTGCGCCCATAGACATGAATGGATGCGATTTTTGATTCATTCTCTATGGAAGCAATTTTTTCTTTTAGAATCGAGACAATATAAAAAAAAAAGTTGCGGGTGAAATTGCCTGGTCAAACGCGCCCAATCACAAATGTGCGTGATCGATCGCCCGTCCGTGATTATGCACTTGAGTGCAATTCATCGCCTATGTGTGAACATAGCCTATGGCTGGAGAAGACTTTGTGTCTTAGTGGTTTCTGAGAAATATGAGAAACCAGGTGTTTTAACCAACCTAAATTATTATAATTTATTTACAATGTGCCAATATATTACGCAGCGCAGTACAATACATTAGAGTGGAGATACAACACAATACACACAGGTACAGGTTATGACACAGGAGGAGTTGAGGACCCTGCCCGATCGGACTTACAATCTAATAGAATTTGCTAAAATATATTTGGACCAGACACCCTGGGATCATTTTGGGACACTAAAACCTGAGACAAAAAAAAACCCCCATAAATTTCACACTTCCTTTTTTTATTTTTATCATTATTCACACTTCCTAAAACGGATTTGCAGCACATTTAGCGTATTAGCATTTATTAAAACAGACTTAAAATAGAAAACCGCAAATCTCATTTTGCAAATCTCACACCAAATACCAGAAAGCATTCAGCATCCTAAAAAATATCACATTAAATATATACTTTTACTTTAAAACTACGAAATGTAAGTAGCTTCAGTGCGTACACATCATAAGGAAAAAATAACAGGTTTTTCTTGGGTTTTCTGAAAGTCTTTAGCCACTCTGTACAATTTCCTCAAATAACTGGAAACTTTAAATCTAGAAATATTCACAAAATAAAGATGACAGCAATTAGCAATAGCAAAACAGAAGCGCAAAATTTATTGAAACCTAAAGTTACTCAGCAGGCAGGCTTTTCTTTCCTCGATTAAATGCAAATTTTTTCCACGGCTGACCGAATTCTAGCTTCAAATGTGGAAGCTTTTAATTGGTTGCCAACTGATCATGGAAGGTATAAGTCACAAAATAACATTACATAAAATCATTAGAGGGCCATTCATTATTGCTACCAGAAGAGTCTACAGACAGAAGGCAGCCAATAGAAGTAGTTTCTGCTTGTCAATATTCACCTGGATCTAAAAAGTAGATCGATAGAAATCACACCACCACCTCCTATGGGGTAGTCCTTTGCACATTTCATTCAGGAATGCCTTGATATTTATTGGAAGCTTTATAGGAACTTTAATAGGAGTGTTCTAAACCTATTAGCTTTAACACTCATTTACATGCTTATATTTACATATCTTGGTTAATATAACATGCTTAACTTGCCAGAAGAATAACATGCCATACAATGTGATAAGCAAGGACAAGTACAGAGGTGGACAGGCATAAACTTGGTCTTGGTTTGCAGGCACATGACTTGGCCACCTAGCAGTCATTGTGTTAGATTCCATCCTTGAGATTGCTAAAAGCTTGGCTAGTGATTCTAATCCCACAATCAAATCTACAACAGAAGGGCTGAAAAAAAAACGTATGGCAGGGATGCATTGGCCCAAATAAAATCCAGACCTCAACGCAATTGAAATGCTGTGGGACCTTAAGGGAACTGTGCATAACCGAATGCCCACAATTTCTTAATAATCTAAAGCTGCGGTCCTCAACCTGCGGGTGGGGACCTCCCCTCGGGGGTCAAACAACTATTTTACAGGGGTCGCCACATTCACTAACAAGAAGCAGCGTTGATATCCATAAGCAAGTTGGGAAGTAGGAAAAGCGTTACTCTCCATCTTTCCACCCCACACATGTGCACAAGCAGGGTGGGAAATTAGGAGGAAAGGGCTATTACCCTTACCTGGTTGTGCCATAAGCGACATGGTCACTTCTGGTATTTGGAACATGGAAGTGAGGAGTGTCACGTCTGTGTTCAAAATACAAGAAGTGACCCTTTGCAATGTCCCTTTCTGGGTTGTGGATCTTGAAAGGTTGAGAACCACTGAAATGTTGAGAACCACTAAAGAAATGTTGAAAAAGAGCAAGATAATTCCTCCTCAACAATGTGAGACATGTAGTAATATGTTTTCATTAAAAGATAAGGTCAATGCCAATTTTATTCTTTACTTGAAAACATCCAACCAAAATATGGAAAAACATAACAAGCAAAACCACGGAGACTGCACAATGCAACATTCCATTAAAGAAATCTTAGTTCTTTGCATACTCTAAACATTTTAAAACATATGCATTTGTCATGTAACAAACCAATTGCCACCCTTTAAAACATGCAAATTAAATTTTCTGATGTGAAAAATTAAAATGACACCTTAATTAGATTTACATAATATAACAGATGATTATTATGCATTGCTATACATATGACTTCCAAAGAAGAATTCCCTATTAACTTTGTATGAATGTTGCCTTTGAAGACATAAAACCAGCTTCCAATAGAGATCAGATATAATATAACCAGAATTATTTTCTAAGGATTTGAAATATGTATACCAAATTAAAAAAAACATAATGCCCTAGTAAGAAAGAAGTTTATCTGTATAACACTTCCCTGTTGATAATATAAATGTGTAGTTAGATTATTATACAGCTTTTCGGTATCATATCACTTGCTGTCTGGATAGAATTAGTCTTCAAGTCTATGCATTTTTGGTCCCCATTCAAAAACCACAGAAGCAGTCATTGTTTACTATATTTACTATATTAGTCAATGAAAACACCATTCACATTTTCACTTGTAATATTTGTACTTAATGAATGAATATGTTAAAAAAGGATGAAATCATTGTAAGCATTTAATTTTTTTAAAAGTGTTAAAGTATGTAAAGGCTAGACTTAGTTTTGGATAGAGTTGAGAGGAAACTAGAGCTCCTTCCAGCTTGTATTGCTGTGCAAATTCTCAGAAGCCAGGGTTGCCCTTTTATGATACAGCTACATCCAAAATCGAAACACTTATTCAGGTGAGCGTTGCATAAGCGGAATTGCCCTGGGAGATCATATGGTACACATGCAGCAAAATCTTACTAAAACCCTATAAAGTCAATAGTTGTTCTCTCCCCATTCATACAAACATGTCCCCAAACATTCCTTAAATCAGTGGTCCCAAACTTTCTATGCAGGGCCCCCCTTTACTATTTAGGAACATTATCTGCCCCCCCCCCCCCTCCCTATTCAAACACAGGTTAAGAATGAGAGCCAGCTCATGGAATTCCTTTTGCGCCCCCCAGTTTGGAAACCACTGCCTTAAGATTATAACACAAGCTATTCAAACTGAGTATATTCAAAACATACAATACATTTAGAGATGTTGGCAGCTTAAGTACATTTTACAAAAATATATAGATTGTGCCCAAGTCACCCTTGAAAAAAAAAGGCTTACTGACCAACTTGTCTTAAACATAATGCAGGGCTACACTTGCATTACACACACATTCAACATTTTCATTCAGTTGCAGATATCTTTAGTTAAATGTTGTAGATTAAATTAAAGAACATTATACCCAAGGTTATTGGCCAGAATCGGCCAGAAATAGTTAAAATCCTAGTCATCAACACTGTATTGCGTTGCAAAAGCTAGAAGAAAAGATCTACATAGTCAGGGGTGCACATAACTTTTTTAGTGAGCTCCTCAGATGAGTACTAGGAGATGGTGTTTGGTGTTCATCCCATATGTAGGGTGGTCTTCCTCACGGTCATCTGCATCAGCTTCCTGATGCATGGTAGGTTCTGCTGCAGATCATCCTCACTGTACAACATGTTTGAACCCCCAGATCTCATACCTCAGTAGTACAAGCCTGACATTTTCTGGCTTAGTAACTAACCCCTGAGACTACCAGCAGTCCAAATGTCAACCTTTCATAGTCATATTCCATCTGTCACACTGTCAAGTGCTTTTCTTGATTTTACCCTTACATATGCCTACTATGACTTTCCTCTCCAACACCCTTAGAAGTCCAATCTTTTTTTCAGATTAATAATTTACATTCCCAATTTGAGACCCCTATCTTTTTTTAAATTTTTTTCATATTTCCCTGCAGTTATCCAGGTGACATAAATTGTATACATATAACATTTAGCTGCGGCCACCCAGACATGGAGTGCCTCCAAGTTGTTAGTACGCATATTAGCTTTGTAACAAGAATGCCGGTACGCATAGCTAGTTTGTGGCCCCTTTTGTGTACCAGAGTACCACTTATGTGCATCACTGTACATAATGGGTAAGGAATAGGGCCAGACAATAGCGCATACATTTTTAGGTTGTAGATCAGAATGAATAAATAAAACAAATCAGTTATATCAGCCAAGTAGAATGTAAAAGTAAACCAAATTAATTAATTTATAAAGGGCTTTCAAAGTCAGAATAAAAAAAAGTCAGTCAGTTTTTGCACACCCTCCTCATTAGGATGTCCGTACTGTATTAGAGTTGTAGTCAAAAGCTATATTTTGGTTTATTTCTCATAGTAAACCTTCTCACAATACCACATTCCAGGTCTCTGCTAATCCCCATCCATTAATAGTCATTTAATGTCTCACAAGCCAAAAGGAACCCTGAGAGCTTGTCGGAGCCTTGAGCAAAGTCTTGCTCGTCTCCTGCTCAAGTCTCATGGGGTATGGGAGGGTGAGCATCAGAAAAGCCTGCGTGCACCGCCCTGCAGCTGCTGAGCTTGCTGTGACACGCATGGGTGAGAATGAAATGACAGATGGCCCAAAGGTCTTATTACTGAATGTGAACACCTGACAGCACATGCACTGCTGTGGAGTACAGTATCATGGGGTTATGTAGGTCATCCCGTAGTACATGAGTCAACATTGGAAGAATTGAAACTCATAAGAAAAATCTTTGTGCTAAAAGCAAAAGAAATGCTGATGGCAAAGTAATAAAACAGGGCTCTAGAAAAACATTTCTAGTAAAATTTTGTATTAAGCTGGGGGGAAATTAAACCTACTGGCAGTTTTCATGTTGACATCAGATGCGGTTCTTGGGGACATAATATTTATAACAAGGGAAAATGCTAACGCAACTTTTCTTCTACCAAAACCACGTACCGGTAATATGAGGATCTTTCTAACCCTTCCAATTACTATGTATTCTATCAGGAAGGACCCGGCACTACATAGTGGTTGGTAGATCTAAAGGAGATTGTATGAAGTGATCTAAAGGTGTATGGGGGGCTTTAGAAATATGAAAGTGTTGCTGTGTTCCCTGTACCACCGTGTCTCTCTCACACAGTCTCTCACACAGCTACTTCTTCCTATAGGGTGGCAACACAAGGACTAAAAGGTCCCCTGCTGTCACCCATTTTAAAGACTGGAACAGCACCAGAACAAAGTGGTAGTATTTCTAAAGAATGAGGTATATAGATGGGGCTTTATTTAATAATTCTATTAAGTCTAATTATTAAAAGTAAATCGCTTTCTTCTGTCTTTCTTCTGTCTTTTGCCAATACTGTACACACACCAAATATGTTGTATGCAAGTTTCATTAAACACAAGATCCAGGATCAAAAGTTTCTTCTCTCCTGTCTTCTAATAGAACTTCAAGAAGTGAAACCTTTGCATTCTAAAGTGCTTCTGTTCTTCAGCACTAAAAAGGTTATTGCACACAAGCAGTTTGGTTCTCCCAAGGAAACAGCAACTTAAATCTAAAATATTCTTGCCTCCAGCTCTTCTCTATATGTAGAAAGCCTTCTGTCTTCATGCACCATGCTACTGTGAAGAAATACATTCTGAAAAGAATGGAAGAGATCAGAGATGCTGGGGAGATGCATCTCCTACTGTGCTCCGTTACACCTATTCCACAGAACTTTTTCCTCATGACACCAAACTAAATCTAAAGCTGTGCTCTTCACAATTGGCATACGATGCAACAAACAGGTTACCTACAGTGCAAAGAAGCAGAGTCCAGCAGTTTAACATAAGCCTTTCCTAAGGGAAGAGGTGGCTGCCACTGCCTACGCGGACCTTTCATCTTTAATATTGTGAGTCACTCACCTGGAAACGGTATGATGAGTATTAACCTAAGAGGGTTACAACAGCCAGGCTGCTATCTAGGTTGGCATAATTGAAGGAAAAGAAATGAAACACAATGGTTTGGGTTTTGTAAAAAAACTAAACAAATTTCGTTCCTACAGCCTTAATCTTGCAAGCAATCTACAGAAAGCATTAACTCAATGAAGAGTTAACCAATTACCGTATTTGTGGACTATAAGACGCACCCAGCTTTGAAGAGAAAATTAGGGAGAAAAAACTAAAACAGATAGCTATTCAGATATCAAGAGAATATACAGAATGTTCCAGCAAGGTAGGTAGGACTGGACCATGCAGTATTGACTCTGTATTCATCCAGCCAAACGGCCAGTGCCAGGAAGAAGGTCTTGGCTGCAGCAGAGTGTGCAGGGCTGAAACATTAGCATTTGTCTATACACCACTAGATACACAACTCATGCTATCTAACTGTAAAATGTGTCTCTCCTTACGTTGGCCAGCGTGTTCAAAGAATGGGTACTGCTTGTGCTAATGCAGACAAGATCTCTTTTTGGCAGTGGCTTAGCTGGAGGGAATGGAATTTTTTTTACATATTCGGACTTTAAGATGCAGGGACACTTAAACATTAATTTTAATGGTAAAAAAGTGCGCCTTATAGTCCAAAAACACAGTACTTCCTCTCAAAATGTTGTAGAGAGAATGTGTTAATATTTATATACATATATATTTTTGATCCTGGGCTTGCTGTGAGCATTACCACCACATCATAGGTGATTGGGATTTGTAAACAGCTGCTCATGGGTATGTTAGTAATGCTGGTATATAGACACACGCTTCGTTCCAGCAGAGGGTGCAGGGACAGAACTTAATGTACAAGATTAACACTGGCCTTTTGGCTTGCTTATTATTTAAACTATGAAACAAACTTTTTTACTAGTAAAATCAAATGGAAAAATGTATGTGCATCTTATGCTTATGTAAAAAAAAATCCATTTCCTTCAGCCAAGCCAATAGGCCAATAGAAAGCTGTAGCTGTTAGCAGTAGATATTCTATGAATATACTGACCAACCAGCTGGGTGAATTAAGGCTATTAAGGTAGCATGAGTTTACATTTACATTAATATTCTGCATGACAATAAACAAAATAAAGATTCTCCTATGTAAATAGGTGCTTATAGGCAAGATGTTAGTGCTACATTGTAATGATGTGTCTCTCCATAAGTTGGTCAGTGGGTTCAATAAATGGGTACTGCTTATGTATAGACACAAGCTAAAGTTTCTGCTGGGACTAAGCTCTGCCACCTGGCACTGGCCTTTTGGTTTGGCTAGAGGAATATAGAGTGGACACTGCATGCGCCACAACTGCCTACTTTGCTGGAACATGCTGTATTATTCATGTTACACGTTAATAGCTGTGTCTGTAAAATAGCTGTATTTTTCTTTTCAAATTTTCTTTACAAAACTATGGGGTGCGTCTTATGGTCAGGTGCAACTTATAGTGTGAAAAATGCAGTCTATAGTGTCAGTACTGGATGGTCCAGCCCTGACCACCTTACTGGGACATGCTGTATATATTCATTTAAAATTATTATATACCGGAATACAAATCAATGTTATTTCTGCATTATATTCCATGTTATATCACATTATGGTATATTTCCAGGGCAGCAGTCAGAGGGCACAATGAAGCATACTAGATGAACAGTATTAGTATACTGATTAGTATAGATACCAGTGTTGTGTTTAGCTATTGCCTGCCTCTATTGATTACTCTACTTTCTGCCAAAAATTACCCCCAGAAGGAAGTTGAACCACAGTGGACTGGGGAAGATAAAGGACACTGTAGCTGGACAAAGAATAAAGGGGTGGGATTGCAGCTTAGCAGTGAAAACCCAATGCTGGAATGAGGAGCCAATGCCACGACACCAGAAAGCCCTCCAAGTTTTATAGCCAAGTCAACAGCTTGTTTTCCAAGGTAAAAATTGAGGGCTCTGTTTCCATAGCGTTTTACATTCTAAACACAAATACAAATTTAACCTATGTCTGCTCTTAAACCCCTGCCACCACACGAACCACCAATCACTGGATGTTGGCAGCTGGAGTTGCTTTGCAGTGCAAAGCAGTAAAAGTGCAACTTACCTTAACTTACCAGCTACTCCTCTTGTGCCCTTGCCTTAAACTATAGAGCGAGTCCACTCTATTCTGCATACTACGGAACTACAACACTATAGCAACTGGGTAGTGAAGATTATGTTTTATAGGATCTCTAATAAATAAGCAGAAAGCCTGAGCCTCTGACTAAAAGAGTGCTTTACCCTTGTGGTGGGCTAGGGTCTGGATCCCCAGACTTTACCTTTAACTCTTTCCCTTAGCTTTTTACTTCTAGCCTTTTGTGTTATTACTTTACCGCATAATTATGTCCTCTTTTGCATTTGTTTTGTTACATTTGTAATGTGTATTAATTATAATATAATTATAATGATTAGAGTAATTTAATTATAATTACATCTGGGTAAACAGATTACAGTAAACAATTACTGTATGCAGCACAAAATTGGTAATGTTACCAAACGTTCTGCCCCCCACACACGTTTCAAATAACTCCCGGCAGATCCACCGCATGTAATAATGTCATCACACACGTCCAGAATAGCTGAGAATCGGCAGGCACCCTTTGTGTGCTGGCACTTTGGATGGGGACCAAGTAATGCAAACAATCTAAGAATTTCAGACATGTCTGTAATTGCTTAGAATGATTTTGTGTCCCATTTGTGGCCAATATGACTGCCATGACGCATGTGGCGGTCGATCTGCGGCGAAATTGTCCGCTAATCTAGTTGTGTATAGCCACCTTAACTGAAGCATTTCAACTAGTTGGATAATGCCTTACAAACCATGGGGATACTGGTCAATACGTTTATCCATCTTGCAATATATACCTTAAACCTCGCATACACGCTTAGATTTTCACCTGATTTTTCGGACGATTGATCACCGTGAGCGGGAAGAGCTTTAAGCTGTAATTCGGCCCCAAATCATCCGTCAAATCGATCTAAGCCATTACAGACATGTCAGTAATTGTTAGAACGATTTAATTACTTTGGACAGGGACCCCGTCCAAAGTAAGTGTCGGCGCACAAAGCATGCCTGGCCGATTCTCGGCAGGAGCGGCTGCTTGTAACGACAATCTGCCAGTTGATCGACACAAATCTGAAACTTGTATGGGGGGCTTTAGTTATGTCTGCAAGCTGGTGTTCTAAGATATTTTCCTACCCTGAAATATTTTTTGCTAAATATCTCAGAACACCGGCAAACACAAGCACTGACCACATGCAAAGTTTAACCATTTGCTTATGATTTCCATAAAGTATTTTAGTCTAGAAGTTTGGTAACATTACAATCTAAAATGTAAATTGATTTTATTGGGATCTATGCTATTTCATTTACACAACACAAATGAACACTTAAGAAGTAACATTTTATTAGGATGCAAATATTAATCCACAAGGAAGACTTTTGGGTTGCAT
Source organism: Ptychadena robeensis (assembly GCA_036250615.1). Taxonomy (NCBI): domain Eukaryota; kingdom Metazoa; phylum Chordata; class Amphibia; order Anura; family Ptychadenidae; genus Ptychadena; species Ptychadena robeensis. The sequence goes on along the minus strand of CM070034.1, from coordinate 127,861,390 downwards.
ATAAAATTAACAAACAGAACTAAATCGCATACCTTCTGGGGCAAAAGCAAGTAACATCCGTACAAGCAATTAAATGAGCATAGAGCAACATTAACCAGCAGAGCATTAGAAGGCAGAAAGCATTTTCAGGGGAAAAAAATGATTCTACTGGACAGCTAAGGGATTTTAGAGAAAAGGCAACAGTTATTTTGTTCCGAGATAAGTAAAGTCTAATCCTAAAAAGCCTGTGGTTAGAGAACATCAAGGGTGGCTAATGGGATGACATTTTGTTTAATGTGCATTCCCCTTGCCCGTGGAGTTTTACCACAAACACTGAATCTACATAGACAAGAACAATACGGCAACATAAAAGCAGGAGAGTGTGATGAGATTGGGGGAGTAGAAATGTCACCCTGCTACATAATAAAAAGTGCCATTACATGTCTGGAGAGACTAAGTACTGTCCAAAAATAACTGCGCAGAATTCTAAAAACGCATTCAAACTCACACTTTCATCTCAGACAGACATTAACCCCTTGATACCACAAGAAAGCTGAACTAGATAAGAGCAATTCTGACAGCACTCATATATAGTGAAAATTCTTCTATAGTGGGGCCCATTATAGACAGCCATCAGTGTACAGGTCCTGAACACTTAAGAAGCAACATTTATATTAGGATGCAAATATTCTTCCACAATGAGGACGTTTGGGTTGCTAATAAAACAAACCTGTCTGATTGTCATAATGTAGCCAATATCAAGGGCCATACCAACAGTTCTTGCTGATCTGGACAGGATGTCATATGCAAGTCCATTTCCATTATAACATTTGTTCAAAATCATCTTAATGCTCAATAAAATTGAAAATTAAAAAGCTATGCAAGTTATTGGTTTAATTAATAAGAGAACAGATGAAGGGATAAACCCATTATCAACATTGGATATCAGGCATTGGAACATTAAAGGCCAAAATTGATAGTCAGTGAAATACAGTGTGTCACGGATGAACCGTGAGGTCGGCCAGCCTCCCTGTGTTAATCATAGTTGTATCGAATCTGTGTGTGTTTAATATCATAGTTGTATCAAATCGGTAGGAATATGAGATATATTTCTCTGCCACTAAGGCCCTTTTCATATGTAAATAGGAAAAGAGAAACCTAGGAGGGTCGAAACCTTCAAAGGTGATGGATGTAATTAGGTTTTAGAAGTGTCATAGAGGTGTCACTTCTTCACCCAGGGATGGCTTCAAAAGCAGAACTCCAAACCCCTGCTGGGGTGCTGCCCTATAGTCTTTGGGAAACAGATAGATAAGGTTCTCAGTACAATAAACCGGCACCGAACACACTATTAATGTCTGTTATAATTTTACTGGATATCATACCTTATACAGTTATGAAAC
>CM070034.1:127836388-127859911 GCA_036250615.1 Ptychadena robeensis | reverse complement strand
GTGTTGAAATCGATCGGGAGGTCTCTGCGGTCTGTCCACTAGGGGGATTCGTGACACAGTGGATTCATAAAAGTTCACGGATTAAGGGGTCAAGGGATCAAGGGGTTGAACCTATGCGTCATTGGATACCTCATCTCCATCTTTTATGTACAAGAGATCACTCTGGTGACAGCAAATGTATATGTGATTGTGTGATGGCTTTTGGATTTTAAATGTGACTATTAAATCCGTGAACTTTTATGAATCCACTGTATTTCGCTGACTATGTAAATTTTGGACTTTAAAGTCCCCATGCCCCTGTTGCATCAGGGGGGGGGGGGGATGTCACAAACCCCCCACCAGCAATCCGTATCCTTGACCCTTCTTCACAGTCGCAGTCCCGGTCCCAGCCACTGGGAGCCCTCGGTCTGCCTTCCTCACTGTGAACAGGCCAAAATGGAAACCAATTGTTTGGAGAGGATGTGAATGCAATACACTATACAATCTCCATGCAATCTCAGTGATTGTATATGTATATCTCTCGGTATCACTGCCACCAGTCTGGAAAATGAGCCAGACGTCTCCTAACTAAACTATCCCTGTGGGAGAAAAAGTTAATTCAAAATAACCTATCTAGAAATAATATCTATCACTAGGTAGCGTCTCTCCAGTTGCAGGTGGAGTCATTCAGAACAGGTACAGACTGAAATGATTAAGATCATTAATTTTAAAAGATAAAATCGTGCATAAAAATATTAAAGAAAAATGTAACAAAAACTAACAAAGGAACAGAGATTTTCAATAGTAAAATTAAATGGGGTAAAACAGGAAAAAGAGAACTTGTCCGAGGAGCAAGAGTTTACCAGAGGAGAAGTGTCCTTAGAAATGAGTCCAAATATTGTAATCCAGCGGTCCAATTCTGGAGTTGCAATGACGGGTGTCAGAACACGAGGACGGCAGTTCGAGGCCAGCAAAAGTTGCGCAGAAGAAAACGGTTTCAGGACAATCCAGGACAAGACAAAAGACTTCAGATTTCAGTCAAAAAACTTCAGACAATCACTGAGTAGATGGAGGATGCTTTTAACCCCTTCTTCCTCCATGGGAGGGGTTGACACCAGAGCTGACCAAGCCTCTCACCTGGTCAGTCAGACAGCCAACCTCATTAGACAGGACAGGACAGCCATGTACATATGAATATGTATAACTTGCCAGAGGAACATGTGACCATGATATGGGGGACATGTTCTTTCCCCACAGGGTTTACTAAATTCATAGAGACCAAACATGAATAGTTTATGTTATGCTACGATGCTAACCTAGAGATCTCAGCCTTTGGAAGGCCACACACACTCCATCCTTGTTTCCTCATATACAATTTCCTATGGAGAGTCACCTCTGTGATTTACCAGTATCTCCCATGTATGGAAATATGGTTTTATTGGCAATCTCTCCAATCATTGATCCAAGAGGTGAATAAAGGGCCAGATTTCGCTGTTCCCTGTATGAACTCACTCGTTCACCCCCTCACTCTTCTTCAGAATACCAGATACTACATGGTTTATTGGGGGTAGCAATAAAGTGGGTTATCTCAATGCTTTGAAGTAGGATCTCTGAGCATTTACGACCCCCTAGATGTTTACACAAGTGGGCACAACCAGGCATGGTGGACATTCCATGGTTTCTTAGAGAATTGGTTTTTTGGAATTAACTGTGAAGGGTCTGGGGGAAATGTAATTGTGGCTTAGGTTAAGATATATATACGGCGATTACAACGATTATTCGTCACAGGGGATGTTGATGGTTGATGATGGGTTTATCCCTTCATCTGTTAATTACTATTTTTGCGTTGTTGGCCACATGGAAGCATAGTATAATATTGATCATTATTGGTTTAGTTTACATCAATGCCTCCCTTTATACCTGAAAGGCAATTCTCTACATACATTTTGCTATGAATGTAGCACAGCCTGAAAATGCAATAAATCTTTTTAACCTACAATATACAAAAGGTAAATTTAAAACAAAATATAGAAACCTCCTATAGCTTCCTTACCATGTGAATAAAAAGCTCATGACTGTAAAAACAGAAATCTTAAAATAAACCTGCTATGAGGAAACCTTGATGTCGTCATTTCTGAAGGAAACATTGCCTGGGTAGCATGCAGACTATCCACTTGTAGAACATTAACAAATACATCTGCATAATAAAGAGCACATTATACAGACCAGTATCTATTGTATCTTACTTTCAGAATCTAACATTATGCCCATAATGGGTACAATACCGCTCCCTCTAGGGGGCTCTCGGGGAGACGTGATGGTGATCGCACCGTATCTGCGCCTGATCGCAGTCTTTAGTTAAAGTGGGGACAAGCCCATTATACGAAGTGAAAGCGATCACCAGCAATTGTTGCATGTGATTTAAATTGCAGGGACAAGCCCTTTGTGTGCTGGCCATTACTTTGAATGGGGACTGCTGTCCCCATTCAAAGTAATGGGAAAGACCACGCGATTCGACATGCGGTATATTCCTGTCGATCTTCCCAGATTTTCAGCCGTCGATCAGCTGAAATATCAGGTGACAATCGGCCCGTGTATGGCTACCTTTAGGGTCTGAATAAGTAAAAATGTTTTCCCCCCGGCCAAGCCAAAAGGCCTCTGCATAGAGATTTAAGCTGTATTTGCACTAGCAGTATCCATTCTCTGAACACACAGACCAACTTATGGAGAGACCCATCTTAAAGTTTGGCACCAACAACTTACCTATGAGCAGCTATTTACATATGAGAGGAGAGATGAGTCTGTGTTGCATAATTATTTTACTGCAGATGGTAAATGTATATAACACAACTTATACTAATGAAATAATAGTGACTTGGCTATTATTGTTGGTAGCTTATTCTGTTTAAACATGTGGATGGTGGAATGAAAGCAGAGAGTAACAATAACGCAATCTTCGGCAATATCTTGGCTTGCATATATATGAATGCATGAATGTAAATATGAATTATTGACTGTGAAAATGTTTTGGCTTTATTTGATAATAAAGATTTGTGATACATTTCAAGGTGTATTGATAGTGTTGAGCAGCATATGGTGTATTCAAGTTTGCGTAATTTGGCAAATATATTAAAAAACATTTGAAATATGTAAAATTCAATTCAACTGTATTTTATTGCCTTACATCGCATGTAGCTGTTTGCAATTATTTGCCAACCAGTTTTACAGCTTCTCTTCTTTATTCTGTGATCTTAGCCAGTACGAGCACTGTGCATATTTTGCCCATCCATGTGCAATGCGCACAAATATGCGCAATGTATACCGGTAAACAATGTAGCAGCATAATTTGACGAGAGCACATTCACGAAATTGCGAATTTTCGAATGTCGGATATTTGTAGAATATATTCGAAGTTTGAATATTCTCGCTCAACACTATTAACCTTCCTAGTGCACCGCCCGTATCGCGCCGTTACGGGCGATCAAGGCTGGGCCGCCAACCCGGAAATGCTGCAGCGATGTAGACAAGGTTAATAGAATTTTTTTTATTTTTTTTTGTGTCAAGTATGGGGTTTAAATTCCCAATATATTCTGTCCTTTCGACAATATACCTATTCTGTTGTTGTGACTATATAATGTGACCCCTCCCATATGTAAACAGCTATGTGATAGCTGGGTGAATTGATGCTCTTTAGACAGCATGCACTGTGTATTTACATTCTGCATTCCAATAAAAATAAGAGATACAAACGTATATGAGAATTAGATGGCCTACTGGCATATGACAATGGGTGCGTCTCCGACTTTATTTTTCTTATTTTCTTTCCAAAAATATGGGGTGGGTCTTACAGTCCAATGCGTCTTTGTGTGAAAAATATGGTAAAATTTAAAAATATAAGAACTTCCTTCCTACTAGTTTGAGGCATGGCCCATTTGTTCTTGATGCAAGTTAGTATTGAAAATTCTCACTGAATTCATTAGATTGCATATTTGCATAAGTGAAGTCTCCAGAACTAGACACTGCATTCTATAGGAGATCTAAATAAAGGATTGTTTGATGCACACCAAATAATGTTTGAGAACATGACCTCTGATGACTATAGATAGGTTGCATTTCTAATAACAAAAATATTTTTAAACACACGTTAACAATGCCAAATTGCAAACTTCTAAATTGGTTAATGCAGACTATACAAAACTCCTTTTGCTTCAGAAAATGTTATAAGAACATAGTCACCAAGAACAATTCCTTGCAAGGCTAGGCCTAAATGTAAAGATCTTTAAATAAGTATTTAAAAATCTTTAAATAAATATTATTCCAATTTCCATTAAACTATTTATGGAGGTCAAGATGAACTTACATCTGGGTCCATATTCAGAAAGCTGTGTGTCCCACGGCTGCTGTAAGTAGACCGTTTTATGGTTTTGCTGTGATAAAAGTGGTAATAGTTTTCAAGGCTTCCAATCTGCAAAATAAAGAAAATAAATAAGAAAAACGTAAGAGTGTAGCACATCAAGGACTAAATTGCTAATTTATTAGATAATTTTATTATTTAATGCCACAATGATAAAAGTTTAGTGTGAACAATTTAAGATAACTTTTCGAAGCAAATCCAGTGACGCTCCAGTGATGGCCGCCAGGCCCAAGTCACTTTTTACCCAGCAGCCGGTTACAACACTGGAGGGGCGCTGCCAGAGTAGATCCCTATTCGTGAAGGGAGAGCGAGAACATTTTGGGTTCCCAAACTGGGGGGCCCGGAGGTATCCCGAGGGAGGGGGTGCAGCTAAGGGTGCTGAGGGATGGACAAGCAAGAAGCCAATCATAGTGGAACTAGCTGCATACAGTATGTAGAGTGCTTGTAATGCGTGTGTCTGTGATAAGTGTGAGTTCAAATGATGCATGTCTCTGTATGATTGGTGTACGAGTGATTGGTTGTACGAGTTGTATTTAAAATAAAGTTTAATGGCCATTTCACACTAATACTAGTACTGGTGCTGCAACACAAACATGGCTAGTGTAAAATGGCCCTAAATCCCAAACTTTAAATTTCGAAGGGGGGGGGGGGTGGCTTGATAATTTTCCTATCTAGAAAAGGGGGGCCATGCAGGGAAAGTTTGCGAACCACGGGGGGGGGGGGGGGTTCAACAAGTATACTTTTTTTTATCTTAAGGGATTCGCTTGCAAGGATGAAAATTACATAATGGTAAGTAACGTATTTTTGCTTTTTTGAGGGATTTTTTTTCTCTTTAAAACTGCTTTATTGTAATGCATTGTTACACTGTACAGCCATAGATTTCACATTGTAAAGGTGGAGGACCAAGGACTCACTCACAACCTAGAGCGCAGGGACAGAGGAACGTGTCAGGAACAGCTATGTTTTACACCTGTCCCCTCAGATCTTAATGGGCATATAATTGTCATTAAAAGCTCGACTGAATAAAAGGCAAATTTATGACAAATATTCCCCATATTCTAATTACTCTCTTGTGTGCTGTTAGAGGCGGCTTTCATATAGATGCTCACTGCACAGGAACATATTGCCTTTGTGACCATTAGCCTCAACAATCTAGTCTAAGCATGAAAAAGTTCAGCTTAGTTTTTGTTTTCTGCGTGGTTGTGGAGGATGTGGCTGACTGTCTGGTTGTCTATAGGTATATGATAAGGGTTTCTAAACTGGATATCCAATTTTACAGTCATTTTTTTAAATAGGCTTTCATGTATGAATGGTTTAAAATGTTTCATTATTTTGGGAATAATTATATTTTTTTATTTCTAAAGCATTACATTTGCACTCAAATTCAAAACTGAAGGAAAAACAAAGTTCAGCTTAGAATTAAAGATCACCAGGATAGTAGGGAGGACCTACCATCACAGGTAAGATTTCTCCTGTAGGACCAGGGGCATGAGGACTTTTAAGGCTTTAGTTGTAAGATTTGAAGAATAAAGCAGTACAAATTCACACAAGTTTAATCACAATAAAATGAACCTCAGGCAACACCTTATATCTGCATGAGCTATTCCAACCCTATATCTAAAAACACAGGGATATAATAGTAACGCGTAGGTACAACCCAGACGCCTGTTTCGCCCTGAATTGCTTCCTCAGGGGATTTTTGCATAACAAAACAAGAACATTCTGGTAAAAACAATAAAACAATGGAAGACAGCAATTAGGCTAAATAGTAATCGTACAATAATTATCGGAGTATCCATATGAAACAACATCTCCCTGGAGTATGTAATATAAGGGGACAATTGATAAAAATGGTCTGGTTGTATAAAGATATGTGGTAATAGTTTCTAAGCTGGATATCTACAGCATTTTTTACAGTTACAGTTTAAAAGTTATTCTTTCTTTTCTTATAGGCTTGGATGTGTTTATTTCATATATGTTTGGTTTATTGGTTTTGTTTTTTTTAGGAATAATTATATTTTCATATTTAAAGTATGAAAAATTTACTAAAAGTCTAAAAGGGAAGGATACATACATGGATTTATTTTTCTAAACGTATGTATTGCTAAAGCTAAAATGTCATATACAGAATTATGTACAAATAGTAATACAGTCTGCTTCAATAATTAATGATTGGACAGCAAAGAACATTAATCATGTATGAATAATCATGCCTGATAGCAGGGGTTTGATGCATCTCATGACTACTTTGCTAACTAAACAAACAGGAGCTGAAAACATCAGGGGAACACTGATCATTGTTTGGTATTGCAATAGGTTAAAATGTACTATTTAAATTATAATATCAATGGTGAAAACTCAAATGTTTGGACAACTACTGTGCTACTAAAACTTACGGATTTACACCTCATTAGTGCCTAAGAAAAAGCCACTGATGCAACGGTTACGTCCAAATAGAAGACCTAACATGCCTAAATTTCTCAGATTTGATATTTAAAGCAGTAAATTTCAACAGAGCAATGAATTTTGGACGGAGGTTCTGGTCCATGTAAATCACATGGTGAATGTACATCACATCACAAAAAACAGAGCCAAACAAGTAACAGCAGACCATTTATTCTTAAAGTCAAATGGCAGATAAAGTAAAAGTTTTGAATTGCCAGTACAATGTCAGCAAATGCGCCATCGTCTTTAATACCATTGTTGCGTCTTACCCAAAAATGATCCTGCTGTTTCAGCCAATTTACCACAAACAGTTAAAAACTGTATTTATTTTAAAAGCCACTTGTTAGATTTCAAGGAAAAACTGTTAATTACAACAAAGGACTGATCATCATCCTTGGAAAACATATTACAGCAAACGTTATAAAGGCAACTGATTAATTAGCACTCAATTCTGGAAAATATTCCACCACTAGGAAAAAAAAACATGTTTTCATGGCAGGAGGTATCTTTATAACCACAGTTTTGAGACACTGCTATCTACAGCACTGAGCTCACAGCTAATTAGCTCAGTAGGCTGAATGTGACATCCAGGGAAGAAACTATTCAAGCACTTTCTTCGGCTCAACTTCCATACTCCTTGATACAGCATTGTGCAGTATAGATAAATTAATCCAGCTTCACTGCCACAAGAAATCATTTCTAAGGTCATGCACTCAGAAAAGGGTGGCAGGGCTTGCTTAGTTTGCTCTAGTTTATTAGAAGGGAGGGTGACAGCTTGATGGCCTAAGTACTAAAGTTATACTTTTGGAACTTCTAGGCCCTTAATATTTGGTACCCTAAATTCAACTGTCACCAATTGTGTGACTTTCATTTCACCACAGTAATTGCCATCTACTGAGCTTGTTTAATTTTTCTTACATTACTTTCAAGTATATTAACCATGCAGTAAGCCATAGCAACAAACTTTGCTCGGTTCCTTTTATAGAAAGGAATTCCTCATATGGGTACTTTTGTTAGGGCTTAGGCACTGCTTTAATAATGCCCACATAGTCGAGGTTCTCATTTTAAATTCTGGCTGTTTAGCTAGGTCAATCTTCCTGCATGTGGAGTGTAGTGTTGAGCGAGAATGTTCAAAATTTGAATATATTTGAGGAATATCCGTGATTTAAGAATTCGCAATATTTCGCGAATGTGCGTGCAGATATTTGCAATGGCGGATATTCGTCATATTATGCTTCATCATTTTTAACCGGCATACATCGCGCATTTGTATGCGCATTGCGAATGGATATGTGCAGTACACCCTTAGCTCGTGCTGGCTAGGATCACAGAATGAGGAAGTGAAGCTGTAAAGCTGCATTGAGAAACTTTGCGAATCTTTGCGCATGGGCATGCACAATGTAAGGCAAAAGAATATAGACAAATTTAATTTCATGAATTTAAACTGTTTGTATATTCACGAAATTACATGAATTCGAATATACCATATGCTGCTCAACACTAGTGGAGTGCAGAAATGGATTTAGGTATTGTGACTGGTCAAGAAAGGGCTACAACTATTATACTCTTTCGAAGGCTGCCCAAAACTTTTCTAGAACTCCCACACTCTGCCTATATTGGCCAAAATTGGTCAACAAATACCAGGACACTATGATAAAGTACTTAAGTCTAAAAGACTTGTTTATTTTTACATATTCATCATAAAGCTCATATGCAATTTAAAATGTCCTAAAAAACTAATTTCTGACTAACAAAAACAGTAACAAAAATTCTAGTGGCAGGTATTCATGTGTCTTGAAAGACTCCTAAAAGCTCATCTGAATCCCCACTTCGGATCTGCTAAACAGATCCCTGCTTAATCGGAACAAAAGTAAATAAAACAAAAACTAAAAGACAGCTTTATATTTAATCTTGCACACTTGTAAAGATACATCTCCTGTAATTAAATGACTAGCTTTAATTGAATTGCACACAGTTAATTTCTCACAATGCGAATAAAAAGCTGAAGCAAATGTAATTAAATCTCATTTCTGGTCATTTTGACAAAAAAAATTTTTAAGCTCCGCATCAACCCATGTACATGGGGTGTATAGCACCCTACCAGCTCCTGCCATCAACTGTGACCTTCCAGAAACAGACACCATGATACCAATAAAGGTACTGTATGTTATAACTAAAAGGGTGCAATGTAAACTTATTACCATATTAATGAGTTCACACTTTTTTTGGATTTATAGAGGGATGAGCAGCAAGAAAGCACACACACTGCAACGGCTTCCTGGGGAGCTCCACAGATACTGCATAAATAAGTGCTGTGGGATTGTGCAAATTGTCCTAGACTAAGGCCTTATTGTGATACTAAGGCCTATAGTGATCTGGCGCGATTCCAATCGCAGCACGGAGATCGCTGGCACCTACAGGCAGGAAGTGTGTGTGGGGGGGGGGAATCGCTCCCATAGAGACTGAATGTATTGAGACCCGTTTTTTAACCGCGTCAATTAATGTCATCCAAAACACGGTGACCCGCGTTCTAGATGCAATCTAGATAAGTGCCAAGCGCGGATGTAGGGATGAGCCCCATCAATTACATGACCGCAATCCCCACGCTGTGATTATAATTGAGGTAGATCGCTATAGTGGAAGCAAGGCCCAACCACCCTCTTCAGACATCTCACCCCCCCCCCCCCCATCTTCTTCCCTGCTGGATGATGGCTGGGCGTGGAAAACATTTTTATTTCCTTTACCCATGATGCCGCCCATAGCAACTGCCCATTTTCCCATGTCTAAAACACCCATTGTAGACTGCAAGTGACCTATCCTTCACCTATCCTAGCTGCCATGATGTAACAGCTAAGGAGTACTGCATTCACCTGCTGCATATTGTTTTGCGGTCCATAACGGCAGCAAAAGTCAAGGGATCAGCAGGGAATCGGGCAACCAGCATTTTCATAAGTACAACTTGCAGACTATGCATTCCCTTCAGTATAAGTTTTTGTGTTAACATCCACAAACTACTGCTCGTTATGATCTCTATATACAAATCAGCCCTTAAGTTCTACAAGCAGGTACAAAGCATCTGTTAGGTCCAATTAGAGCATGTGATCAGCGGCTCCTGCTGTCTCTCCTTGTGTGATGAGCTATTAAGCAACAGCGCATTCTGGAAATAACCCAACTTGAGTGTAGAGTTGATTCAATAATAAATTGCACCCATCACCTTTTAGTGACTCCATATTCTCCCAGATGCAGCTCAGGCGATGCGGAATAATCAGCCACTTATTTTTGTGCAAGCAATAGCTCTAAGGTTTTACTGCTCAGGATAATCTTGTTCTTATTAAAGATGTTGGCGCAGGGATGTCTCGCAGCCCACAACCCCCTATATTTTTAGTTCTCCTTCTCAGACGTGAGAGTAATGACACACTTTGATCACTTCCCTATCATTTCTTTCTACTGCTTGGGTGAGCTAAATAGCACGCTTCATCTTGAGATGTGACACTCGCATTTCTACTCGCCTAATGGAAATAAATAAAAACACCAGCCTAAATCCTTTTTTGTCTAATAATCTATGGCATTTCCTTGATAAAACCAGCAGGCTTAATAAAAAATAAACACGGTTGAGTAACCTCTAGCTAGACCTTCTGCTTGACGCAATAAAACAAAATTAAAAGGCTGAGGCTACAAACTCCCCAGAATACAAAGCCAAGGGTAATATTTTATAGGCTGAGACACCCGCATAACATAGAAGACTGCCGGGCAAGTCTACCACACCCAACTAAACTCTATGAGATATGGGATATATATAGAATTTTATATAGTATAGGTACATGTGTTTACTATGCGCAAAACAGCAAAATGAGCGGAACAACCAGTATCTATCTTGTACAATAAGAATCTATTGCATTCAAAGCTGAATTCACAACTACTGAAGTGCCAAAGTCAACAGATTTTAAGGTCTTGCCCTTAACATCTCTTTAGAGCAGTGGTTCCCAAACTGGGGGGCAGGTCCCCCTGGGGGGACGCAAAGGTATTCCAGGGGGGCGATGTCCCTCATTCTTAACCTGTGTTTGATTGGGGAGGGGAAGGCGCGATAATGTTCCTAAATAGAAAAAAGAAAGTTTGGGAACCAATACTTTATTCACATAAAATCATAAAATATATATTTTATTCACACATTTATCAACATGTTAATATATTCGATCCTAAATATTTTTAAATAGCTTAGCATGGTTATGATCTGTTATGAAGAAGCACTATAAAAATGTTAAAATGATCTACATGTAGCTCTCTGGAGAAGTTATGAGAATATAGTGTCCCGAAATCACATCTGTCATCTAGTTTTATTAAAACCTGTATATAAATGGTGATCATAATCAGATACAACATGCAGGTGGGTGTACATCACGTAGCACTTCTTGATAAACAGAAATTTCCTGTTACATGCAATGGTCAATTCAGTTGAATTTAAAAATATCAAATATTGACAAGTAGAACAAGAAGCCAATTTAGCATGATGAAGCCACAGATTTGCTTTTTTTCCCTTAACTATCCAGCAAAATACAGAGCAAATCTTAGGACTGGGTGAACAAAAGTACAACTCCTTAGAAGTTTAAACAGGTATTTGACAGAATACAGAAGATGATCCAGGATTAAAGATGATTTTTACCCAGTATTTCTAAAAAAAATTTACAGTTTGAACAAAATATTCTTATGTCTGTCTTAAGTACTTTAAAATTAAATACTTGCAACTTTGTACAGAATATTTACTATGAAAAGCAATGGTTTTATAATAAGGCTGCCCTTTTAGGATCAGGGAAATATATTTTTGGTAGAGGAAGATTTTCCAAGCCCCTGGACAAGGTATTATCAAGTAATAGAAGTATAGAAGTATAATTAAGTTAAAAGTTGCATTGAAAGATCACTGTCAAAATAACACCTATATCCAACATTAGATAATGTCATGACAAATTGTTAAAACTCCATATCTGTCTTTTCTGTATACATGCTATCAGCAATTTGCTTGGGGGGGGGGGGGGGGGGGGGGGGTCGCTTAGCAGTGTTGCATCTCCATTCAAAATGTCTGGAAACATGGGAACACCAACTGCTTTGATTTATTGATATTGAATTTAATGGGCTTGTCCTTGTCCCCATTAATAAGTTCACATGCGTTTTTTTTTTTTACTAATCGATCCCATAGACATGAATGGATGATCGCCCGCCAGTGATTCCACGGGCAATAGAAAATCGGAAAGTAAAAACATTGGGGGGGAAACATTTGGAACGATTCTAAAAGGAAAAAAAGCCTTCAACCATGTTTGGTGCAGCAATGCATCCTTATACCATGACCAGTACTGGCATTGGATCTGTGCACCAGATGATCACGGTGCTGTAATTTCCATCTATATAACTTCCATCCCAAAATAAATGTTTTCAAGCCACACATTTTTCACTTCACCTCAGTTCATCTTAAACTGTTAAAATCAACTATTTCCCCACACATGTCTTTCACATAGTGGTATACTCATTCTCATCATTACGTTGTTTCTGCTTTGCAGGTATTTAAATCCAGTCATTTTCCTGACCAGTCACCAATTGACATGATTAGATGTGCTATGAGGTCCCTGTCCTCCTGGCTGAATCTTTTTTTTTTTTTTAAAGTACCATTTATTTATTTATGAAATAATAAAACCTTGTTTTTGTATTCCTTTCAATTACACTTTTTGAGAACAGGGTTTTAATCATTTGAATGTAATGTTCAATGAAGGAAAAATCCCCAATCACCTCAACCACATAGATGGGATTGCCACAAGTTTAAGTATATTAAAGCAATCTTGCGGTGGATGTTTACATCGTGTCTATTACACTTGTCCACTATGAAGCAAAAGACATGCTTTGCACATGGGAGTAATAGACCACAAGTAAAAAACAAAAAGATGACGTAAATTAAGAAAATTCTAGAATGCTACACAAGAGCAGTTAGGCAGCCAACCATGTTTGACTAAACCTTAAGGCCTCCATATACCTTACAATTTTACCATACGATTTCTGATCAACTTTTCATCTACTAAAAACCATGTAATATGAGGGCCTTTCTAAACCTTCCAATATGCATTCTGTCAGGGAGGACCCAGTACTACATAGTTGTTGGTAGATCTAATGGAAATTGTATGGAGTGATCTGGGGGGGGGGGGCTTAACTTGGGGTTTTTTTTTTACACCCTAGATCAGTCCTGGTTTCCATTCTTCATAAATAACGCTCTCTGTGCTTGAAATATGATTAGGGCCTGGAAAGTCCACATACAGAGAACTACCTAGTCAGAGGTTCAATTAAAGTCTCTGGAACATTCCACACAATATAGGCATCAGAGAAATCAAAATTATGTGGAGCAAACCGTTTTTCTTTATCAAAATATTCCACATCACAGTAACAAATCAAAAATAGTAAATATATTTTTGGCCATGTCAGCAGGACTTGATGTATGTAAATACTATAACTATGTTAAAACCAAACACTCTACTGTACATGGATACACGTGGACTCATTTCACCTCTCCCCACAAAACCTGCAGTATTTATGGATGAAATTTTTAAACTGGAAATAAGCAATCCACCAGTTTATCTACAGTACAACTCTTAACTTGTGCCATATGAAGTTTAGTTTGATCCTTCATAAGTCAGGGATCGCTTAATTGCTCATGACTGCTGAGCTTGTTTGAAATATGAATTTACCACAATATTAAAGCAGGGAATTTTCCCATAAAAGAAGTTCAGTCCACCCAAAAACTGCCATTTTATCTTTAAATAGACTGAGCTGAAGAGATCTTTATATGGAAGTTGGTAAAATGTCAGCTCCCTAGCAAAGTCAAGAGGGGTAGAATGGGTCATCTTGCACATCTGAATATGCCATATAGGCAACACTATACTTTTCTATTTATTCTGTATGGCAAACTTCATAATGTAACCTCAATATGGTCCAGCTGCCCTAACCGTCTAATGCCAATTTGGGGGGAAGCCTTTTGTGTTTTTGCCATGTATGAGAAAACCTATCTATACAAGGTTATACACATCAACAATAAGATCAGGCGGTTGGATACTATTATGTTTTAACAATTTTACATCTTCCCATCTGTAGATTTTGAATCATAAAAAGTCTGCAGTACTTCAAGAATTTAGGAGGCGCATTTTAGTTAAACTCTTTGTCCAAAACAAGCAAGTTGCAAAGGATATGGGAGACAATAAAGAAGCCTTTTATCTGCATGTTAAACGCTATAATCCTTTTACGAAAGGCAATGATGGTCTCGTCTCCATGGAAACAAGTGTCAGCCAATTTACTTTGGAATAGTGTTAACATCTAAACAGCTGCGAGGCCCCCGTTCTCCATGACCATTTATCATCTTTGGCAAAATTGGACAATGACTTGTCTATTACCAACTCTTCCCAAGAAAAGTGCCCGTCACATAAATGGGACATCAGTATATGCCCATGATACCACCTTGGCAAAAACTGCTATGGAAAAATACAAGTGTGGATGCAGATATCTCCAGTTGCTTACAGGGAGGAAGGCATGAAAGATGGATAATTAAAGCATTTTCCCCATTGGATAGAGTAAGGGATGGTCTTCATGGCACCTATGCCTAATGAGTTAACCCATATCTTTGTAATGCAAGGAAATATGGTAAGTTTTCTCTTTCAGTTTTTACAGCAACCGATACCAATCCATCTTTGATGCGCTCCATTTAACACATCCCCATTGTGCTAGGGTTACACTAACGTCAGCACAACCAACAAGCACAAGCCCTCCGTTCGCTCAGTTAGCGCAGCATTATCGGCCGTGCTGCATAGTGCAGATGATACCACGCCCCTTAATAACAATGGGCATAATACATAACACATGGACTAGTCTAAAGGGCAGCTAAGTTGTTCAAATGTTATCATTAAAAATCTTGGGTACTTGTTTTGTTCACCTGAGTAATGCCAAAGGGCAGGTGTATTACTTATATATGTTAAGTTATGTTCTAGTAAAATGACGAGTGGGCAAATGTGCTTAAGCTCGACTCTCCACAGTCGACTGTCCACGACTCTGATAACATGTTTGCTGGATGAAGAGTGGGAATAGATTGAGGTGAACTACTCACAGCTGTAGAACAAAACATACCATATTATGATAAAGCCACTCAGACTGCAATACAGTTATCAAGAAGCATTAGGACTGGTACCTTTTGTTCTCAATTTACAGCATGTTTTAAAGCAGAGATACAGTCAGGTCCATAAATATTGGGAAATTGACACAATTCTAAAATATTTTGGTCTATACACCACCACAATGGATTTTGAATGAAACTGTGCTTTAACTGCAGACTGGCAGAGAAGAGTATGGAGAAGGAAAGAAACTGCTCACGATCCTAAGCATAGCACATCATCAGTGAAGCATGGTGGTAGTAGTGTCATAGTATGGGCATGTTTGGCTGCCAATGGAACAGGTTCTCTTTTATTAATGATGTGAATGATGACAAAAGCCGCAGGATGATTTCTGAAGTGTTTTGGGCAATTTTTATCTGCTCATATTCAGCCAAATGCTTTAGAACTCATTGGATGGTGCTTCCCCGTGCAGATGGACAACGACAAAGCATACTGCAAAAGCAACCAAAGAGTTATTGAAGGGAAAGAAATGGAATGTTATGCAATGGCCAAGTCAATTATCTGACCTGAATCCTGAATTGAGCATGCATTTCACTTGCTGAAGACAAAACTGAAGGGAATATGCCCCAAGAACAAGCAGGAGCTGAAGACAGTTGCAGTAGAAGTCTGGCAGAGCATCACCAGGGATGACACCCAACATCTGGTTATGTCTATGCGTTACAGACTTCAGGCTGTAATTGACTGCAAAGGCCTTGCAACCAAGTATTAAAAGGGAAAGTTTGATTTATAATTATTATTCTGTCCCATTACTTTTGCTTCCATAACAAGTGAGAGGGACATATGCAAACTGTTGTAATTACCCTCAAATTAAAGATGACAGTTTGCAGTTAAAGGACATTCATGTTTGTTTAATTCCAATGTGGTGGTGTATAGTAGAGAACATGTGTAGAATTGTGTCGATCTCCCAATATTTATGGACCTGACTGTACCTGCTCATAAGTATTCTATAGATTTTCTGCATATATGTACATTTAGCAGTCTTTGCACCTACATCAAGCTGCCACGATGTAATGATGAAAGATGGAGAGTATTTGAGTACATAAGTTAAAGACCTCTATTAAGCTGCTAGTAACCTAACATGAAATATTGCTTAATTCCTTAACAAAGCAATATAGGTCTTAAAATGCTTCACAGTCTGACAAGAGAGTCTTAATTTAATAATGACTCCGTAGCACAGTACTAAACATAGGTGTGGTGGAGGCTTCTGTATTGTGCCATTATGTTAATGGTGGAAATCCCTGTAAGTACTAGAGATTTTATGTTAACCTAACTATATAATTAAACCCTGTTAACACCTCTACTCAGAGAAGTTTCAAGGGAAAAACGTCTGCTTTGTGTGCCAGCGTCATATCATCTGATGTTTTTACAAGTGATCTTTATACTAGGCTATGACTTGACAGAACATAGCTAACACACATATAGAGGACACACTGTGCGTTTGTATCATTTTCAATAGCAAATGGCAGTTTTACGCCAAAGCCAGCATGTGTAACTCCGAAAAGAAAAAAAAATATTTGCTTTTTATGCATCAAAAAAGATCCTTACATTAACACCTATCTTCGGTAAAGCATCAGATACATATTTGGGAATTTAAACAATTTTATCTCATCATAGGTGGTCACAGTCTAAACTGCCCACTGGCTTTTTAGAATTATAATAAACTAATTCTGTGTTCTCACAATGCATTGCTTTAAGGACTACCAACAAGGAAACTAATATCATGGAATTATTGGAAGGGTGAAAGGTCGTCCCGACATTAAATAGGAATTAAGTATGAAAAATATGAAGTATGAGAAAACTTAACCCAGGACAAATGCACTTTATGAATACAAGCATTGGTAACACCCTAACGTTACACCTACGAAAATGTCTAACATCCCATTCTAAATTCACAGGCACAAATATGATGTTGGTCAACTGCATTGCAGCCTCAACAGCATCCCCCTTTGTGGATTCATAATTTGTGAGCTTAGGGCTCTGATGTTGAAAGAGAAGGTTTGTTGTGCATTCTCCATTTTAGTTTATCCAATTGAACGTTATTGGTGCTAAGGTCAAAACTTGATTTAGGCCAGCTAAACCTTGTCCACCTGTCAGTTCATGGACCCTACTTACTCTGCACTTGAGCAATCACCGAAAAAGAAAAGGTCCTTCTCCAAATTGTTACCATAATACAAAAAAACAGACTTGTTTAAAATTAGTTTGTATGCTGATGCATTAAAAGGCTCCCATGGCCCAAACCCTGCAAGACGAACTTATACCATTATCCATCCATTAAACTATCAAAGTAATTGTGGGAAAACAGGAGTCCTTATATTTAGAAACAAAATAAATGTCCTTTAATGGCAATAATCTCCAACCGAACACATTTTCCAGGATTTGTTTTTTCTAAAACACTTTATTTGTGTGTGTTCTGGATCACTATACAACTCGACTTTGAGAATATGATAATAGGCTGACAGGAGGCATCATAATACTGTAGAACTATTCATAGGAAAATCTAGAGGTTCCCAAATTTTTTTTTTTTTTTTTAGAACTGTCCTAGAAGATTTTGGTGGTCTTCTTATGCTCTGTGGAGTAAACATTTTTAACATCAACAAAACAAGTCATCTTATCCAGAGTTGTAGACCTGTAAACACTAGCATTATATCTTGAAATGCTCTGCAAGTGCTTTGGCCTTCTCCATCTAGGTGAACACGTAAAATGCTGCTTTGCCTGCCACAATAAATCATACACATTATAAAGCCCCCCCACACACCTTAAGATTGATCCATACAATCTCTATTAGATCTACCAACAACTGTGTAGTATAGTGGGTCCCTGATAGAATACATAGTGATTTAAAAGGATAAGAAAGGTCCTCATATTACATGGCTTTAGTAAAACAAAATTTGATTGTAAAGAAATTGGATGGAAAGATTGTAAGTTGTATGGGGGCCTTTAGTAAGTTTCAATCCTTACTTTCTCCTTCCTAAACCCAAAGGCTTAAATTACTGTGCACCCCACCAGCAGTGGAGACATTCTCTAACACCTGGAGGAAGTTCCTAATCTACTCTATGCCGTCTGCACAGTAACCTGAATTTATGGTGGCCTTCAAAAACTCAGTCTGGTACTTGGAGAAATCACACTTGCAATAGCCTGCAGAATCGTCCATTCATGTCTATGGAAGCGATCAGGAAAAAAAAACGCATGCAATTTTATCAATGGGGACAAGCCCATTCAAAATAGTGTAGGCAAATGACTGCGATTCCGCAGGTGATTGAAAATTGCAAGTGCCAGGCTATTAATCGCCTAAGTAGGAACATAGCCTAAGAGGCACTCTGGGGCCCCTGCAGATACCTTAGAACTAGCATTCGGGTTTTGCAGTGGGCCTGGGCTCTGGACAGCTTGGCAAGATAGGTGGACAGTGCATTTACTCGTTCTTTGATGAATTCTGGTGGGTGGGGGGAGTCACCTATCTTCTGTTTTGTTTTGTTTGTTTTATCGTTGTGGACATGTTTTTGATATTTATGTTTATATAAAAACTGTTAAGTCACTGTTGGCTCCTCATAATCTAACCTACAGATAAATCACAGCTGGTTCATCTTGCACAGTCTGGGTTTAACACAAGACTGGTCTGTAACTCATCTGATATAGACTCCACGTGCATGTTATAATTTCTGTCTATCATTGAAATGCTGTGATTTCTATGTAATGCCTTTATTGACAAATAAAGATGTTAAACAAAATTACTGTGCAAAGCCAATCACAGCCACATCTCTGAACAAGAATGTCAAAGGATGGGAGATACCTGCAGACCAACATCCCATACATTGTACTGCAGTAAATTATATCTTTTGCATTCACTAGGGTTTGTTAAAACATGTTTACCTTCTTCCAAGGAAATCACCAAAAAGATAATATCAGCACCTCTAGTTGTTGCAAACAAATGTTTTAAGCTCATATCTTATATCTCTATCCATATTAGGACATTTTTAAATTAAAAACAATTTGCAGAACTTCCTGTTTAATGATATGTAGCATATGCTTTACATTTAGCAACAAGACCAAACTAAATACTTTATAATGACCTAAACATTCCCCATACAAATATTCAGGTTGAATAATGCCAATATAATAACCATTACCGAGATCTGCGCACAAAAAATGTGACTGTCAATAAAGAAGCTTTCAAATTCATAACTCTAATTTATCACACCTAAAACATCAGCCCAAATTCCTATGGCGATTTCTCAACAAGATCTATACAAGAGCTGCATAACTTTCATCACTCAAATCGAGATCCCTTATACTATATTGGCACTTGTTTTAAATACTAAAATAACTTTTCCCCTTTTCCCCAGACAAACCTACCTCCCCTTTTATTTTGTATCCGGTTATGTTTGAAAAACTCAATAAAAATGTATTATATATAAAAACTATGCTTAAAAGCAACAGACCAACAATATATTTCAACATATTTTTAAAAGGCTTGGATTCCGCAGCAAATGTTGTAAACTAAAAAAAAAGGAACACCATGGTTGAGAAGGAGCCTGGCTGATGGTTTCATATGCTACAATGTATAGCTATGTCTGCCTTTCACTTTACCAAAGAGCTATAATGATTTGACATATGGGTCCCTTGTACAAATGACTGCAGTTCTGGAGAGGAATTTGCCTAATTCCTGCCATTTGGCTGACCTCTATTCTTAAGGCAAGTGGCCTGGAGTGTACTTGATTATTTGATATGCAGTGCAGCCAAAACTTTAATTCAGTCGAAACAGAACAATGAACACAATATCAGTTCACAAAGTGAGGTGCAACAAGAATGTGAATATCAAGGAAATAACGCATGACATAATGGAAATCTGAATATTGCACAAAAAAAAATTGTTGCAGACATCGGTAAGGAGGCTGTAACCCTTTACCTGCCATTTTTATATACTGTTCTAACACTGCAGATGACCAAAAGCAGATTCATCACCATACTATAAAAAAAACCAGCATACAAAATAAATGGCCGTAAATATCTCACCCTTAATTTGACTGCCCAATGCAGAATTAATGAGTCAATGTTAGCAAACACCTATGGTGTGATCATAAGGTCATTCAACACTAAAACATCTGAGACGAGGACAGCCCATGAGGAGGTGAAGCTAGAAACACAAAACCCATGAGCATGGTATCACAATTGATTGCATTTGGTTGTAAAAAAACATTTAAAAGAAAAACAATGAATTACAAAAAATCCTTCCCCACATCACCAACAATTTTGTAATGATACCATGTGCAGGGTCTTTGCAAGTATTTTAGTTAAAGATTATTTTTTCTAAGGTTTAACAATGGAATGTACATTTTAAAGGCTTGTTCCCAATAGAGCGATCAGCTGCTGCACGATTTTTGATTGTGCACGATGATCGCCAAAGGCTGTGATTGCATCTGATCACGCCCATAGAAAATGAATGGGGGCGATTTTTGATCGTGTCCATTCATGTCTATAGGGTCTGGGTGCCCAACCTGTGGCCCGGGGGTTGATCATGGAAACCAGGTCTACACATGACCGCTGCACCCAGGGGCAGGGGGGGGGGGGGGAGTGGGTGCTGTCAGGTTTTGACTGCCAGACGGGATCTGGTCCACCGCCTGCTGAGGTATGTTGATGGCAGAGGGTCTGGATTGATGTTATGTGCGGCCTTTTAGTGATGCCAAGGGCCGCACTTGTGGCCCTACATATCAACTCCATTGCCCACCACTGCTTTAGGGTGTGATCGGCCGCCAGCAATCACAAATGGTGGGGACAAGCCCATGCAAATGAATGAACGCAACCACCCACAATTGTCGAGCACACACTAAGCTTTCCCTACACCGTGCCAATCAATGAAATACTCTAGTACACTCTTTAGGCTAAAATACATGGTACATAATATATTTGAAGCAAAGTTACCCCCAATCTCTTGGAGCATCTAATACCACTGTAATTAATAATATGATGCTGATAAACTGTGCTGCTGGGCACTGCCACCATAGATTGCCTGTCCTAGAACCATCAATATACTGATGCTCACTAGTATTCCTTTTTTAATGCTTGGGGCCACAAAATGTTAGAAGACCATGTAAAGTGGATGAAGCTGGGACACATCATTGGGCAACATCTCCAGTAATTAATGCTTATTGCAGAAAAGATGTTCAAAGAAAGGTCTATGGGTGACAGTATCAGATAAGTTTTAAAAAATTCTTCACTAAAATTTATTGGAAAAAAAAACTATTTCAACATAATATCTAATAAACAAAAGCATCTTCTGACATATTTAAAATACCCTCCCCACTTTTCCAAAACTAATTCTTGATAGAAAACTTCAGCCATAAAAGGCACGTTCACCGAATTCTTCCTGGCACAACAAGGGTTATTCCCTAGCACAGCACGCTGTGAAATAACAACTAAATGGATTTCAATGTCAGCAGAATCTGTACCCAAGACACCAGGATTATTTGATCCCCTCTTTCCATCCCCACCCTTTGCAAAACAAATCAGAATGCAGTGTGACTGGAAAATGAACGGTTTTAAATTAAATATTGATTGAACGCAGGTTGCAGTTTTTCGGAGGTCCCAGATTTGACATTTCACATAATAATCACAAAATCCAAGTAGGAGGCTTAAGCTCATAAGAAGTCTGAAAAATGCTATTCAGCAAGTGTGACAAACTCCTGAAGCAATAACCTGTAGGGAAGCATCCATTAAATGAATATTGGATTTGCTCTGATCACATTACCTAGTTCGCACCTGGAGGCTTAAATCTGTACACATACTTTAAACATTTTACAAAGCCATCTACCTGGTCAATGTAGTTCCTTCACCTCAGAGTTCAGTGGTATTGGATATAATGCAAGTTGGATTTATCAAACAGTGATGAGCAATACCACTCAATACAATGGTTATAGTGAGTGGAGAAAGCATAAAAAAAGTGGACACCACGAGGGTCTAAGAGACACGTGCCATATTTTAGAGGATAGATGGGACATCTAAAGCAGGTCTTGTTCATTTGTCTCCTGATATGCTGTGTGCTGAAGAATCTGATGCTGAGGAATATGAAAAATGTTAATGTGGGGTTGAATAGATGATGCTAAACCAGTATCAGTGGCAATTGCTGATCTTGATCTACCACAGCATGTGGGGTGGGGCTATCAAGTGGCACCCGATTGTGTCTTACCCCATAGAAAATAACAAGCGACAGGCAAGATAGTTGCTCAGGGATCCATCCCTGACAGTTGTAAAATATTTGGCCAAGACACACACAATAGATCTCACTTTAGCATTATGTTCATATGTGTATGGGCTTTTAGATCAGGTGCATGTGTATTGTTTACCCAGAGATTTGCTAGAAAGTCAAATCCAAATTACAGGATTCAAAATATTTGCTGGTGATGTCTCAGTGTCAGATACAGGAAATCTTAAGAAGTCGTCAAAAAAATTCTCAACAGTTCAAATCTGTTTTAAGGGCCCTTTCATACTGAACGTGCAGCAGAGATTTTTGTAACAGAAGGGCGTTCGCGGTAATACATGGCTTTGCACGTAACAATAAATACAAACACGGGGCCAGTGCATGCAGCAGGTTTCCTTAAGAACACTGTGTACTTTGCATTACTGTTAACCCCACTGTGGTACTGTACACACCACAGCGGCAGCAAGGCTAGTGTGAAGGGACCCTGGCTGCCTTCTGAACCTTTCAACACAGAAAAGCCAATAGAGGAAATTTTTACTCCAATGGAACCTCTACTAGTAGCAATATATAAAAGGTCATGGTCCATTATTAATTGGAAGAGTGCCTCCCACTAGGCCAGGGATCAGCAACCCATGTCTCCAAAGCCACATGTGGCTCTGCGGCCTCCTTGTTGCCAGCAAATCTCCTCCCTTCCACCTGCACATACACGCTGGATGGAAGGCATGAAAAAAGAGAGAGCCTGCCAGCAGCCAAGATGGCTGTCTTCTGAAGCAGCTGCAGCTCATTGTTCTACCCCCAGGAGAGACCTTGGAAAAAAAAACTAGAGAGGGCAAACTTTTATATGCTGTACACTATATACACACTGCTTTTTTCACTGGCAGTTAAAACTAAGACATGGTTTGCACAGTGAATAAATCACAAGTATAACAAATAGAGGATATACTGAATATTTTTCGTGAAAGAGGGGGCACAAGGCTGTTTCGATTGATCGGGCAAAAATCTACTGAGAAATTGATCCATCTACCTTTAGAAGCATCAAGTCAGATAAGGCCATGTCTAGTGTCCAATATCCTTGTCCCTGACCCACCACATTCATTGGATTACATTTTTTATAATAATAGGCTCAGCATCACATTTGGTTATTACTAACGGTTTCAATTTTTTTCTGTTTATACACACACAATGGATATCTGCAAACTGTATTTGCAAAGTCTATAATACCTCCAGGCTCATCATATTAAATGAGCAGTGACACAGGAGAGGCTGATCTCCATGTGCTGGGAGGGTATGAGCAGTGACAC
>CM070034.1:127800434-127829720 GCA_036250615.1 Ptychadena robeensis | reverse complement strand
CACGGTGTCTTTCCTGGTGAACTCTAGTAGAAAGAGTGTAATACCTCTTCAGAGAGACCACTGCTTCCGTAATAAAAATGTATCTTTTTGTGCAGCATGCTGACAGGACATATTCTTTTCTTCTCTATAAGAATGTTGTAATTACCAGTGTAATCTCTATCAGTGACCTGGCAGCCTCTACTCGTGGCCGGGGTCCCTGACAGTGGCCCAAGCAGATAGGGGGATCCAACGGACATGAGCTGGCGCACAAAGGGTGCCTGACCGATTGTGACCCGATTTTGAGGCAGATCGACCAAAAAATCGGGTCACAATCTAAACATGTAGGGGGGGCTTTAGGCATGGTGACATTCAAATGCAAGCATGTGACTTTAAAGGCACCTTAACTCACCTAACTCTTTTTTTGTAGTATACCTTGGACTCTCCTCTACCAAACCAGCAAGTTTGGTGATGATACCATGTTCAGGGGCTTTGCAATTAACTCCCAAAGTCGGACTTTGTGGGCTAATTTTAAAAAATATATATTTGATTATTTTTTTAATAATTTGCTCTATTGATCAATTCATTTAATGACAACGTCCTTTGCCACTTCTCTTCTCTTTCCACAGCAGTGAATGCTTCTCACACAGCAATCAGGAAATGCAAATCAGATACATCAACATGTCCCCTTTGCAAACCTATGGAGCTCTGTTTTTCCTATTGAGGACAATAATCTAGAGCCCTCTAGTGGCCATACTCGTCACTGCAGTTCATTAACAGCCAGAAGACATAGTATCTACAGAGGATTAAATATGGTGATAGACACAGGCAAGAGCTTGACAGGAAAGTATTTTAGTTTTAGGATTTAAGAGCACTTATGCACCATTGTGACTTTTTTCAGGTGCTCTTTTAATATCTAAAATCTAATTTTAGAGTTCAGTTCTGCTTTATTATGTATCACGAATAAAGACTGAGGAGAGCTTTTTTTTTAATTAATATGATATCTTCTGCAAAGGGACAACTTAAGGTAGGAGTGCACAGTTTGATTTTTACATAGATATTTGCACAATAGAGCACAGCGCGCTATTGTGCAAAAATCTATACAAGAATCGTGCCGTGTATGGGGAGCAATACCGCTTGAAACTACAGGTTACCAACATGAAGGTAAACCTTGATCGATGCCTATACTTTAATGCCTGCCATACACACCCCGGTGGGTGCAGACAGACCCGCTCCGATATGCACCGGAATGCAAACGTGATGACGTCATCACGTTTGCACCCTGGTGCATTATGGGGCCCCTTCAGTCGGCCGGCGCCCTTTGTGTGCCGGCCATTAGCTTCAATGAAGACGCCGGTCTTCATTGAAGCTAATGCCATCGGCACATGTCTGTTCTCTGGCCGGCCGAGCTGTGGGGCGACAGGGATCTGTCACCCCATGTGGGCACATGCCGATAAGCGGCCGATTTTTCCGATGCCCGTCGGTCAGGTGAAAAATCGGCCGCTTATCGGCATGTGTATGGCAGGCATAAGGGTGACAGAGGGTCCCGATCCAAAGTATAGGAGCTGCTGCTCGATAAAGGGGAAGGTCGGCTGTAGCGCGATGACGTAATCATGCTGCTGCCGAGATATCTCGAACGGTTCGCATATCAAGCTGTGTATTCCCAGCATTACACCTTGTTGAAGGGTTCACTTGTTTTAAAAGTTAGACATCCACATGACTTGACTTTAGGGCACATTTTCTATTTGATAGAACGCCTTGAAAAATTTGTTATACCGGAAACTTTTTCTGTGTTTTCTATCTAATAAACACTTTATCGCTGTTCAGTAGCTGTTTTAAGTAAATACGCTATTTTCCGGTAGAGTAAATCTTGTTCTTTTTTAAACGCTGCACTGTGCAGATTATGAATTATGTATACGTATTACATTTTCTTATTTGATTTCCACACAAAGCGGCAGAACTGCCAGTTGTTTTTATTGGCTGGCACGCTTTATGTCTGGAAATCTGGGGTATTGTCTAGAAGAGGCAAGACGACTGATAGCTGTCTGGATGTCGTGCGCAAGAATTAAAGCTGAAAGAAGATTAAAAATTAGATGCGATTCTTCCTAATTTTTCCCAAGTTAATGATGTGTGAACATATGCAACATATGCAAATATATTTCCTGCTCTCGTTTAATCTACAGCGCTGAAGTTTTCACGTCCAAAACTATGGCAATATGTTTGCCTGGATGGATCATAATTCAGGAACGCTGCAACAAAAATTACAGTGTTGAGTTATATTATGTGCCTGCAGTTCTTCAACGATAGTAAATAGGAATTATGTATGTAGTCAGAAGTACTCGGCTAAAATGGAGAAGAACATTACTTGATTAGCCATCAAGTCTACCATTTAGATTTATCTATATATGCCTACATATCAGAGGCCATGGCTGGATGTGCCTTCAACACTCTGTTGCCCAATAACATATACAGTACCAGAAGACATAACTTAAGCTGGGCATAGACGGGCAGAATCCTGCTCAATTCTTCAGCCGATTCTTCAGCGAAGCGTCCACCAGAAAATTCAGATTGACCAGGAATCTGCCGCATGTCAGATCGCACGGTGATCCCAGTAATGGTCGGCACACAAAGGGTTACTAGCGCCCGTGTGTGATGACGTCCAGTTGATCTGCTGAGCAGTCGACAGGAAAACGACCTGCCTATGCACAGCTTTTACCTTTAAAGGGCTTTCTGTGTATATTGCAGATATACACATATCTGTAGTAATTCAAATGACCTGGACTTGCTGTGTTTGTTTCTTGAACATGTTTCTCTAGTCATCCTACTGGCTTTCTAAATTTAGCTGGATGACTAACCAAACGTCTTCAAGAAACAAACACAGCAAATCCAGTTGATTTGAATTAAACACAAATCATATACAATGACCTGGATGAATGAGAACCTTCACAGACACATAGCCATACACGGTTCAATATTTCCACTCAATCGACCCAAAAATGTATCTGTTTACGCCGATCAAACAGGAATGGAACACGAGTGGTTGACATCAAATAGAAAATTGTTCCAAATGTAATAGAAAAAAAAAGAAATTGATCAGTTTGAAAACCTCACTGCGTAGTGGTACAATCAATCAATGTTCGACTAAAGCTAGCCATACATTCATTTAAGGTGTGCTTATGTTAAAATCCATCAAATGTTTGGTGAATTGATGCGCACCATTTGGGTGATTGATACCTTGCCTATACTTTAGATGCTTTGGTCCCCATCCAAAGTAATGGTGATCGAACAGGGTTTTACCAACATGTGGGATCCCTGTTCAATCAGTGGGATTGAACGCTTAAGATGGGCAGCGCTAGATTACCAAAGGATTCATTGCTGTGAGCGCGCATGACGATTGATCATTCAGGAATTGAACACAAAATCGGGTAGTGTATGGCCCCTTAAGGGCTTGTCCCCACTTTGCCGGATGCTTCCATTAATTTAAATGGGCTTGTCCCCACTCAGGCTGCAGCGGCCGATGGCAGCCATAGACTTGAATGGACGCGATGTAAAACCATGTGTGAACGTGATTTTTAACCGCGTCCATTCATTCTCCGCTGCCAAAGTGGGGACAAGCCCTAACAGACAATATTTAAGTAGCACAAGACTATGCGATGGACAAATGATCATGCAAATGTAGAACTGTGTCGGACTGCTATAAGGGCTTGTTTCCACTAGAGCGATCAGCCACCAGTGGTCGCAAATTGGGTGCGCCCACCTGGACAGATCGACCAGAAACCAGGTGATCCGACATGTCGGTAAATTCCTGGCCGATCACTGGTCCCCATCCAAAGTAATGTCTGTAACACACAGGTTGCCCGCCAATTCTCTGAGCATCTGGCTGCAGTATGATGGCGACATCACGCTACAATCGGTCTCCAGAGCAATTACTGCATGTATGGGGGCCTTAACAGGGCACAAATTAAAGGGGACTTTAATGGGACACAATAATGAGAAGCAATGTAACAGGGGTCATATTGAGAGGAAGCTTTATAATAGGGCACATTGAAGGGAAGCACTATTAACCCCCCTAGCGTTTCTGACGGCACCATCTCGTCCAGTGCTGTCCTGTCAGTACTGCTCTGGACGATCGGAGCCCCAGCAGTGTGACTCCCCAGATGTGCCCTTTGAAGTTAACCCTCCCTCTCCTGGTGTATTCATCACACTAGAGGAGAGAGGGTGCCAAAGGGAATTGTACTGGATACAGTGATAACTGTATCCAATACAATTCAAAGTACAAAAAAACAAAACACATTTCCAAATTGTTATTATAAACAAAACATTAATATGAATACATACTGTTAATCATACAAAAGAAGTATTTGAGAGATTTTATCATCAAATTTTACCTTTTATTACTTTTTTTATATGTTTTTGTTTCAAATATTATTATAGTCAGGATGTCTACTAGACCCTTGTATGGATATATTTTGGGCCTACAGATATCTGGACCTTGCAAGAGCGCTAAGGAGGTTAAGGTCATAAGCTAGCCATACATGTGTCGACTCGTGAGCGATCGATCGCCCATCCGATCTATTCCAGTGAAGCCACAGGCGTCGATCGATTGCCCAATCAAGTCTGTGCCTACCACCTTAGGCCACCGATTCCTGGATGATTCTGTTCCCGATCGATTACTTCACAAATGTCAACTCCTCTTGATGTGTGCTCAATCGATCAGAAAAGGTCAACAGGTTGGTTCTCTGGCCGATCCAATTTGGGGGCCAAGTTGATCGGGCGGGGTCGATCGGTCAAGGTGGGCTGCACTCAATTCCTCGTTGATCGATCGATCAGGAATCGTGTGGGAAATCGCCCCGTGTATGGCTACCTATATATTTATTTTTTTTATAAATTTTTGTTTTATTAATTTTAAAACTTGAGAAACAACAATTACAGAACAAGCAATCATTCTAACAATGCAACAACGTGTCTATGTGAGCCAAAAGCCCAGGAAAGATAGGAGTCATCTTGAACAGTCCATTGTCTTGAGCAGCAAAGGTTAAGGGCATATTGAAGGGGACACTGTTATAAAGTACCGTAAATTCTAACAAAAGTTACAGGTGCCTCAACAAAGGGGAGAACTTTTACCAACTAAGTAAAAATGAGGGCACTACAATAGAGTGGGGGTGCCCATGCAAAAGTTTGCTTGGGGCCCAGGTATTGCTAGATACAAGTGAGATAGAACAAGTAAACTTAAGGCCCCCACACATGTACCGAGTGGGGGCCGACAGAGCAGGTCCGATCAGCTCTGGAAAGCAGCATGATGACATCATCACGCTGCTGCCGCGAGCTGACCCTTTGTGTGCCGGGCATTAGCTTCAATTTAGATGCCAGTCTTCATTGAAGTTAACTGCATCGGCCGGCATCGGCCAGAGAAAATCGGACATGTCCATTCTCTGGCCGGCCATGTGGGCACCCCTGATTGGCGGGCGATTTTGCTGCCGACCGATGGCCGCGAGCACGCACACCCATCGGTTGCCGGCAAAATTGTCCTCCGCTCGGTGCGTGTATGCCAGGCTGTACAGTAGAGTCCCTTTCTTGATGCTTCCCAATATACAGTAATTGCAAATGTGTCCAACTAAGATCTCTTCTTTTATCTAAAAACTACAAACACTTTAATTGGCACCTATTGGCTGGCTAATTGGTTAGAGTGAGATCACTTTGTTCCGTGCACATAAGGGACCCAGACATGCCTCGGCGCATCTGATGCCTCTTCATGTGTGTTTATTAAGCACTTCAAATAAAAAGCGTTTGCAACCGGCTCATCAAGTAGCAAAGAGAGGTGAGAGGGGCACCTGTTCAACATCTTAA
Source organism: Ptychadena robeensis (assembly GCA_036250615.1). Taxonomy (NCBI): domain Eukaryota; kingdom Metazoa; phylum Chordata; class Amphibia; order Anura; family Ptychadenidae; genus Ptychadena; species Ptychadena robeensis. The sequence continues at coordinate 127,823,897 of CM070034.1, read as the reverse complement.
AACTAAGTAGAATTTAAGAGTTCTTTAGCCCACAATGAAATATTTAATATCCTTCAGCTTACTGAACGTTGGTTGTTCCTTTTTTGAAAATTAAGATTTTAAACTGATAATTCCACAAATCACACACTTTACATCCCTTTATGGCTACATTGACTTATATAGTAGCTAAGGGACGCCATGGTTTTTATGCAGCTGAACTTCCAACATCACTTTATATATCTCCATAAAGATGAAGATGTATGCCTGTATGCCTTTAGTTCAGCTCACTTCAAAGAATAAACATACAAATTCAACTTAACGACAATGATATTGTAGTGACCCAAGAAAGGGCCACATAACTGTTTTATATGTGCTGTAATGTATTGGCTATATAGTGTTTATTTGCTTGGTGTGTCCCCTTTAGGGTAGCACCTGCTGTGTACGTGAGTCATGACTGGTTGTCACTACTTTCCCTCCAAAAAGTAGCCAAGTTACTTCTGCCCAGTCTGAGGACATAAATAGTCAGTCCTCAGAAGATTCTGGGCTCTCTCTGGCTCTCGTCTGATCACTGCAGACAGTCCAACAAACACCCAGCTGAATGGTTCCAGCAACACGGTAGCAGCAACAGTAATGCTTGTCCCTACTATTGAACCCCTTCTCTGTCCTTGGGAATCGGAGCTGCTGTACATAGTCCTAATAAACTGTAAATAGCCCCCTACCAGCTTGCTTGGACCTTCGCTTTATTGGGGTGTGAGCTCAGCCTGGAAAGTGGAAAAGAGGACATCCATCACTAAAGAACCTGGTGTCGTGAGTATTACTACATATTGCACTTGCACGACACTACAATATGTCCTGGACGGAAAAAAATAACGCCATCCTCTTCTCCTTCTGCCCCAGCAGCCTCTCTCCATCACCCCCCAGCAGCCTCTCTCCTTCTGCCCCCAGCAGCCTCAGCCTCTCTCCTTCTACCCCTAGCAGCCTCAGCCTCTCTCAATCACCCCCCAGCAGCCTCTCTCCTTCAAAGAATAGGAGCAACCCTAGAGAAGTCTTAAAGCCATGCATGTGCTGATGTAATGGGAATGATACAGTTATAAAAACTAATGATATATAAAGTTTATCAGCCTGCAGATCATGTTCACTAACTGCTCCTGTATGGTAGCCCAAAGTGGTACGACCGGCCATGCGTGATTCTACCGCAAAATCAACAGGAATTTGAAACGTGTATGGGGGGGGCTTAGAGGGTTTCTTTTGGATTTTAGTGCGATCGCGGCACACTGACTGCCGTGAGAGCGCATGGTGGTCGATCTGCAGTGGAAATTGCAGCAAATCGAACCATCCATGGCCAGCTTTAGGAATAATAAAGCTGGCCATACACCTTTAGATCTCTCTGTCAGATATCCTTTAGATCTACCAACAACTATGTAGTGCCGGGTCCTCTGCGATTGAACACAGGTAGACTCGATAGTTTAGAAAGTCTCTCATATCACACAAAAAATCTAAAAGAAATCTGACAGACAAATGTAAAGGTGTATTTTTTGTTTGTTTCCTAAAATGAAGAAAAGAAAGCTCACTTTAAGAAACTCTGCATTTGTATTCTTTATAAAAGATTAATAAACCAAACTTATTGCCAAATTAATTTGAATATAAAGTGAAACAATTAGATAAAATTAGGCCTATCTAAATAAGTGCTAAACAAAAGTGACAGTGCTGCTTTGAATTCAGGAGCAGGGCAGTATTGTTTCCTCCACCATCATTGTTAAGTGGATTTCACTGAAGGCCCAACAATGCACTTGCACAGTTATCAAACATGCTGCAAGCACATGTTTAACAGAAAGTCCTAGTTATCCTTAAAGATTCAAAACTTATTTCCTTTTTAACTTTATTTATGAAACACACCAGGCACTGTTGCCCTTTAATTGATTCGTATGATATTCCAAAAGCTTTCGTTTAGCTGCTTTTTAATAGTTGTAGAGTGGAGAGATATTTCATTAAGTTACCTAAATGCCAAAAAAGCCTTCTTTTACCTCAGGAAACAGGAGCTGTGTTTATGAACTCGTGTACAGTTTGCAGAAATTAAACGTTACTGACAGGAGTGTCCTCCAGGGAGAGTTGTGCTGATTAGTAAACTCCTGCAGACTCTTAGGAAGTTCACGGCGGATGACTTGAGATGTATAGCCTCAACACGCACAGTCATTTCTTGTAGCCGGAAAAGCTCCATCTTTCTTCACTGAAAATATAAAGATAAGTCATTCTGATTTTCACTGCATGCATGCTTGTTCTGCAACCTCTGACTTCTTCTTCTTGCATACTTCATCTGCAATGTATGTAATTTTGAAGCTGAACTGCAGTGGGTAAATTGCTTCAACTTGTGCACAGGGACAGCTCCTCTTCTGTTATTTCTCACTACATTGTAGAACAAACAAGGACAAACTTCGGCCTGTGGGCCATATCTGTCCCCTTTAGTTTAATTATCTGGCCCATTGTCATCTTGGTGAAAAGACTCTATAGCTGGCCATACACCTTTAGATCTCTCTGTCAGATATCCTTTAGATCTACCAACAACTTTGTAGTATACAAACAATCTGCAATTGTTGAGAAAGTCCCTCATATTACATGGTTTTGGTAAAACAAAAGGAGATATAAAGGAAATCTGACAGAGAAATTTAGAGGTGTATGGGGGCCCTAAAGCAGGGTACAGATGTAAAGATATGGGCCACATCGATGGCCGTTTCAAGCTTTAGTGTCCCCTCCACTTGGTCCTTGCAATGAGGTACATAATGCCTAGAGGAGTCTAAAGCTGGCCATACACGGTTAGATTTTGGTTCAATCGATGTAAGATTCGATCGTAGAATTCGATCGTCTAATCGAAAATCGATCTTGATCGCAACAACATACACCCCACATTGAGTTTGCGATTGTGGTGAGATTTCGATTCCAAAATATTCCTAAAATCGTCGATTTTGGTCTGGAAACGATTGAAGTTCAGATTGAAATGGTCTAGTTATGTATATCTAATCTAATCGATCCAGGAGAAACCCCACAAACATCGTCGATTAATAAACGATATTGGTACAATCGATGATGATTTTCCAACTTGTCCGATCAAAATTCGATTACATTTTCTGCCTTAATCGAACAATCATCATCGATCGTACCATGTGGGCTTGCATCGATTCAATCGAATCTAACATCGATTGAACCAAAATCGAACCGTGTGTGGCTAGCTTAAACATCCAACTTATCTCCGTTCTTTGCTGTGCTCATGAGCGGAGGGGAACAAGATTGTCTTGCCACCAAGGTCTCCAATTTTTGACTGAAATATGGCAGATACATTTATTTATTATTTGTACATATACCCTGTTTTCCTGAATAAAAGACCCCCCCCCCCCCCCCCCCCCCCCCCCCCCCCGAAAGTAAGACCTAACATGAAAGACCTAGCTACTATCCCCCCCTGTGCTTCTTATATAAGCCCTTCCTCGAAAATAAGACCTACCATGTCCCAGGGAAAGCTTCCATATTTAGAAAAGACATGGTAGGAGGCGTTTTGTCACCTCTGCTAATCCCAGAAATAAGCCCAAATGCAGTTTAACCTCTCTGGCAATATGATTATATTTTTTTTAAAAGCAGTACAGGAAATTAAAAATATTACAATGGCCCTGCCACATGTCCCCGGCAACATAAATGATGGCTAGGGCGTAAGGAATGGATACATCTATGCCGGAAAGCCATTACAGGTTCTTGGCCTGTACAGGTCCTCTGTCAAATTGGCACAGAAATTTGAATCTTTTTAAGTACAATTGCCTTTTTCAAATACAGCATGCAAAGACACGCATCACCAAGTCTTCTTGTTTGTACATCACTCGTGCTTGTCTGACTGGGAGTGGTAGGGTAGAATGGGGGGCTGTGCAATCCCCAGAGGGAGAAGAGAACTGACAATGAGGAGAGCCAGTAGGCAGCTGAGTTCTGCAGATCTCTCTCTCCCCTCTGTCTGACAGCACAATTCTGACATAAGGGGGTCCAAGTGCCACCTCAGCTGCCCCCGCGAAATACCTCCGGGCCTGCCCCCCAGTTTGGGAACCACTAGCATAGTGGATATGAAAGTTACAAATGGACAAAACCTTGTTTCCATTCATACTTTTTACTGTAGTTGTTCATTGTGTAGCCCCTGCTAGGTACAGGAGTTTAAGGAGTTAATTGTTTAGGAGGGAAAATTTGGTGTCACAGACAGGTGCAGCTGAGGCTGCCTGTCAGCACAGGCCTTGGCTCTCTGCCAAGGTCTGTGAATGTATCATTTTTGTGCTCCTCTGCCTGATTTCTGAGAGGCCAAGGTAAATTGCGCCTTTTCAGAGAATGGGTGGGGAGAAGTTGATAAAAGTGTTAGAGACAGGATGTGAAGTCAGTCCTTGCCCAGGGAGCTCCCCTGATGGGGGCCCTGGGAGTGATGTGATGGCGATGTGTTGGTGATGTGCCTAGCTGGGGACCAGAGAAGAGAGGGGATCTGAGTCTGGGGGCGCCCAACTAGAAGGGAGGATCGGTTACCTTGTCTGCGGAATGGTAAAGGTCTCCAGAGCAGCAGCCGTTGAGGACAATCTCCAGGAGCTAAAGGGGGACTCTATCCAGGTTCTGAGGCAGACGGATCAGTGGCCGTGAGGTCTGTGTCCAAGATCCCCCAGGAGAATTAGTCAAGACAGTGCTGTGCTCATCTGCTGAGAAGAGGAAGCTGCCTAGGGGAAGCTAGGCCAGAGTCCATTGTGTGTGCTTTCGTGCTAGAGGAAGAAGCTGCCAAGAGTGGAGCTAGAACCTCAGTCGCCAGAACAGCCTTGTCCCCAACCCTCCTTCCACTTGACTTCATGCGAAAAATAAACTCAACTTTAAAGTAAGTCTCCCTCTGGTCATTTCTGCTACCCGGTATCCCACTACACACAGCCGCACTTACGGGTGTTAGCGCTACAATTGCAAACACTAGCAGACAGGCTTTATAGTGAATCAGCACAACCACATTGCAGTTGTGCAACCGATACATTTAAACAGGCTGCTATGCAGGGATCAGAGAAGATGCAGTGGCACCAGTCTCCACAGCATTTAGGATATGACCAATGCTCTTGGAAAAAGCAAGTAAAGAGGACCTACATCCCAGAAAAAAATGAATATGTTCATTTTTTCTTGGCTCTTAAGGGTCTGGTGGGTGAACAAGTTTTTATTAGATTTCTGCATGGTTAATCGCTTGCTTGTGAAAATAAGAAGTAATTGGTACCCTTGGGTATGGAAGTGTGTGTGGCTTTCTCTAGGTCAGGGGTGTCCAACTTAAACGCAAAGTGAGCCAAAATTTGGACAGTCGCAGGCCAACCTTGATATTCATTGGGAAAATCTACAACTGAGGAAGTTTTTCCTTCTCATCAGATATAATGAAGGGCCTTTTCATATGGAAATAAATAAGTTTTGTTTTAATATTGAATTTATAAAAAGCAAAGTGTTACACTATAATACAGGTGATACCTAATAAAAGACGTCTGTTACATTAATTTCTTCAATACCATTAACAAAATGATGGCCTAAATGTTATTACACCCTGTGCCAGATTTGGCCCTTGGGTCGGAGTTTGGCACCCCTATTCTATGGGATAGCGATTGGAACTGTATTATCACATGGAGTCATCAATGGCATTTAGAAACAAATTAGGTCTGAGAAATGATGGAATAGAAGGCATATTGGTAAATGTATTTGGTATTTTTATATTGGGACCTATAAAATTTCTGTCAAAACGTAAACTCTACGATCTGTATCTAGTAAGCTAAATAACCTTAAGGCTCCTATACACAGGTCGATTTTTCAGCAATCGATCACCATGCGCATTCACAGCGATTGATGGGCGATCAATCAAGTTCTGCCCACCCTTAAAATCGGATCGGACATTGAACTGATATGCTGGCTTTTTTTGGTCGATCATTTGGTGGACCCATAGCTCTCTATACAGCAGCCAGTCGCCGATTTTGTGGAATCTGACATTTTGAGTCATGTCCAAATCGACCACAAATCGAATTCCCAAGGTGGTGTTCCATCGATTCCCAATCCGATGAATCACACATTCCACTATGGTCGGTAATCGATCAGTGACAAATCAATACGTGTATGGCGACCTTTATATACCTAAGGTAGCAATACACGGGTCGATTTGTCACAAAATTTCCACATAATCAGCCATTGGCTGCTGCACAGGGAGCTATGGATCCACCAAACGATCGACCAAAAAAAAACAACATGTTGGTTCAATGTCCAATCCCATTTTTAGTTGATTCTGATCTTGTTTGGTCGATCGTTCAGGGTGGGCAGAACTTGAAAATTGACCTGTGTATGGGAGCCTTTAAATACTTCGCAAAGCTTCATTGTAAATGTTTCTTATGAGCTGATGTCCTGGCTCAGAAGAATAATCTCGAACAAGGTGACATACATTGTTCCCGTACAATAAACCTAAATCAGACCTGTGTTCTCATTTCATGATATCCGGAGCACTGATAGAAATATTGACATTTCCAGGATAAAAACCATAAAGAAAATGACACATTAATATGGAGCATGGCTTCTCAAGAACAACGACTCCACAGCACACGGAGGCTAAGAATGGGAAGCAGCAATGTTTTACTCTCTGCTGGCGCCACTGCTCCTTAATAATCCCGTTTTCATTCATTCTTCTATTTTAATGAACTACATCCGCGAGACTTGTTCATGAACCTAAAGCCTCATAATATCATTCTGCAAATACCATTCTGCAGATGCTGGAACATCCAGGTCCGGGTGCCCCTCGGGCGTTGTCTACACCGTCATTCCCAAGACAGAGAAAAATGCTTTCAATTTCATCCCTGAACGGTACTTTCAATCAAAAGCTGAAAGAGTGTTCATGATCCACTTATTCTCTTCTACAGAGACTGGAATTTAGATGGCATGACTGGGGAGTTACAGATGGCTCTGGAGTGCACTAAAACTATCATTCCACATTAAGCAAAAATGAAATTATAACCCTTAAATACAGGAACACTGAGAAACTGATTTTTTTTAATTGAATTGAAGAAAACTGTCGCCTATTGCAACACACAAATGGTTAATTTTTTTTTTTTTAAATTAACAAATTAGAAATGCAAAAAAACATCCAAAACAAATTGCCATATTTTTCAGCTCCATAAGACGCATTTTTACATCCCCCAAATCAGGGGGAAAATCTCTGTGTGTCTTATGGACTGAAGGCAGGACCACCCGTGGCCGAATAGAGGTCAGATAGTCCGGCCAGCAATCTGCCCAATCCGCAGGCCAATCACAGGACTGGTGTGACTGGCCAAGCGGAAGTTCCAGGAGAAGGTGATGGGGATCTCCAGGAGAAGGAGCTGCTGTGTGTGTCAGCTTAGAACATCAGTATTTTCATTTACCCCACTGGGCAGAGAAAATAAGGTTATAAGGGAGCAGCCAACATTTCTCTGCTGGCTGCTCCACAATCACTTCTTTCTTTCTGCCCAGCAGGAAAAGCGAAAGTACCAGAAGTGAAAGCAACACACAGCAGAGGTCTCCACTCCACTGTCAGCCATGAGTGGCTGAAAAAGCATGTACCTCTGTATATAGCTGTATATCTGGGTGCATCTTGTCATGAATTGCATCAACAGCGCAATATAGTAATTAAAAATCTAAATAAAAATGAAATGTCCACAAAAACATGAAAAGATACATAAACATAGTTATTTCGTTGCTTTAATGAAACATTTTACTCAGCTCTACACTTGATGTATTTGGCCCCCTGCTGGGGTCTTACAATACAACCTTTAATGAATCCTTAGCAGGGGACAAAATTCGACAGAGGATTTCGGCAATGAAAGAGGTCACTAGATATTGCAGCACGTGGAAGATGTGCAGGATAAGAAATAAAATAAATCATAGATTTTCTTTGTTTTTCCCCCCACCACCTTCACTGCTAACAGTTTAGGATTGAACTCTCCTATGAACTGTGACTTAAATGTGTCATGTAATCCTTCATTCGCTTTGTCCTTAGTAAGGATCATTGACTAGAAGACAGTAGATCACATTTTCACTTTTGGTGGACTGGAACAGAATGTTAATGCCCCCCTCCATTTTAATGCCTGTATACGTAGGCATTATACAAGTCATTGGGTAATAAGCAACAGGTCAACATGGATAGATATATAAGATCAGATGCAGATCTGGAAAAAAACTAACAAGGATATAAAGGATTTTCTAAACTGGTCCCAAAGGCAAGAAGATTTTACCTAAAGGCAAGACACATAGTAAATAGTAGTGTGTTGTATTGTGCTAGCTATCGATTAATGCAGAAAGTTTGGGATTTAAGTGATGCCTTTCACTTGCTTACTACAGTCATTAAAGAAGCAAGCTTTCAGGATGTTTCAGGTGCCTTCTTTAGGCTTTAGCCTGAAGAAGGCATTGTAGAAATTCCAAAACCTTGCTTCTTTATTGACTTCAGTTAGCCAATAAACTGAAATAAACTGGAAAATTTTCAAATATCAGATCATCAGTCTGGCTTGTGTAGACAAGTTGTGTTAATTGTATTAAATTCTTTAAACACATTACCCACATACACTGATCAGCCACAGCATTAAAACTGCATGTCTAACCTGGTAAAGGCTCCCCCCTTGTGCCACCCAGCAACTCTGACCTATGGAGGCATGGCCTCTTCAAGACCTCTACAGGCAATCTGTGGTATCTGTTGAAGGGTGGATCATTTGTTGGATCTGAAATGTTTTTCTGGACACATGCCTTATTGTTTATACAATTTAAAAGACAAACAAATGTTTGTCCCTTCTTTAAAGCAACAAACACATTAGACTTGGATACACTATGTATTCTGACACTCACTCTCTCCTGCAGTAGCTCATCTGTGAGATTTGGTTAGACATGCCACTAAACCTTTGGCCTTATCTCCATTGTGTTAACATACCCACGTTTGGCATCAAGCATAGCACTGGGCTGGTTGTTAACACGTGATAATTCCTGTGTTGACATCAAGACATATTAACATACCTATTGAAAAAGCATTGAACACATCAAAAAAGCGTCCTTACTTTTTAAACAATTGTTAGTCCACGTTAACAGTATTAAACGCCATAAAAAATTGCCCATAAGGCGAAATGAAGACATGGCCATTGATCCTTATGGCCCTGTTGCTGATGTTCTATCGAGATGTGCCTCCCCATCGAACTGAGCCCCCCCCCTCCCTGGTACTGCGCATGTGTGGGCGCAGTGATCTTGGCGGTGGAGCCATCAGTAGAGAGGTACCTGTCGAGACAGTTTTGATAGTTCATTATACTATGGACAGGGGACCAATAGTATAGAGGGGCTGATCTAGACAGGTCCCCTGTCCATAGCAGAGTGAAGATACCCCCCCCCCACCACCTTCTCCATAGCATAATGAACTGTCAGTGACACTGGAAGGGAAGTGGCTCGATGGGTCCCCTGCTATGTATTGCAGCATATGTAGAGGAGTGAACTCCTGGTGGAGGAAAGTTATTGTATAAAGTAGATCTGGTGATCTTTGCTACCCTAAAATATTTTCCAACCCTTACAACTGCGCATGTGCAGATAGCCCTAGTTTTGGGGATTTTCAGGGTCAATCTTATGAATTTCGGGTGTCAAGGTTAGGGGTTTGGGGGGGTAAGGGTTGGGTCAGGGGGAGTGGTGCTTGATAGTAGGGTATGTTTTGGGGGTCGAGGGTTAAGTTTAGAGGTTTGGGGGGTTAACCTTAACCCTCGGAACCCCCTAACCTTAACCCCCCCCCCCCAAACCCCTAACCTTGACACCAGAATTGGAAAAGGGTAGGAAAATATTTTGGGAAGCAAAATATCTCAGAACACCGGCGGCCAGGGAAGGCTAATTTCGACGGTTCACCTGTTCAGTTGTTGTCTTTTCTTTAATTGCTTTTGGTAAATATTAACCAATGCATATTGCAAATGGTGGTCTGAACCTTCTCTTTTAGATCCTTACGCTTGTCCATTTTACCTGCTGCCCTTAGAGAACTGACTGTTTACTTGCTTCTCCCCTTTTAATAATTATTGTTGTGTTGAGATAATCAGTGGTATTTAACAGTGTCCTTATTAATATGACCAATTCGTGTATTAACCTATTTTCCCCAGACATACTCACTACATCCTGATATATTTCTGAAGCTAACTACATTGTAAATCTATGAAACACTGCACTAAATGAAATTAGGTAAATTCATCAAGCTTGTTATAAAATGGTCCACATTTCTATTTATGCTCACAAATTATGTATAGGGATGTCAATAAATCGTATGGTATGCTACAATTAATTTTATACCACTGAGACATTTCAAGTTTAAAATAAATAACCCACTATTTCCCAAAGTGACTTCACCGAGACTGACAAATAGCACCAACATTGTAGTAAAAACCTGACCTGAATGTGTTAATAGCCCGAAGCTCTCTATAGAGAAACAACTTACTGAAATGTATGGATTCGAATTGAATTTACCTCCATAAATAGGATGTAAACAGGTTGCAGGCAGACACTGTAGATTGAAGAAATTGTTTGATTTGATTGCAGAATATATACAGCGTGAACCTAGAGAGATATTAAACATTGTTTTGGCTTAATGTAAACCTGACATTCGCACATGAAATTACTATGCTCACAAGAGAGAAACTTCTGAAACTTAATTATAATTCCTGCATTTAGGCACAAATTGGCTGAGCCAAACTTAATTATTTTAATGCTATTTGAAAAATACCTTCTATTGCCTCTGGAAATTCCTAATACATCAGGGTTATGTAAGGGACAATGCGCTGACAACATCTCCGTCATATTTACGTATCTGTGTTTAAAACTGGCTATGGAGAAAAGATTCTACAAAGATTTGCCTGTAAGATCTAAATCATTGTTCCATATAATATGACTTTGGCACTACCAACCCTCAGAGAAGACACGATGCTGAATAATAAAATCTTTGTTATATGTATGTAAATGAATGAGGACTAAAGAGAGCCAGCCCAATAAAGTTGGGAGGAGTTAGCTCATATAGTCCCCAGAAAAAAGTTTTTTTTAAGGCACCATAGAATAACACCAAATAAAATTCCAAATATTTTATTAATTTATATTATAAATAATTAGATTTTTTTAAATATATTAATTTATTTGGTGTAATTCTATGGTGCCTTAAAACCCCTCTTTTTTCTATGGACTTTATGAGCTAACTCACCCCAACTTTATTGGGCTGAGTCTCTTTAGTTTTCATTTCCAAATTGACTTTGGGTGTGGCACACTATTTTCTTACATATATTTTGGTACAGGCACCCCTCATGTGCATTTTATACCTTGTAATAGTAAATATTGTTACCCATTAAGTCAATAAAAAGACATATTAAATCATAATACATACTGTGCCATGTACTCGTACATGAATTAGCTGGCCTCCTGCCTGGTGTATGAAATCATGTCTGTTGATTGAAATAAATACTAATTAGTCCTGCTGGCCAGTACTTACAATAGAACTTGTAATAGAGATTAATTCTCAGTGTATTTCCAAAATAATAAATTAGCTTTTGTAGAAAATAATGGGGAAAACTAAATTTTATTTTCTTCAGCATATCAACAGACAAGGACTTATTCCTGCTTATTCCATCTAATGCTAATATAGGGGGTCTTTAAGGGACAAGAGTTTCAAAAAGTATCCTCCAAACATTACATTGATTATATTGTTACAAAATGTCACAATTATGCTAAACTGGTGCCTTCCAGTATGTGATACCATCACACCATAAAAATATCATGGCTGACTTTAAGTAGGGTTGAATAAAGTTCGGATCCATGGGTCATCCAGCTGATAGTAACTCCCATACACTGAGATAGGGGAAATGACCAAGATTTCCTTGCTATACTATAAAGTGGCAGCAGTTAAAGGATAGAAAAGGATGTTCCCCAAACTAGAGTACACCACCCAAAGGTGGCCCTTTGAGTCCCTTTAACCAGACATAAATGGTTCGATTTTAGCACAATCGTTCTGAAATTCGATTTTAGATTGTGATCTTATCATTGGACACTGTTTGTAATTGAATCCAAAGAAGTGCCACAAGGAAGGTTTGATTGTATTATGATCGTAATGCCACCAAAACCACTGATTTTAGTTTAGATCAAAAACACAGGAAACCATATTTTTTAGACTATAAGATGCACTGGACCATAAGACAGGGCAGAAAAGATTTGATACGTTTTCACATCAATTGGGTTAATACAATGAATTCAATGAATGCAATAGACAATTCAGCCAGTAGGTGTCACTAGCAGCAGTACACTCTCAGCACACGTCATTCTTCACACTGATCGGGAGGAGGAGAGGAGCAGACATCTGCAGATTCTCTCCTCTCTGGCTGGTTGTTACTGTGTCCGTGGGAGCTGCAGAGTGATTGCAGTTTCCAGGGACTGGAGAGAGATAGAGATAGATGCCAGTTCATCTTTCTCTCTCCATTGCCTATGGCAGCTGGGCTTTGAGCTCTGCTGGCATAGGCAATTACACAGTTCAGATGGGAGAGCCAGACACCAGGCAGCATTTCACATCTGACAGCTCATCCAGCTCCCCGCCTTATCTCCATCCGCATTCGGGCCATAAGACACAGGCACTTTTTGGCCCCAATTTTGGGGGTGAAAAAGTGCGTCTTAGGGCTTGTTTCCATTGATGCGATTTGCCACGGTTTTATCCACACGGCTGCCGCCCCTCCGACAGCATCCATAGGCAAACCATCAGCCAGGCTCCATTGGTGCGGCTGAGTGTGGATGTGGTGCGCATGTGGATGCGGTGCGGTTCTCGTGCAGAAACCGCAACCGACCGCATCCTTTCACATGGGGGCTGCCCAGAGTCTTCATCCGAACGCACGGACGTACGCGTGCATCCGCATGAAAACAGCTTGGGGTGCCGGCGGGAACGGCTGCAGCCACGCGGATACAGCCGCAGCAAATCGCACCGGTGGAAACAAGCCCTTATGGTCCAAAAATATGGTAAATGTGTCATCGAATGCAATCGTCCCAACAAACAAAATGTTACGATTCAATTTCAATCGTTGTGCGATCTCGAAGATTTTTCAAGATGTCCAATCACTTTTTTATCGATGTTTTGATCGGTATCGAACAATTTTCACTGATCTAACCATGGGGCACTATACCAACTAAATACAATCAAAAAACAAAATACTATCAAACTAGAAGAATCAACCCAAAATAGGGGTGCCGTATTTGGCACAGGATGTCACCTACAGTTTACATGAAGAGAGCATCTCATTCCTGGCAAGTTACTTTTCCACCTATGCCGACCAAGCAAGCAAAACCTTTCTCAGACTTTCAGTTACCATGATGGCTAGAACATTAAATTACAACTGGGCGCTTTCACATACTTTCACTCATCCTTTCTTGTTCTTGGACAACCAACATCTGTCTAACGCATTACATGATCACTGGATAAGATAGACTGAGATACTTGTATGGGTATAAATGTTCCTGACACTCATTAGAGTGTGAGAAGAAGCAAGTTATTTACTTTAATGTATAGTGTGATGTTGTAAGTTCTAATATTAGATTTACTTATAACGTGTGCTCGTTAGTTAGTTGTTAAATGCAAATGAAACTAACATGTTTGTTGAACCGTACTATTTATTCTATATAATGCACAAGGAAGGAACAAGTAGACAGAGCTAAAAATATATCCATGTGTAATATCTCTTCTTTATTACTGTAATTTTGCATGCTGGGCAATTATAGATATTGTTTAGAGTTTTAACATAAATGAACATATCATATCTGCACAGTACACACTTGCTAAAGCAAACCCATCAAACACTAACTGAAGTACTATCTTCACTTCCCTCTGTTCCCATCTTCTTCCAGGCATCTCCCTGGGTTCCGAGTCTTCTTGATTGCTCAGGTTCAGATCATGAAACTTCCATAGAAGAAGCATCTACAACAAATTATATTATTTTTTTCAGGAGGTTAGCCACTTAACAGCCTTTTTTTTTAAGCTGTCAATCATTTTGATAAATATATAGATCTTTTTACTTTTACAATGTAGCCCACAGACTAAATTTGCTAAGCTATAATGTGCTATTTGACAATAGGAATCATGATTTATTTTTAGCTCTTATTTTTTCAGTTCTAATCACAAAAAATTATAGCCTGTATATGTGAAAGGAACATTGTAACTCAGCATTTTGAGGTATAGACAACAAGATGTATAAAGGACCTTTTAAACAAGTCATTTTCACAGCAATAAAAATACATATGTACTTTCCAAATCTACAAAACCTTGTTATGTCTGACAGAAGAAATAACATTGCATATTATCAGAAATGTCAGATGGACAAAGAACACCTGAGATTTAGTGTGGCAATTACCATGTTACCATGTTAAAGAGAAAGTTTTCTTTTTACTTTCACAGTCTCATGTAACTTAACCTCCCTAGTGCTCTGCTGAGGTCCAGATTTCTGTACCAAAAGTGCACCATAGACTCTAGGCTCTGATCTTCGCCGGACGGCTCCATCTTGTCCATTGACTGACAAGGCTGCACTGGACTGGACGAGATAGAGCCGTCAGGAACGGCAGGGGGGTTAATGTGATATTTCCAACTATTAGTGGTCTGGGGTTGAAAATCTAGCATCTTTAGGGTGCTTTTTAATCATTTGATTGTGATCCGTTTTGCTGGATCAGAAAACCACTGTCAGGAAAGACCACTGCAGTTTTCTATGAGGAAGCCTACCTGTAGTGCGCCTGGGCATACAATCCCTACCAAGACCAGCTATCCAGTTAACAGGCTTTATTGGGTAAACCAGAAAACAAGCCAAGGGTCATACAAAAAGGTGAGTCCAAGAAACTACAGTGCAGATTAATTATTAATTAAGTCAGGGGGCTTGATCAGGGATGATCCAAAGGCAGGGAAGGCAGAGTTTAAACAATGCCAGATATTAGAACAAGTCAATATCTGCAACAAAGACACAGGCAGACAGACAGGTAAAACAAACACAGGAGCAGACCTGTGTGCTGCTATACAGAGGATATAATGGGCAATGGTGTGCATGACCATCTTCATTATCATATTGTGCCACCTGGCGCTTTAACCTCCCTGGCGTTTCAGCCGTTTTGCACCAATATTTGCACGAAAAGGTGTTGTATAGGGGATTGTGACTGTGATCTCCCATACAGCGCAGTTTCCCACCCTATCTTCTACACATGTGGGCTGGAAAGGTTGCTTTTAACATGGAGGTCTATGGCGCCCTGCCCCTTCGGCGTCAGCGATGACGCAAAGATGCAGCACCGGAAGTGCTGTGGGCTTGCAGAGGACTGGGGTGTTTGCCTAAACCTGGTGCAGGCTTAGTTTGTTTTAAGTACAAAATGTGACCGTACTAGGTTCAGGCATAAGGCCCAGGAGGTAAAGATTAGTAAACAATTGGGTGGTGAACCTCCTGCAGCCAATTGAGCCACAGTAAAACTCAAACTGGACATGTTCTGCCCCATGGAGAAGCAGCAGGGCCCCTGAACTGTACTATGCAGAGCACATCAACAGAGAAGCTGGGGATACCAGGAATGAATCCCTCTGCCAGAGTGGGATGTATATCTTAACTATGCTGAGTACATGCACATGGATGCCGGAATGCCTTTGGCTTGTTTGTCCAGAAGAGTTCCCTCCACCAGATCAGGGAGAAATGCCTCGGCCATAAAAACGCCTGTGATCCCTGGGGTCACAAGCATGATCTAGGATTACCGGTGGAAGAAGTACACTACCAATAGGACATAAGGGATTGCAAATTGATTGTGCTAAAATTATTGCTTTGTTTTTCTAACTGAAAATAAAACGAAACAGCTTAACAAATATATAAATATATATTTAGCATTTTCCACATTTATTATTCATAGTTACAATACTTATGCAAGAAGACAAAGAATGTTACAATCAGACATTGAACTTCCTCACTTAACATTCTGCTCTTTTATGACGTGCACCAGACTTAGATGAGTTACATTACTAGACAGACGCTCACTCTGTACACCATTTGTGAGAGTCCCTTATGAATACTTGTATGAAAGTTTAAAGCCATGGCATTTTATAATAAACAGGGACTTTTTACAGGTGTTCCCTGTTACACTACACCCAGATTTTAGTATTCAGTGTTCAATGTGTCCACAAAGTGCACACATTTATAATTACACATGCAGTTGAGAAAATAATTTTCCGACCCTGTGTCTTCGGTGACGGGGAAGGAGACAGGGGGCGGAGCCATAGAACTCCATGTTAATGGAGGGGGCGTTGCTTTCCCCTGCATACACTGTAGTGAGCCAGTGTACTCCTCCACGATTGCCCATAATGTCCAGGAGGTTAAAATGTCATGGCACGAAAAGCCCATAATGCCCAGGAGGTTAAAAGATATGTGAACCTAGAAACAGTAATCGCAATTTTCTTTCTATCATCATACACATTTTACATTTAAAGTGTACCTATCACTTGCTGTTCCACTTTCTATTATCGGCACCAGAAATAAAAAGTGCAGAACGTGGCACAAGTTTGTGTGCCATTATGTTTGAGATATCATACTCTGTTTTGGGGGTGATTAGTAATGTTGAGCTAGAATATTCGATCTTTAAATATTTCGCTTACATATCACCATTTCGTGAATATTAGCGAATATATAATCGGATATCTGCCGCGATCGTGATTTGTTGCAAGTGTTTGCGATCCCATTCATTGCAATGGATTGCAAATCCGAGTTAAATGTCTGAGCTCCATTGACTTGCATGCATTTCGCATATTTGATCACATTTTGATTTTTAGATCGTGGTCCATGTCCACAAACGCGGATATTCCAGATTACCAATATCGAATCGGATATCATTGCAAGTATTCACAAAATTACTCAATTTGAATATTGCCTAGTCGCTCATCACTAATGATTAGTCATACCTTTTCATCAAACTCACTTTAATCTGAAAGAGAACATATTTGTTAGTTAACTTTATTTAATACCCTGAAGCCCTCTCACTATCAAACCAAAGTACACAGTAGTGAACTAATAACAATGCTATTTACCATAGTGCCTCTAGTTTTGCATTATGCACTACTTTCGGTCCCTCCTATTTTGCCACCCCCCCCCCCCCCCCCCCCCCCCCCCCCCCCGCCTCCCCCTGTCACCCCACCCTAATACAGGGAACAAAAGTTCAATAATGGGGAAAAAAGATCAGTTGCAGGTAGGCCATAGGCAATACTTGTGACCATAACCTCAGCTTGGCTTTCTTTGGTCATGTCCTCCAAAATTTAGATCCTCATTAATTATGAAAGATTCTACTTCTTTTCTTGTTTGTATCTTTATCTAAAAATACAGCATTATGGCAGCTGTGTGCAGGGATACGCAAAGGCAGTTGTTCTTCAAAAGCTGAGCTCCAGGCAAGCAGCTAGATTTACATTTTGAACATACGTATAGGAACTATTCTACTTGTTCTACCTACCTATTCGTTTCCATTATCAGCAGCTGTCTGGGTGGCACTCATTTGGCTTTTTGTGTTGCCCTTTGCATGTTCAAGTCTAAGTGTCGCTTTACTCTTACTAAGTCAAATTCACACTTTTTACAGAAATATTGAATACAAAATGGTATTCTTTTGGATTTTATTATAGCTCCGTGGAAATGAGCTTTAATGCTCCTTTATTATACAAAGAGATCTAGATATAAAGCTCCCTTGTAGAAGGTGATATTTGGAGCAGTATTCCCTCTTTTGTCAATCGCTTTCATTTTGTTAAAAGTGATGGCTCAGAACTTGGACCAATTAGCATTACACTCTACTCGTGGAAATGGAGCTTTCATTACAACTTGAGAAACCATGAAATGGTTTGAAATGAGATGAAAGGGAAACAAATGAATATATAATTATACAGGACTGACCAGCTAAAATGTAGAAACCACTGGACATATTTTTAGATCAAACAGCATGATACCACGTCATGTTGTTAAGAAAATGGCTCAATGTATTTACAAAAAGTAATAAAGTCCGTTTTGCAAATGAATGTAGTCCTATTTCATTTAAAGTTATTCTATTGCAAATTCTTTCCAACATATTCTACTTGAATAATACTTAGCACTAGCCATGGATGTGCAGTAGACAGGATTTGAATTTTTTAGTAATTTCCAAATTCAGTGACTCTTGTGAACAGAAAATTACATTCTGAATGTTTAATTTAGCTTTCTTTTATATCTAATTTTTTTTTTTTTGTTTAATTGCTGTCACTTTGAGACATTTTGATGACATTATTCCTTGTTTACGAAGCAAAAGGATCAACAGTGTGATAGGGTTAGGCATCAGTGCCACCCATTTTATGGTCAAAAACTCACATGTACAGGAGTTTTAAAATTGTTCTTCACCGACATATCTAGCATTACTGTGGATGAACCCACTGTCACATGGCATAAGACTTATATTTTGGTTCAATGCATTGGTAAGATGTGTAAACTGGTTCCTTTTGCTTTGGCTTTGGCTATGATGTCTGGCCTTGATACTGTGATAATAAAACTAGGCATACACGGCTCGATTTTAGAATTGATCCAAACACAACCGTTGACAGCGCACATTGATTAATTATGCTTGAACCGATAGCGGACACTCTTTCTTTGATTGATTGATCCCACTGAAAGAAACCTCAATCGAACAAGGAACCAACCTGTTGGTAGATCCCTGTTCAATTGCCAACATTGCCATTACTTTGGATGGGGACTGAAGGATCAATTGCGCAGAAGAGCTGTGCCTCGATTCTCCGTTCAATTTAAGGAAGCTCGATTGGTCATCACCCTGAGCTCGAGGATTCATCAATTGCATGGGTATCGACCCGTGTATGGCCAGCCTAAGTCTTATGTCATTAAAGAAGTGAACATTCGGTATGCCTCATATCCCTCCTTCAGGTTGCATACAATTCTGGTTTTTGAGACAAAGTTACGAGGATATAAATATTTTAACAAAGTACACCCTAGTCTGATACCGTAGAGGGGAAAGTAAGGGGGGGGAATACATGGGCTCATTTTTCAAACGATTCCTAAGCAACTGATCAACATGCATGTTCAATTAATCGATCCCGCTCGAAGAAAGCTTGATTGAATAGAAATCCCACATGTTGGTAAATCCTTGTTCGATTGCCATAACTTTGCATGGGGGCCGAGGATGACGTCATCACACTGTGCTCGAGGGTTCAGGGATTGAACGAACATGGACCCATGTATGCCCACCTTTAGGGTTTGGTCAGTGGAGATAGTAATTAGAGTTAGGAAGATTGTTGTAGGTAATAAAAATAAGAAGTGCAGGTGCAAGGGCTAATTTATATGGGTGGTTGTCAACCGCCCGATAACAGCAGCCGTTTGGCGAACGTGGTGTGAGGCGTTCAATGAGCGGTTTTAAGGCTTTCCCCCGATCCAGCTGTCAGGGCTTTAGGCTTGCCCCCTAAGAGCCTGGAGTGTGCAACCTCCCACACACAGGAGCGCGCCCTCGCGTTTCTGAGCTCAGCAGCCTGGAAAGCGACTGTATAAATGAGCCCTAATATTTACTTCCTTTAGCTATTATAATATGGCTAAAGAACCCTAAACTGGAGGTGATAGATGGTAACTTCCTCCTAAATGACTAAATGCATGGCATTGCGGGCACAAGGGTCAACGACAGAGTCAGACAAGTCTCTTGGTATATTAAACATAAAAAGTCTTTATTAATATAGGACTAATTCAACATTAAAAAGAGTCAAATACTTCCAAGAGGAAGATCCACCAAAAACGGTGGTCGTAATGGACGTATTTTCACAATATAGTAAAACCAAGATGCCACAGTACAATAATATCATCTAGTATTGGGGGACACACATCAAGGCGGCTTACAGACCGTGCATATTTATATATGTAAGTAATGGGTGAGAACCTATTTATATACTCATTTATTCATTTATATTTATCTTTTTAATTGTATGCATATTTACTCTTATATTTAGCGTATATATCTATTTATCATGTCAGTAGACTGTTTGTGCAATATTGTGCAATATTGAGATACGAATACATAAATGTTTATGGAAGTACTTTTTATTTATTTATTTGTTTATTTATTCCTATGGCTGTAACATCTACCTATTACTGTCTACTCAACATTGAAATATAATTATATATTGGACTATTATGGCTAATGAATACATCTGAATGAAATATGAATGCATCATGCACTGTTATGGTTAATACATTCAAATGTTTAAATTGATGACCGATGTTTTAATATTGGTGTTGTAGTAAAAATGAAACAACATAAATTGTGAACTTTCTAACTGTTTAACAATATATACATTTAGATGCTCATATCCTACACACCTCCCTGAGGAAGCCCGACAGGGCGAAATGCGTCGGAGTTTGGAGAGCCTATTATGTCTTATGCAAATCTGTCCCCCAATACTAGATGATATTATTGTACTGTGGCATCTTGGTTTTACTATATTGTGAAAATACGTCCATTACGACCACCGTTTTTGGTGGATCTTCCTCTTGGAAGTATTTGACTCTTTTTAATGTTGAATTAGTCCTATATTAATAAAGACTTTTTGTGTTTAATATACCAAGAGACTTGTCTGACTCTGTAGTTGACCCTTGTGCCTGCAATGCCATCCATTTAGTCATTTAGGAGGAAGTTACCATCTATCACCTCCAGTTTAGGGTTCTTTAGCCATATTGTTCATTTCCGCTGGATAGGGCACACCCCCCTGACACT
Organism: Ptychadena robeensis; assembly: GCA_036250615.1. Classification (NCBI taxonomy): domain Eukaryota; kingdom Metazoa; phylum Chordata; class Amphibia; order Anura; family Ptychadenidae; genus Ptychadena; species Ptychadena robeensis. The sequence continues at coordinate 127,803,137 of CM070034.1, read as the reverse complement.
GTGACTTTACTCCACCTTAGCAATATTTATTGATTTTTAGCTATTATAATGTTGATAGACCATTGAATTTAGCCTGACAAAGGGATCTGACATATTCTAGCTTCTTTAATTACTTCAGTTAGCCAATAAAGGGGATCATTTGTGATGTAACAATGAGACCCTAACGGGGGTCTCCAAACACCGGCAAAAGCGGTGCCAAAGCCCTCAACACCGGGCCAACTATAAAGCAGCAACAAGCTGAGTCCAAAATAATGTGTAAATAACAGTTACTGGTAACTGAAGAACTGCCACCCAGCAGTGGAGGTCCTGGGACAATACCTCAGCCTGAGAAGGGCCACAGCTGGTCAGCAGTTCCCCACTGCGGGTAGACACCGGATGGGTGGCGGTATGGCAGAATGCTCCACTGGAACAACAGCAGCCAGGCTGTGGATAGATGGCCGTGACCCAACACGAAGCAGGGGGGTGCCAACCCACTCTGAACAGAGCCGTCTCCGATGGAAGCAGGAAAAGCGGCTGGCTGAACAGGTTTTTGTGTACAATTGCAGAGTAGGCCATACTAGAGTCCCGGCTGCAGAGAGGGGCACAGGGCAAACCTGTCTTTCTTCCTCGATGCCCAGACTGAGCACCTCCTCTTCCTGGAAGTCTCTTCTTAAGCCTTCGGGCGGCCCCGACGCATGCTGGGGTGCGCTCTTAAAGGGGCCTACACTCTCCGCAACCCAAGGCGTGCCGCTACAGTACAACACTCTACTATTGTTGTTTCTTGGTTAAAATGTTATGTAAATTCAATGTACACCTGATCAGTTATAAGCTATGGAAGGTAGTTAGAAATGGGAGGGGGTTGTTTATTGTCAAGGTGTGTGGTTTCTAAGGCTGGCCACATACATAGCTGTTTCCAGGTAAATGCAATTAACGTTTAATCACAAAAAAAAAATTGTTGTTATCTGGTTGCCATGAATGGTTTATTGCAATATAAAACATGGCCAGTAAAAGAATTCACATTACAAAACCAAATGAACCATCAATAAATCATTGGGTGCTTAATAAAATGACAGCCTTTTCGTTATGGAGCATATTACTTAATTACAAGACAAGAAAGTCATAGTGTATGAACACGTCAAGCAGGGTGCGGCTGTCTGCACACCCACAAATGCCTATAACTGAAAAACGTTGTCGTTGCCCTAATTGTTCGTAATTATTTGTTAGTCAACCAACGTCACCAAACTGCACGATTTTCTCAGAAGGATTCTTTTAAATTGGTGTTCTCTAATGATGTTTGTCTTATTCTGTTAAATATTTACAGAAACATTGCTTTCCCAGCTGCAAATGCTCTTAAAATGTGAAATATTTAAGTCTCTGCCTTTTTTTATGAATCAAAAACACATAACTTTCTGTAGCTTTAAGAACAGCTGCTAATAGAGAAAACATGTCAGGAGGGTCATCCAGATGTGAAGAATAGAACCCAGGTGCTGCACACTGTTCTGTACATTTGGTAGGATACTTATACCTGCAGACCTGGAAAGTTCTTTTTAGAAATGATTAGGTGACTCCTTTGGGAGTAAAGCCCAGGGCCGCCGCCCCGTCCCAGGCCCAGGCAGGTAGGGGGGTCCGACGGTCAGCACGTGGGGGCCCCAGCGTGCTGACTGATAGGTACAGCAGCCTCTGCTCACTGATTCCTGACGGCTGCCCTGGTAAAGCCTAGATGTGTAAATCCTTAAAATTTACTAGAATATGTGTAATTGTTTACAGTCGCACCTTTTCTAAAATCATGATATGTAAAAGTACAGCCTTTTTTTGTATACATAAGTAAACTAACTAAAAAAACTTTTTTGTATGTTTTTGGAGTAAAGTTGGGGAAGCACTTTGGTGAAGTATTGATATTCTATCAATAATATAATTCTGATAGCGTCTTTCTTTATTAGAATCTTTCTTAAGGTAGCCATACACAGGCATATTCCTGCCAGATTTATCGGTCACCATGCATGTTCCTGCCAATCGATGGGGACACTGAGGATAGGATCCTCCTGTGTGAGCAAGCAAAAGACACCTGTATCCAAACCATACTCGCTAGTATGTGGTGGGGGTTCACCCCCTGTTCAAAAACCTTTCCCTACCATCTGCAGAGGAGCTAAGGACAGAATGGGTCAGGAGGGGCACTCAAGTGCACCCTGCCAGTAATGGGGAGCCGATACCCTGGACCAACTGCCAAGGGGCCCCTGAGACAATAATGTAGCGAGTGGAAAACTAGTGAACCTACTGGCAGAATCAATAAGCAATATGCCACTGTTACAGGGGGTTTACAATTGTTACACCTAAAATATATTACATTACTTACACTATCTATGGAGATTTTCCCTGCAATTAATTATATCAACACTAGATTGTGCAACACTTCTCAGTTAAAATGACATACAATGTCATTCAACCTACTTTCAATGAACCCAGGGCAATAAAGAAATAAAGAAATAAGATTATATTTGTGAAATTATTGTTTGCATTTGCACTACTCACTAGTATGGGTGCAAAATATGGGTAGACTGTCCAAGGCTGAATTCTGTGAGTATCATATCGCACAATAAGACACATCGGATAAGACGCACCCCATAGTTTTGGAGAGAAAATTAAAAACCGATTGTTGCTGCAGCGGCAGGGCCGGGCCGACACAGAGGCAGGACAGGCTCGAGCCTCTGGGCGGCTGGTCAGGTC
>CM070034.1:127788110-127800334 GCA_036250615.1 Ptychadena robeensis | reverse complement strand
CTCATTCATGCAGATCATGGTATATGGAGGATGAGGACAGACATGACTGGGTTACTGGGTTCCTTGCATCTGGGCTGACTGGGTTTATCCTTGTCTCCCAATGCTAGGCCCTTTTGTACTATAATATTTGGGATGTTGGCTCAACTGTCTTGAGAATAGTAGTTTCTTTTGGTCCCTTAAAAAAATACACCACTTCTGTACAACCTGCCACTCAAGCCAATTTGTAATTTATTGTTACTAATATTTAACCATTTGAGTCCGAAACATTTCCTATAAGCTGCTGAAAAAAAACATCTCATAGCAATAGTTCTGTGTAGTTTTCTACTGAGGTTTTCATCCCAGATTCCTGTCCCTGAAGCCTAGGTACCCTGGTACGTGAGATATGCCATTCTTGGAAATATTCCTAGCTGTATTGTACTGGAATCTTTCCATTTGGGTGAGATATTTGTTAAGCTTTAAACTAAAGACTGATCATATGAGTATAGTAAAAGCTGATCTTTCAATGTACAACATATAACAATGAAAAAAAAATCAAGAGCGATAGCAGAAGATATGTAAATTTCCATGGAAAGAAAGCAGACAGAGATTGACAAAACAGCCTGCAGTGCAACTCTGCTCCTTATAAAGTTATTATTGACTTTGCAGAAAGTGTGAAGTTTAAGTGATCCCCTTTATTGGCTAACTGAAGTCCTTAGAAACAACTTTTAGTATTTTTCAGATCCCTTCTTCAGACTTAAAGCGGATGTATACTTAAAATCTAAATATATATATATGTAAAATAAAGTTTGACTTGCCTTCATCAGCTGGTATGATGGTGGCATGGAGCTCCACGATCCTAAACAAATCCATTTACCTGCTGTACCCTGGAATATGAGTGATTCCATCTTTATTTGCCAGGCTTGCGGGGGTTAACACAGGGTTCAATATTGCGTGTGGGACATTTATAATGTTTTTCTATGGAAAAATAAGTTTCATTTGTCTTTATGAGCCGAGATCAGAGATTTACCCGCCTATCTCTCCCGGGGGGGTGCCACAGCACAATACATGGAGAGAGGAGGGGCTGGGAGGGATCTTCCTAAATTACTCCTTAAAGGTAAGGTTTTTTTTTTATACATTCATCCCTATTATCAGCACTTCTAGTGTCATTATTCTAATGATGAATTTAAGGTGGTAGGTCCACTTTGATACAATTCGGTTTTTTATACATTCATACACAAAGTTACCAGGATGGACAATAAATAATAAGGACATAAATATTATGACAAAATAAAACAATTTTGTCTTGACACATCACTTGGGAGGTAAGCCCCAGGCTGATGTCAGTGCAAGCCTCCGTCACATTACTGTGGACGCAGATGGGCTGCGTCGACATTAACATGACGGAGGCGGGGGTCAGCGGATCCAGGGCTCTGATGGACTGTGGAGACAGCCCTGTCAAAGCATCTTTTCTGCCAATGGGCGGCTCATGCACTCCATCAAAACCCCTTTGTTGAACCGATAGTGGAGCCTAGGGCTATAAGTAAAGGGTTAAGCTGAGATAAGCTAGGTTTACAACCAATCGATTCCCTTTCTTAGGACTGAGCACATGCTCCATAGTACCATCAGATACAAATCGATCAAAATACCAAGAAAACCCATCAGATACTTAAATGATCAACTGAAATTTACCATTTTTTTTTCGATTCGGATAACTTTTGGTCCATTGATTTAGCTAAAAAGGAATTCATTTTAAAAGATAGACTTAAAACTCAATTCTCAACTCAAACTCAACACAATCAAAATACCTAGCTTTAGTCAGTGGACATAGAGATTAGAGATGGTGGAATTTTTTTGTCAGAAATTGTACCACTTCAAGTTAATTGCAAAGCCCCTGAACATGGTATTAACAATAAACTTGCTTGAGATGTAGAGAAGGGTTGGGGGTATACTACAAATACAAACTGCATAAATTAAGTTCAAAGTCAAGTCAAAATTTTGAAATTTCTGCTTTGAATTTAAACTTCATTTATGCAAAAACTACATCTGCTAGAGCAAAACTTTTTTTTCAATGTTCCAACAGCCCTTCTCTACATCTCCAGCAATTTTGGTGATGATACCATTTTCAGAGGCTTTGCAATCAGCTCACAAGTTAAGCTAATCAGAATATTCGGCCATCTCTAATAGAGATCCGAGTTAGAAAGAGTAATTGGGAACAGTTACATAGAGATATGATGTCCAGGCATATTTTCCACCCGATTTTGGGATTCCTTTGCAATTAAAATGTTAATAATACTGATAATGCAGGTATTAAAAAATAAATAAATAAACCTTAATAGCAATGAGCATTGTAAAATAAGCTCTTAGGCATGCTGGGTTAATTGACTAAAAGATAATGAGCATTGTAAAATAAGCTCTTAAGCTAGCCACACATGGTACAATTTTAGCGTTCGATCGACGATTTTCGATCGAGAAAATCGTCGATCGAACATTAATCGATGTACTCCCACATAGTCCAATCGACGATCGCTGAACGATTTTTGGTACAATCGTCGATTGAAAAGTGATCGGACAAGTTGGAAAATTTTGCTCGATTGGTCGATTTTTTTTTGGCTCGATTTTGTGGCTCGATTTTTTGGCTCGATTTTTTAGGCTACTTCCCTTTAACTTCCAATTGAAACTAAAATCGTAAGAGGAATTCAATCGACGATTTTAGATTACTTCGATTTAATTTCAGTCGAAATTGTTCAATTATCGTGCTTCCCATGTGGAGAACTTCGATTAAAGGACAATCGATGTTCGATTTTTTAAATCGAAGTACAAAATCTAATCGAACCTCGATTGAATGATAAATTGTACCATGTGTGGCTAGCTTTAGGCATGCTGGGTTAATTGACTAAAAGATAGAGTCCAGGCACACCATGTTTAGTGATAATAAGAGCTCTTATAGTTTTTTAACAAAACAGTCTTTATTGTCAGTAATTTAAACTTTAATTAGCTCAAATGTGCCTTCTTGTACATAAACATGCAAATAACATTATATTTTGATATCTGCACTTTTTTTTAATAAATATTCTATTGTATCATATAGATGTAATTGTTCTTTATGAAATGAAGACAAAACATGGCTTGTGGGAGGGGCTAACCCTTCATGACTGAAAAAGTGAAAATCCAATGAATGTGAGGAGTTCCCAGTGTTCAGGGAAATCATAATTTCTATAGAGTAGAGGAGGCTGTACATGTGTACATTGCTGCAGGTAAAGTGTTCAGGATGAAGTATTCTGGCTTAAGGTAGCCATAGATGCTGTGATTTATCTGTGATCAATTCCCGATGCGATCATTGGCGATAGAGGAATCTGAGATTGATCGTTTTGCAATCAATAGCACACCAACTTGGGAATCCGATTCGGGGTTGACTTTGACAGGAGCCAATTGCCGAAAAGGTTGATTCCACAATATTGAATGATCAGAATGGCTGCAGCATAGGGTGCTATGGGCCAATCTCACAGGAAGTAATTGATTTGCCCCACCAAAGTACCTTGGTTGAAAGCGACCAACCAAAAAAAGCAACATGTCGAATCAAAGATTTTTGGTCAATATTTTTGGTCGACCGTTCAGGGTGGGCAGCATTCGATTCGTGGTCGATTGATGGGCATGAACGCAAAAATCAAGTGAAAGATTGATCTGTGTATGGCTACATTTATACGTACTAAAAGATAGAAGTAGCTTAAATCAAACTAGCAACACCATAAAACCTATAGTTTGTATACAAGAAAAGTGCAGATGTGTCTGGAAGTGCAACAGAAGAACTGAATCTTGCAGAGATGTGACGAACTTACAGCTCTTGCCGTGCGCTGTTAGGAACTATTTGTCTTCATACCGAGTGCCGTAGTTCTTTATTTACTTAACTTTATGAACTGCTCAAACATTTTAAGTAGTGTGAGTCTTTCTGCGGGAAACAAAGACGACTGCCAGCTCTGGCTGAAGACTCTGGGGATGTTCTGGGCTTTCATAGGGCCCATTCCCTTTTATCCAAGTAATATACTATATATATATATATATATATATATATATATATAGCATGCTTTTTAGACTAAGATGAGCAAAAAAAGAAGGCCTTGTGTTAATAAAGACAAGCAAAAAGAAAAAAAAATTCAGGGCTCCATGATTGAGTCTTCGAGCCTTGGCGATCTAATGGTAGATCGCAATAAGTCTTGGGCAATCCTAGTGTATTATGGTATTATGGTGAGTGGCGGTTTTACATAGGGGCAGTGTGTGAAACCACCCATCTCTGCAACAAAGCTCTCCTCCAACCCCCCTCCCAAGAGCCCAGAGAACATCCCAAGCGGGTATCGGCTACGCCTCTCTCCTGCCTAGGGAGACAAATTGAGTAGAGGACACTCTGCAGCATCTCTCCCCCCCCCTTCCCGTGTCGGGGAATGGGGGGGACAGGAGACAGAGGGAGTCCCAGCACACCATCCCTGCACACTCTTGCCTGTATCACTACAAGTCCCAGCACAACATCCCTGCACTCTCCTATCTGTAGACCATATTCTAAATACTAATATCCTAACTGATGGGGTTATACTTCAAACTTGTTCAAATCTTCTGGTACCATAGAGTACTAATCAAAATAAGAACTACCGATCATTCCTTCTCAGATCTTGGAAATGAGTTTGTTTTGGAGCAATTGTAGTGACTGTACATTGTTATCAGATTAAAAATAAGGACTTAAATTGAAGTAAATGAATGCTATATTTGGTTTTAGGTTGATTATATTATGTTTTTAATTCATGTTTTATATATTCCTTTCCATATTCCAGAGCCAGGTGCAATGAGGTGCAACCAGGTGACAAAGGACCGGAAAAGAAAGCTAAAGGGCCGGATCCGGCCCCCAGGCCTTAGTTTGCTCACCCCTGTGCTAGATCAACGTTAGATTCGATGGGCTTGTGCAATTGTTAAATCGGTCAATCTAACATCGATCTAGCATACTACTACATGGTGTGATGTAGACCAGTGTTTTTCAACCACTGTTCCGGGATGTTGCCTGGTGTGCCGTGGGTTTTTGACCCCACCCTCGGCCTTCCTATCTAGCTGCCTCTTATAGTATAAGTCTTGTACCATAAGAGGCAGCTAGATAGGAGGGCTAAGCATCCGCATCCTCACAGAGCCGATCCGTGTATAACGTCTTATACTATAAGACTTATACAGACGATCCGTATAATACATGGACCGGCTCTGTGAGGATGCGGTTGCTTAGCAACATGCGTCCCCACAGACCAGGGGCGGTGTTTTTGCTCTGCTGGTACGCATCTGTGTTCCAGCGGGCACCTGCTGATGACGTACTTCCGGCGAAGACCGGAAGTGTCCCGCTATTATGCGTATCGTCGGTGCCCTCTGATTTTTTTTCATGAAACAAGTGTGCCTTTGCCCAAAAAAGGTTGAAAAACACTGATGTAGACCAATCAATCCCTTTACACAGCCTAAAAATGTTAAAAGACATTTATATGTAATAATTAAACAAATGATTACATATAATAATGGAATGAATATAGCCCTTCTCATTCTCAAAGGGTTAAACCATAGCATACAATAAATTGAATTAATACATTCTTCTAAGGATAATATATATCCGAATAAATATCATATAAAAATGCACACCCCCTAAAATCAGTGTGGGGGGGGGGGTGTCTTGTATTCCAAAGGTGAGAAGCTCCGCAGCTGCTGGTGGTTTCATCTTGGCTCCCCGTCAGTACCTTCCTCCTCCTGGCAAGATTAGTTGGAAGGCAGAGGAACTGTCACAGGCGGATCTCCCATCTGTAGTTCATTGTCTATATCAGCAGAGGCCTGCAGGCATCTCTTTTATCTGTAATGTATAAAAGCTGCCCAGCTCACACACAGCTCTGTAAGAAATAGGTCTGATCATATAGCTCTGAGAAGCAGAGTAGGAGAAAGCCAAACTATTTTTTGCCCATTGATCACTACAAAGTATAGGGTGCATCCTATAACACGGAGGCGTCTTAAAGTATACTATGTCAAATATACAGATTTAGTATTTTTAACTCTCCAAAGCTCTCCACTTGCGGCCCCCGAAATCCAACTGTTTTTGTATAGGGCATAGGAACTCACCTGTCCGCCAATTCCCCTCTGATGAGAGGAGAAACGATAAACTAACGTGATAAGTGTACGTAAAAGCCAACCAGCGACCCAGATGGTGCCTGATCAAGTCCCTTGCCTCTTTTCCTTTAGTGTTGGGGGGGGGGGGAATCAGCAGACTGGTGAGTGCCTATGCACCCACTATTCTACCAATGAACTTGGGTGATTGTATAATATATGTTCTAAATATATGTTCTAAATATGTTTAGGCACATAACCTGAGAATAGGGGCAGATAACCTTTGATACAATATCAATACCATACAATACAATAAAGGCTTTGATGAGATCTATGAGACACATAAACTATGACGATATATATGATGTATAATGTCTATGACACAAAATATGCATTACCATACTACAATGTTCCCTAATGCTTGATGTATAATTTAGAACAAGTTTTGTTATTTACAAATAAAGTCTTCTAGCTCTGCCTGCTGTAATTTTTTATTTATAAATGCTTATACAAGTCAATATAAATTTAAAATGTTATGTACGCCTCTTTAGTGATGCAGAGGGTCGCACTTATGGCCCTTCATATCAGCTCAAATGGCCACCACTGACCTATACAGTCCAGAAGATCCTTTTCCAAAATAAGAACTGATCATTGAACATCTTCTTGTCTATCCAGCCCTAAGGATCCCCATACACCTTTAGATTCCTCTGTCAGATTTCCTTTAGATCTCCTTTTGTTTTACCAAAACCATGTCATATGAGGGAATTTCTAAACCATCAAGTCTACCTTTGTTCAATTGCAGAGGACCCGGCACTACATAGTTGGTGGTAGATCTAAAGGATATCTGACACAGAGATCTAAAGGTGTATGGCCAGCTTAAGCTGGTGTAACACTTGAAGAAAGCAGAGATAAGAGGCATGTATGGGAAGAGGGTGAGATGGGACCTCTTTTTTCATTTTATTTTCATAACAGTTTTATTTTCAGTTTAAAATGTTAGATTAAACGTATGCTGCTTGGATTTTTATTATTTATTATTGAGAACAAATATGAACTAAGGACTGGAGGGCAATTCACTTTAGACTGCCATTGCTAGTCTTTGCTTATCAGTCCAAAACACAGAGGTGTATAATGATTTTGTTAATATGTAAATTGCAATCAGGGTTGCAGAAGTGTATACATAGAGGCATACATAGGGAAAGCACCGAGGTAATTGCTAAATAAAAGCCTTTTTTTAATCTTATGCCTGTGGTAAGGAATGCTGCTCTGCATTCACTGTTTGTACAAGCTGAACGGGAGCTCTGCTCAGAAACAGATCTATAAATGGGCCTTTTTCATGTTTGTTTGTTTGTTTGTTTCTGCCATAGCCAAGTTACACAAGTCATATATTCAGTAGGCTTCAAACATGAAGGAGATGGATACATGAGAAAGGTTCCCAGAAGCAACAAATGCAATCAAGTCCATATAAAGAACTGTGGCCTGAGCCCAAGGAACTCAAGGGAACATTATCACACAAACCATCATCTGGAAAACTAACATGACATTGACTTACCACGGCTGAGGCGAGGGAGCTGAGAAAGGAGACTGACTGGCCAGGTAAGAACTACCAACACATTTTGTATAGTATTTCACTACACTGTTTACCTTGAAATATCCTGGGCAACTCTGAAAACTGTTCAAACACTCCACTGTTAAAGCATATTTATAGTCAGAGTCATTTTAGCGTGTGCTGTATGATCCGCCATGAAGAGTTTATTACCTTCTATGTACAACACCTTGGTGTTGTGTGTAAAGATACTAATTCAGTTTTTTTAATATTAACTCTATTTTATATCATATGTCATCTAAAAGCCAACTGTATTCACGTTGCTTCTGAACTTGGAGTTTTTTGTTCCTACTCATTACCATTGCAGGACCAGAAACCAGTGCAAGAGTTGTTTATTCAAATATGCCATGGCCACTCCTGCAGGGTGAAGGGTTTTATTCAATCAGTTTGGCTTTGTTATGCATAAATGCAGACCATGTAAGAAAAGCATATTGTAAAAGCTGGAACAAATATAAGCAGAGGTACCTAATTTTACCAAAAAGAAAAAACCTGGAAAAACTGAATCACTCCAGTATAAGCCTAGGGTGTGAGATACTGCTTTTGTTTTGACATTTCATCATTTTAGCTCACTGACTTTCTTCCAACTAAAGCCAGTCATAGACGTTTCCATTCATGGCCGGCTTGTAGCAGACCCACTAGAGTGTGGTGACGTCACCACGCTGTGATGAGTCGGCTACAGAACTGACGGGAATCCACGAACCACTCCACTTGTGCAGGGATTCCCATCAGATTGAAGCCAATTTACTTGGAGGGGGAGGAGACTCCCCATCCACAGTAACTGCCTACAACAGGATCGGCCACAAAAAGTATCTGACTAATCCGTCCTGCGTGCAATTTGGGTCCAAACTGCAAGGTGGGCACCTCTGTAGTTGTGGCCGAGCGACCACCATGCGTTTGGCGTAAGCGCGCATGCCAGTCGATCTCCTGCAACTAATGCCGGGATTTGACATGTCTTTGGCCAGTTTATCTAACTTTTGGGTGCTTCAACATTGATTTTATATATTTAAATATTTTAAATATTTATTATTTGGAAGTCCATCCAACTGCTCTAGGTCCCAGAAGTAGTGTCCCAGAAATAGTGTAAGATAAGAGCTGTTAATCTACACAATTAAATGCATAGGATTTGAGAAATTCATTCAATTAGAGAAACCTACGGAGAGTGTGGTAACCTTTTTATAAAACCCCAACTCTGGGGCCACAAGAAAAAAAAAACTTGTCCTTGTCTTCTATGTCTTATCTTAAGAAAGATAGGTTCATATAATTCAAATCTGGTTGTAACTGAGGGGTGGTGTGATGACATCCTTGACCAGTGATGGGCAAACTTTTCACTATTTTTGGACAAAATAGGTTTTTAAATTTAACAGAGAGACTGAATCAAGAGCCTGTGATGGTGCCCAGAAAAGGTGTCTCAAGTCCTTTTTACCCTAGCATCTTTGAGAACATTTGGCAGGGACTAGACCAGGCAGAAAATTTTAACAAAGTACATTGTAGATATTTTCTTTACTTTTATTTTTTGTATAACAAAATGTGCCGAATCACATTTAAATAAACTTAACTGCCATACTAAATTCCAGTGGTTCCCAAACTTTCCTTGCAGGGCCCCCATTTTCTATTTAGAAACATTATCATGCCCCCCCCTCCCTATTCAAACACAGGTTAATAAAGATGGCCAGCACCCCCCTGGAATACCTTTGTGCCCCCCAGTCTGGGAACCACTGCTTTAGTCAAAATGTGGAGACCATGGGGACAAAAGGCTCTGGCTTCCATCTGCTTGTTCACTGCAGTTAGTGTAGATGTAGAGGCGGCCCACCATCGAGGTTTGGACACCTCTAGGCATTATCTACACTCAGGAACATTGCAGGAAAGGAGTGGAAGGGGTGTCCGTTCACCAAGGTGACAGCGGGCCGGATTAAAACACACTTAATGGGCTTTGACCCCTGGACCATTGTTTGCCCATGTCTGAGATATGACTATATGAACCAAAGTATGAGTACACACCCCTTAATCAATACATTCAGTCCTTTCATTTAGACCTACATGCACTGGTATAAAAAAACAAGCACCTAGCGATGCGGTCCTCATTTATAAATATTTGTGGAAGAATGGGTCATGTCATAGTATGCCTATCTTAACACATGATCAGAAACTAGGGTTCAGGACATTAAACAATAACAATTGGTAAAGACTGTTGTTTTTTTTCAGAAAAACAATAAGCACTGAAAATAACCGTCACATTTAAAAATACCAATCGTTATGGCAAACACAGACATTATAGGATAGTGCCTCTACTCATCAAGGTATCAGAGAGTAGCTGAAATTAACCCAATTCCTGTGCAACAGACCATAAAGCATTTTAAAGACTCCAACAAGACGATTATAAACAAGTTAGTATATTTACATTTCTACCAAAAGGCAGCAGGAACATCAACAACAATAATTTGCAATGATCGTGATCGTGAAACATATTTGATCTCAATCTAAATATTTTGAGACTAAATATGGTGGTTAACAAATAGCGGTAGTCTCTGATTTCTGAGTAAACAAGGTTAAAAGTCATTTCTGGCCGGACTTATTTCTCACATCACTACATCGCTTGAGACAGTAGAGGCTAAGACCCCATTTTATTTACGTTACACTGCAGCAGAAAGCCATATTCACATATTTTAAATAGCTTAAACCTATTTGGGCAAACAAACACAAACATGTGCTGTAGAGCTAATAGTGACTGCCTCTGGCTCCATAGATATGTGTGATATAGAGAATTCTTTTATACAAAAACATGCATATATAGATAAAAGAATATTCATAAACACATTCATCCACACACAAACACACACACACACACAAAATTGGTTCTACTAACATATGGGTGCCACTGGACAAAAACACTTATGAAAATAAATGATTGAAATAACCTATATGGTACGTACAAGAAAGATTTTCTCATGTTTATTTTCCTAAACAGTCCCATTGCATCTGGTTTGAGGTGCTAAAAGTGGTACAGAAAATGTTAATCAGTTTAATTAAAGACTCCTAATATAGGCAAAGAAGCCAGCACTCGCCCATGTTCCCTTATGTTAGTGATGACGTTGAAGACATGGGGCCTGCCTGCACTTATGCCTGTTATGCCTGAATTATTCAACAAGCGTAAGGGTCTGTGCATCCTATAGTTTGAAAATGCAACAACCTAAGGCTGAAAAATTATTCATGGCTGGTGGGTGTAAAAATGGGGAAAATCCACCCACGGATCTTTCTTTTAGGTATAGGTGCCATTGAAACGCCTACATTTTGCCCATGCAGGCTGTTACGGTGTAACGTAAATCACCATCACCACCTACATTTGTTGATCAGCAAATCCATGTCATAATAAATTATTTTCTATAAATTACATATTTAAGTATTGATATTAGTATATCTTGACAACTTACTGTTTCCCCCTGGCACTGAAAAAGTAGTACTTTAAGTAGAGCATGGACCATAATTCCAGTATATGGACCACAAATAAAGGTGGACCAGAAAAAAATATGCTTTACTCATAGTGCTGTAATCCAGTAGAAGAAATTGCCTTTTTTGAAATACTTGTACTCTGTACACAGAGAATCGGAGTATTCTGTGGCTTTCGCTGTCTCCACGGAAGCTATTTGTGGATATGTGAAGGAGCAAAGGACAGAACAAGCTGAGCTGTGACAGCGGGAACCTGGTTTACCAGCGTGGTCTGTGAACAGGGCTCCCTATGTCATTCTGTTGGGCGTTTCATTTACCCATGGGCTGCCTAGGGAACTTTACAGTGAAGAGGACCTTATTCAGAACTAGATGTAAACACACCATACAGCTTCCACTATGCAAGCAATATGGAAGAGAAAATATGGATATACTAAAAAAACAAAAGAGTCTACATGGCTGTGGTCAGAAACAGACTCCCCCTGCAAGTTAAAAATATGGACTGGGAATAGTTTTTCCCTTGTTTTAAAGGAATCACTAGCTAAAAAAACCTTAAATATGTTCCTTCAAGTCTTGAACTCCACTTTATTTTTACTGTGGAACTGTAGGCTGCATTAATTGGTTATTGGTAGTTGCACCTAAAGGCCCAGTTTTCCCAACATGTGAAACTACATATTATTTTTTTATAAGTTTTCCGTTTCAGCCATATTTCGAAATCAGGTCAATTGATATTTTACACATCCTGCTCACTCTCTTGTTTTACCATATTTTACCATCCATAATCAACTTCTACTGTGTCTGCTATTGGTTCATGATCAGCTACTGAACCCTGAGAAATATGAAAAAAAAGTTGCGCACAACTGTGAGCAGTGATCCCAAAATAGTGATGTGATGTCAGAAAAGACCATTGAGTTGTCGTTAGAACCAGGTGAATTTAACAGAGTAAAGAGCAGGGGGGCTGCATCATTAGACCTCCATGTTAATGAAGGGGTGTTTGTTTTCATGCCCACATTGCCGATTTGACCAGGGGCAGGCCGGAAAAACAGAGTACTCTGTAACGTTGCAGTACAGGACAAACACTAGGGGGGGG
>CM070034.1:127759097-127769687 GCA_036250615.1 Ptychadena robeensis | reverse complement strand
GCAGCACCTCGTCCAGTGCTATACTAGCAGCTGCAGCGCTGGACGAGGTGCTGCCGTCCTAAAAGAAGGGCTTTCAAACCACTGAGTAATGCAAAGTTATTAGTTTTAACTATCATAAAAGATCTTTATTAACAACAGGACCAATATACAAATAAAACACAATTTGTTAAAAAATTTGAAAATGAATCACCATTCAACATGTGTCTTGATTACAAATATACAGATGACATAGACTGTAAATTCAGTTAAGCTCCAATATGTTTCACTCTCTGTTCAGGGCTTCATCAGGGAGACTAAATTTGAGCCAATTAAATGCAACTGAATCAGTTGGATGGTGATATGCACCAACAGGGATTACTGGAGCTGGAGTGAGCCCAACCCAACGGACGTACCGCACAGCACCACTGATCCCACTGGGGTCGGTGTAAGCAAGGCCCTGATAGAAAGTGTGGGACCCCTAATGTTTGGGATACAAGCTCCTTCCTGGGATAAGATGGAGATGCCTTGTATCATAGATTGATGTCTGATGAGTGGAAGTGTTGACGCCTGTCATGGCTGCCGTAGCTCCCTCAGCCTCATTACATTAGATGTGTAGTACAGACTTCAGGAAGAGTATATTACACAAAAGCCCGGCACTCTTAAGCAATAATGAAAATGTTTGCATTGCAGAGCCCCTGACTAGCGTGTGCAATACCAAACATTAGTCCATATAGACATAGCAGCCTTTGTTCTACATCTCCCCTGGGAGACCTCTCACCCATCCAGAGCAACTATAGGCCAATTCACATGTTCTAATTAGAGGATGCACATGTCTCTTGTGTACATTAATACCACTTATGTATGTTTATAGACGGCATGAGAGATTCACGCTTATACTCATTTTAAAAGCCATCATCAATGCATTTAACCACACTCAAGCAGATGACTCCATGAAGTCATACTTATCAGGACATGACAGCCCCCCTGAGACCCATGGAGTTAGAGGTAATGGTTTCAAGTGCAGCAGCATGCTTGTAAATAATTGGTCTATTACTGAATCAGCCACCTCATATTTGTTCTGTTTATATTATGTTTTTGTAAGCTTAAACCAAATTACACATTAAGGAAATAATCTTTTTTGATTTCTGTTTGTAACCCCTTTGTTCTATTGCATGCTTTACTGAATTCTCTTACGCTGTGATGTTTGCGCAATTTGTTTAATAAAAGTTAATAATCTTTGATTACCTGGGGAAAACACATGCTTGATCTATGAACACAAAACTGTGCAGCCAGATATACGGTCAGTAAAAAATGTCTAAAAAGAAAAAATAAATACTTACCTTTCCTGGCTTCTCGCTCCTGTGCCAGGGTGTGTCACCTCACTGCACTTGAGCATTCATCAATCTAGTGGGTATTGACCCGTGTATGGGAACGTCTGGTCCTCCAGGCTTCAAGAAAGAAGAGAAGACTCTTCCGGTCCCGCTCCATCCACCGTCCCTCTGCGTCACTCGATTCAGATGTGGATATGGGGATATGGGAAGGTAGACGTCAGCAGTGATGTCTAATTTCCCATGTTCTTTTGGGGCTGTCACGCCACGTCATAGGGGAGATGAAGCGTCTCAAAATTTTTAAAGATTTATCGGGTAATATATTTACATTTTTTTTACAACTGACCTCCGATTATAGTTTTTATAGACCTTAAGTCTGAGGTTTTAGGTTCACTTTAACTCAACATCTGCTTTTGAATCTGTTTGTAAAGCTGTGCATATATGGATTGATTTTGTGTTTGATTATCTGCATTTGTATCATATTATATTTAGTTTATACCACCACATAATGTAAAGGTCCCCATACATGGGTTGATTTTTAGTTTGATTCCATTCACAGGGGGATCAATCGATCCTGCTCAACGAAAGTTTGATCAAACAGGGAACCAACATGTCCCCATCCAAAGTAATAGCAATCGAACAGGGAAAAGTGGTGCACATCGATTCACTGTTCAATAGACTAACACTTGAGTGCAGTGTGTGTCACCTCGCTGCACTCGAGCATTCATCGGTCTAGTGGGTATTGAGATTACAAACTTATTTATTTATTTCCTTAGTCATGTGCACAAGCTCCATAGTACTGTGGGATACAAATCCATCCAAATACCAAGAAAACCTGCCGGAATTCGTACATTTGACTGAAATTTACCAACATGTCTAATCACTGCTCAAATGATTTAAGTTTTATTTTCTTCACATTTGGTTTATAAAAAAAAAAGGGCACCACTTGTTCTGGGTCGCTGAATGAATCGCAGGCATCAGCAGCCTCTGTGAAGCTTCGTTGTGTTTCTGACACCAGCTGATGTAAACAACCAGCACCACTTCCATCTGGTGGCCGGTTACTGTTAAGGCCCCCATACACGGGTCGGATTCCGACCGGATTCTGGGACGATCGATTCCGGGCGCGTGCACGCGAAACGATCGTGCCGGAATCGCGTGCAGCCCACCTTGTCCGATCGTTCGCGTCCGATTGATCGGGGGCTCAGAATCGGATCCGACAGAGAACCAACATGTTGGTCTTTCTGATCCGATGCTGCACACATCAGGGGGAGTTGCCATTTGGGAAGTAAGTGATCGGACACGGAATCGTCCAGGAATCCGTGGGACAAGGTGGTATGTAGCGATCGGATACTCTTAATTGGCCGATTGATCGGAGCTCCGATTCCCGCTGAGATCGCCGGAATCGATCGGATAAGTGATCAATCGGCCATGGAATCCGACACGTGTATGGCTAGCTTTACTGGTGGCCTGTTTATGAATTGTTACTGGAGAATAGAAATTCAAACAGAACATTCCACTAAGAAGTGCTTTAAACATAAGAAGTGTCATGAAAACCCATCCCAAACCTGTGTCCTCTTAACTTTATTTAGGTTGTGGTACTAAGATTTACCTGTTTGATGCATTCCTAGGGGCAATGTTTTATATTTTTCTCACTTAGAAAACTTCACTATCTGACTTTGCCTTTCCTGCTGCTTATACTCGAGTCAATAAATTTTTCCAGTTTTAGTAGATAAAATTGTACCTCGGCTTGTACATCCCCGATCTCACAATGCTGTACTTCTATCCACATTTTAGTATGCTTTTCTAAAGAAAATATTGACCCGAATAAGTTCTTTATTTTTTGTAATGTTGATGGTCATCACTACTGTGTGTGAATGTGCAGGGAGTATTTGGATGTGCAGCATAATTTTTCTGTCATTTTATATTTCAGTCAGTAAAATAATATTTATGTCACTTATACCTACAGAGTAATTATAATTTTATTATTTTTTTAAACTCCTCCGTAAGGCTGTGCCCTGGTTGGTGTACTCAGCTTATTTGTACTTTCAGTTCACTGACTCAATTTCAACTTAACCACCGGAAACCCAACTTTTTTCAAGCAGAGGTTTGCTAGCAGCAGAGAAAGAGGAATCAAGCAGAACGGAGGGAGGGGAGCTGAGTGTTTGGGGCTACAAAGGTTCCTCTTGCTCAGCCTGTCAGGGCCTAAGGTCCAGCCTGGGTGGGTGGGGTGTGTTGGGAAGGGGGTGCATGGAGGAGGACATCTGCCTTCCCTTCCTGTAGTCTCAGGTCTGAGGCTGCAAATCCTGGGCACAGGCTGACCATGGAAGATGTAAGTTACCCAAGCTTTGCTGTCATCTCAGTGCTTCTCCTTCTCATTGAGCTGTCACTACCTCTATTAACTCTTTCCTGCTGAGGATGCTCCTGCATGCCATATACTCTGTCAATCCTGCAGTTAAAGTCCTCTGATTCCTCCTCTTCTTCCAGCTTGTGACTGTAAAGGGCTGAACTCACAATTGTTTAAAAATCATAGCGGGTTGCCATTAATGTTAAAGTGACCCAGGACAGGAACAGTTAAAGCAGGCGTCTTCGTTACTGGCTGGGCATTAAATAAAGATGCTGAGCACAGACATTGGACACATCTTTGTCGAACCTCTTTTATATTAGGTGATTTATAGGAATATGCTGTTTGTTGCCAGGAACAAGAGGATCAGCGCTTTACTAATACATCCCGGAGTCTGAGACTAGATCAGTAGGCGAGAACTCAGGATACAACTCTGGTATATATAGCTGACCAGTAATGGAAGGGACACGTCCTGAATGCTGTGTACTTCCCAGCATATGACGGGTTACTCTCCCAACAGCTGTGTGTCAAGCTGTTGTACATTCTCTCTACAGTGACCAGATTGTACTCTGAAATCACAAATGTTTTGTAGCTGATTAAAAGTTTCCAGCTCTGTACCAGAACATGTTCACCACACTTTTACCCAGTAATTACAGCGTTCTCAGAACACTGAAAAAGTCTTAAAGAGAGGGCATAAAGGGTACAATATAATGTCTCTTCCTTTATTGTTTCTGGAATGTCCATTCTAGTTTGTCGAAATAGCCCTGATATTATAGATATATAGGTGTCTGTCTTGTTTTCTGTAAACTCAATTCACAAAGCTAAACCATCAAGGGAGGTATTTGTAGTTTTTTTTTTTTTACATTTAAAGAGGTAGTTTTGTTGTTTTCAGTTCAAGCCCCAAAAAATTTAAATGACAGAAAATGTAATGCCTATGTTAAAGATGAATTGAAGCCAAAAGGAGTTCCAAGTCTTGGGCCCTGTTCACACCTATTTTTGCATTCATTATTTCTAATGGGCTAGATTAAATCTGTTCATGTTTGGTTCTTCATCCGTTTTACATTTCTCATTAATGTCAATGGAAATTCATGAAAGTGCATGAACAATGGAGGGGAGTAAATGGACCCTTATGGTTTGCATCCATCCTCTATAAGGCCTGGTAAACACCTATCTGTTGGGTGATGCATTAACATATGTGTACAGGCCCCATTGTATATAATGTGCACTTGGGCATCCATGTTAATATTTTGCTCAATGGATGTTAAAACTGATCAGACCTACATTAGCCACAGCTTGAGTAGAAAAGCCCATGCCCAGAAACGTATGGCCCCTGCTTTCTGTGGGGTGGACTCATGTGACATAAAACTTGCTAAGAGAAACTCAGAGCTCATCAATAAGTACAGTATTGTTTAAGCTTTTGTGACTGTTCAGCTATAGGTCTGTAGGGGGGCATATTTGACCATTGCTTTCCCATAGAGAACAAGAGCCCAATTCTGCAGCTGCTGGCAGAGAGCAGGCTTCTCTATTCAGGTTATGCCTGTTTTAGAAAGAACTGTAAGGGTGATGACCACCTCTGCCTTTTTATTTGTATTGGGTTTTGGCATATTGAACACTTCGAAAAAAGTTCACATTATATCCAATTGACCTGTTCAAATGAAAGTATATTAAAATGGATGTCAACGGGCACAAAGAAGATAGGTGTGAACCCGGCCCAAGGCCTTGAACACCTTAGTCTGTTTCATCTGGAATGTATTTGTAAAATTAAAGATATTTTTTTGTTCTGTATTTGAGTATTTTAGAGGTGACAAGAATAGATTCAGTTACTGAAGCTAAATCTATGTATGTCTGTTTTATGGTATAAAATAAATAAACAGTTGTGAATTTAGGACTGTAAAACATATTAATTTAGGGCAAAATTTCTGTCTTAATGTAATTTGGTTTGTCATTGACTACATATGTAAATATGTAACAAAATGCATGTATACTGTACATTAGAGGCTCCTCAGCACTTCCTGACCTGTATGACATGATTAGAACTCTAGACTTCTTCCTTTTATGGTCATGGGTCCTCTTTGTGTCCTCAAACCTCTGCATCATTGAATGAGTTCCTTTGTATATAAGTATACAGTAGCAGTGACTGTACAAATAGTAGTTGCAATAGTAGGAGCCCAGTTGTGCCCAAGAGCTTAGCTCATGTTGCACTATTAATTATTTGCCTAGTTTGCCATTAAGAGCATGTTATGCCACTTACTTTAGTTCAGTGGTTCCCAAACTGGGGGGCGCAAAGGTATATATGGGGGCACTTGCCCTCATTCTTAACCTGTGTTTGAATAGGGAGGAGGGGCTCGATAATGTTCCTAAATAGAAAAGGGGGGCCCTGCAAGGAAAGTTTGGGAACCACTGCTTTAGTTAGTCAAGAAGACCTGGTTCGGGGTGCCAAGTCATCCCAATTGTGTTTATTATTTGGAGAATTATAGAGATGGCGGTGATTCCATGTCACGTGAACCTTATTAAATGGACCTAGCTTTCTGCACCCAAACTCAATCATTTAGAATTGTGTCCAACTAAGTTTGCCCATTTAGAATAAAAATGTATGTACACACAGAATGCTTTTAAAGTCCTTGTGCAAAGTTTACAATGTGTCACCAAAGATGGTAATTATGTTCAATATGTTTCCTTTATTTCAGTACAACTTTAGAAATATGTTTTTTTGTGCATTCAGAGGTAATAAAGTTCCACAAGGACACAGGATTATAAACATCCAATATGTATATACAGTACTAACTAATAAATACAAGGAAGCAGTTTGCTACAGGACTGAGAGGAGTTTAGTAATGAACAGATGAGCTAAGGGGAGTACCTGTAAATACTGAGAGAAGTTCCAACAGTCCCATTGCATTTGGTTTCCTATGGGCGTCTCCAAATAGACCACATGTATATACATGGTAGTTTGCTCTGTCCAACCTATACCTGACATGGCTGTTTAAGTGGACTTAATTAACTATGTGTTGGGAACTTCATAGTTTAGGTTACAACAAGTCATAAAACTGATTGTTTAGGATACGATTTGTTTAGCCCATCAAATGCCTGTGTTTCTAGTGTGGATGACAGTTAAGCAGGGTACAGACGGCATGATATTGGAGCCATCCCATGTTCCCTGCAACGGACATCGGCTGTATTTAAGGGTCATGTCCCATATGGCTGTTTTCCAGCGGGATTGATTGTTCCCACTCTAAAACAGTGATGGCCGCATATGATATGGGTCAGATAGATGGCCGTGAGTGTGCACGGCACTCGAAGCGTCCATCGATCTGGCCCATATCTACATGTGTGTACCCTGCTCTAAACTTTACATTACAATTTACTAGGTTTACAATTTATTGAGGTTTGTCTTTGATCATAGTTATGCTGAAGTCTAAATGACAGCATGTGAACTCTGTATCAGCTCATGAATATGTGTTGCTTAAACATTATACTATGTATAAATTATACAATGTAGTCCACAGGAAATACGGTAAATAATGAATATTAACCTGTGATAATAGGCTAGATTATACTTGCGATACAGAGGCAAATCTGTTGGCTGATTCCTTCATAACTACTCAAATCCAATTATATTTAAAATATGCAAAAACTTTAGCTTCATAAATAAAAAGTTGTACCATCGCAAAGCTAACATTGCTACCACCAGACATGTTGGTAGTCTCAGGTAGCTTAAAAATTCCAGGCATCTGACTAACTAGAAACCAAAAGATCATGTAAGGGGAACTCATTTCACTGTAAGGTGTCCAAGAAAAGCTCCATGTTACTGTAGTGTTGCGATAATGTGCCCCCTTTAAACCATATGGGTGTGACGTGTACAATACGCACTGTTACAGTGACTCCAATATTACCTGTGTCACTGGGCAGAGTGCTTGATGGGAGATATGTTGGACCATGATATTTCAGATTCCCATTATGACGTTGTGGAAACCAGCATTGTCATTATTTGCAGGGAACTCTTATGTTCCTCTGCTGTTTTTTCTAAATTCAGTTCTGGGGCTGTTTGGAGGGGCTGGAGGCTGCTGATTTACTCTATGGACACCGTTGACAACCCCTGCGAGGGTATCTTTTTGTTGCTCCAATAAATACGAACAAGATTCCTAAAAAAAGGACTATCTGTGTGGAGTCACCTCATTGGGAGACCCATTTGCAGCTGAACCCCCACAGAACTTTTAAAACAACTATTGCTTTTCAATGGATACATTATGATAACAGAAATGGGGCATGTGTTCATGGTGCTGAAATCAAGGCCTTGTGGAGCTGTGGCTAGCTGGGATGGGTACATGGGTAGGCTAGACTGAAGAGGTGGGTTTTCAGGGCTTTTTTGAAAGTGTTAAAAGTGGGATGAAAGTCTAACGGAACGAGGGAGAGATTTACAATGAGTGGGGGAGGCCCTAGAGAAGTCTTGAAGTCATATATGTGATGATGTTATGGGTAGGGATGTCATCAGTAGGTCAGTGGAGAGGCCACTTAGGGGTTTATTTTTGCAAAACATTGAGATGTAAGTGGGTGTGAAGTGATTTAAAGACAAAGCATAGAACTTTGAACTTGATTTTCTGGACAATTGGAAGCAGCAGATGAATAGTGGCTATAGAAAGGTGGGCTTTGCAAACAATTTTCTGTCCGATTGATCTAAAAATATATATATATATATTTTTTTTAAATCAATCCCTTTTTAATTTATGTTTACATTTAATTCAAATCAAACATAATATTGCGGTACAGTGATTGGTCATGTTGATTTTTTTGTTGATCCTTCAAATATCTGATGAGTTTTCTAGATATTTCGATTGTTTTGTATCTGCTGGTGTTATGGATCATGCGCACAGGGCTTAGGGACAGAATCGATCGGTTTTGAATCACATTACGTGGTGGTAAAAATTATTACAATGTACTAGTATTGACTTTAATACAAGTCCATCTAACAAAATATTGATCCATGTAGCTTTGAATGTAGCTTTGAATGATTCTATCAGCAACATTCATGATATATGGAAGAGGTGAGAGTCTACTTCCTGGAAGACCATATCAGATGATGTTGTATAAGTGAAGGCAGAAAACGATGACAACATGTACAAGGACTTTCTGACATGCTTTCTGAGGCAAAAAACATTTACAAATATTTCTCTTACTCTTCATAATATCCATTTTAATGGTTTGATTTTTTTGTTGAAAAGAGGACAAATTTACCCCAAATTTACAATACTGTTAATACCCAGTAGTACATAGGAGAATAATAATAAAATACCCTTGGTTGCTAGAGATTCATATTGTCAAAGGGAAACAGGAAATGACACAAGGAGATGCCTTTACACTAACCGAGTTGTTTTTCCTAGAAACGGTAACATTTAAGCATAGCACATTAGATCCCCTAAACAGGAAGCATAAAAGTACAACTTATCCTTATGTAAAATATATACACATGGAGGCTCTTGTTCTCATTTTTGGACTAGGAGAGTTTATTAAAAGAGATCATCCAAACATCTATGCTGCACTTTGACACCAGTCACTCAAAACATGTATATCAACTACCCAATATTGTATAGACTCCCCTGGTGCCCTGAAAACCAATATTCCCAAAATATAAATTAGGGGGAATTCTTAAATATTGGAATTGTTATAAAAGCAAATGTTCCAGTTGCAACCCACGAGGCAAACCTGTAGAGGACTGAAGGGAAATAAAGAACAAAAAAATTTAATCTCACTGTATATACTCAAGTATTACCTGACCTGAATATAAGCCGAGGTACCGAATTTTATCTCCAAAAATGAGGAAAACCTATCGACTCGAGTATTAGCCGAGGGTGGGAAATGTAAAGTCAGATAGTGGAGTTTTATAAGGCTATGTTCCCACTTGCCTGCACTGACGATCAATCGCCAGTGTAATCGCCTAGGCGATGGACCAGCCGATTTTCACTGGCGATTTTTTCTTTTTTTTTAAACGCCACTATTAAAAAAATTATCTCCTCCATAGAGAATTTTTGATCGCCTTCATGCACGATCACAAATCGCCTCCATTCATGTCTATGGCCACGATCACGTTCCCAATTGCAACCATGGGTGATCCTATCAATGGTGACAAGCCCATTGAAACTAGTGTAGGCGATTGGCGGGCGATTCCACCGGCAATTGGAAATGAGCGCAGGCGATTAATCGCCTAAGTGGGAACATAGCCTAAATATATAGAGAAAGCACCATTGCCCCTAGGAATTAATCAAACAGGATTTATTTTAGTGCCACAACCCTTAATAAAGTTAAGAGAACACAGGTTTAGTGTTATTACAGGATGAGTTTTCAAGGTACTTCTTCTTATGATTCAAACATGAAACGTTTCCATTTAAAAAGTCTTTTTTATTATTATTATTATTATTATTAATATTGGGACCAATACATGGAATGGAAACTTATTTTCATGTTTGAATCAAACGTAGTGTAGTTTTCCAGTGAAGATAAACAAATAGTCCACTAGATGGCGCTGCTGTGACGTTTGTTTACATTTTACCAGCCGATCTCGGGAATGCTACAGATAGAATATTGAATACACATCGAACCATTCACAGAGGCAGGTGAGTGAGGAGCTGACTCTGACCCTGGCTCCAGTATAAGCCGAGGGGTGGGTTAAAAACTTAAAAAACGTATACTCGTGTATATACAGAAGGTGACAGAGGCTTCTGGAACTGCTAACACCACAACCAGGATGGTGGATGTCTTTACAAAGGAGGCTGTATAGCTCAATACTATGCACAGTATATAAAAAATGTGTAATTAAACCTTTTATTGAGATTTTTACACATCATCATCATCATATTAATGACATTAACATCAATATTACCATTCAGCTGAGCAAGGTAATTGAACAGTTAAAGGGGGTAAAAGGAGGGAAAGGAGGGGAGAGGGAGG
>CM070034.1:127748728-127758997 GCA_036250615.1 Ptychadena robeensis | reverse complement strand
TAAGAGGGGGGGGAGTATGGAATGAGAGCAGAGTGCTGGGCCGTGGGAGAATTGTGTGTGATTCTTTACACACTGGGCTGTGACAGGAGGTCCAGGGATGTGTCAGAGGTTATTAAGAGTGTCCACCGAGACCAGGTAGAATGTTATCTGGCCGCCGTGTCTCGTATGGAGCTAGTGAGGTCCTCCATCTCATGGATGTCCGCGACTCTGTGTAGCCATTGGGAGGCTGTCGGGGGATCCCGAGCCTTCCAACAGGATAAGGTGTTGTACGCTGTTAAAAAATGGGGGTACAGGAGGTCTTGGAACACCTTAGAGTAGCGCAGGGTGAAGCCGTCTGGACCCGGGGCTTTCCCTCTCTTGGAGGAGGCGATGGCCTGTTGAAGTTCAGTGTCAGATATGGAAGCTTCCATGGTTTGAAGTACATGTGGGGCTAGTATTTTCCCAATTTTAATTGTTTTAGGTTGATCTAACCATGTGGGCTGCCATACATTTTCAATCAATCAATCAACAAAAAAAAATGATTGATTGGATGAAAAGTTGCACTTCTTCGTGGGTTCTCTTCCAGTAGAAGATGCCATCTCTACTGAGCACAAAACCTCAATGTCTCTCAAATGATTAAAGTTCTTTAGTTTCTCTCTACGACATTACTGATCAAATGTCTTTTTCCTGTGCATGCTTGTGGTGAAATACCCACCTATGTTATTGCTTAATTCCCAGTGCACTTTTTTGTGATTCATTTTGTTCACTTCACTTTTTTTTTGCACCGGGTGAGTTTAACCAGGCTGGTCTAAAAAACTAAAACACATACATAAAATCCACTGTAGCAGGGGAGGGGTCAGAGGTATTCCCCAAGATAGCGAGGAGCTGAGAGATTGGGAGGACCTAGAAGGGCCTAGTGCCTCTTGATAGGAACAGCCTGCATGACCAGGGTAGGGCTGACCTGTGCACCGATAATACATTAACAAACTTAACATACCCCTTCATACCCCTAATAAAGCACGACACCAAGTTCTCTTTGGAAAGTTTTATGTAGTAAAATGTCATACATATTTAAAGGCCACAGCTTATCACAAAAATAGGTCCCTCAACAGTGCCATACCCAGTTAGCATGTGTATAAAATCCCATACATTAACCATAATAACAAAATAACTTAAAATAACTTAGTTTATTACAAGACCATCCGTACCAGCCACTAGCCATTTTTATCCTCTAGCTCAGTGGGTACATCCATAAAACCAAACCATCCGTACCAGCCACTAGCCTTTTTTATCCTCTAGCTCAATGGGTACATCCATAAAACCAAACCTGTTCAGACAGGAATTTTTCTATATAAAATTGACTTTGGTGACAGCCATCCATACCAGCTCATCACCAACTATTACACTTCCTAATGTAAAGGCACTGGCGAGGACCCGCCTGCTGCGACAGACAGAAAACAAACAAACACATCCAATAGCAAATAACAACAAAATAGGGTGGGTGGGTGGGAAGCTGGACCAAAATGGCTGCCTCCCTCCTCCTGCTGCTCACTCTTCACTGCTCTGATCACGCCCTCTGAAAGACCCGCCCCTATACTACGTAGCATCTCTCTCCTCCAGCCCACCCGGTCAGGTTCTCCTCCGCCTACCCTGCAGCCGGCTACGTTGCTACATTTGTGTTGCCTGGGATGAGAGGATCCTGCAGCATCTGTGCCCCTGGATCAGTACCCATTGGTGTCTTACTATAACTTTTATTATGGGAAAACATTGTGAGCTTAGACACAAAGATTACCACAAGAGGAACTTTTATAATCACCCAGCCAACCTTTTGTATTTTACAAAGCACCTATTCATATAATCTTTTTTTGTGTCCGTTCCCTTACTGTTAGAAAGAATGACATAATGTATTAATGCTTGTAACTTAAAGAGAGATGGTAGCATTATACTCTTCCTCCCCACTCCACCACCATTATTTACTTGTTTGCAGAAACATTTTCATTCCTACCATAGGGAAACATGCGTTAAAGTACCTGGTCTGTCCATAGAATGTTGTTCCAGAACTGTGAAGGCTTTTTTAGATGTTGTTTGGCAAACTCTAATCTGGCCTTTCTTTTTCTGAGGCTCACCAATAGTTTACATCTTGTGGTGAACCCTCTGTATTCACTCTGGTGAAGTCTTCTCTTGATTGTTGACTTTGACACACACCTACCTCCTGGAGAGTGTTCTTGATCTGGCCAACATTTGTAAAGGGTGTTCTTCACCAGTGAAAGAATTCTTTGGTCATCCACCACAGTTGTTTTCCGTGGTCTTCCGGGCCTTTTGGTGTTGCTGAGCTCACCAATGTGTTCCTTTTCCAGTTGTTTTGGCCATCTCTCTGATGGGTTTGTTTTGTTTTTTTCCAGCCTAATGATGGCTTGCTTCACTGATAGTGACAGCTCTTTGGATCTCATCTGGAGAGTTGACAGCAACAGATTTCAAACACAAATAGCACATTTGAAATGAACTCTGGACCTTTATTCTGCACATTGTAATTGGGATAATGAGGGAATATCACACACCTGGCTATGGAACAGCTGAGAAGCCAATTGTCCCATTACTTTTGGTCCCTTAACAAGTGGAAGGCGTATATGCAAACTGTTGTAATTCCTACACCGTTTATCTGATTTGGATGTAAATACCCTCACATTAAATCTCACAGTCTGCAGTTAAAGCACATTTATTTGTTTCATTCCAAATCCATTGTGGTGGTGTATATAGCCAAAATGTTAGAATTGTGTAGAGGTCCCAATATTTATGGACCTGAGTGTAGGTTGCCCTTGACTATTGTAGCTGACATCCCTTTGTAAAGTCCGCAAACAACATCCATTACTTGTACTACAGCAGGACACAGAATGACACACAGGTAGACAGAAATATGCGAAAAAGCTTCAATTGCAGTCTAGAGTAGAGATGGTTGATTTTTTTTTCAAGTTAATTGCAAAGCTCCTGAACATGGTATCATCACCAAACTTGCTGGAGAAGTAGAGTAGGGTTGGGGGTATGCCTCGAACACAAATAGTTTTTGCATAAATGAAATTCAAAGTCACGTCAAAATTTCGACTTTGAACTTTATGTATGCAAAAACTACTTGTGCTAGAGCAAAACTTTTTCCAATGTTCCCACAGCCCAGTAATTCTGGTGATGATACCATGTTCAGAGGATTTGCAATCAGCTTACAAAGTCAGCTAGTTGAAATATTCGACCATCTCTAGTCCAGAGTCATATCTATCATAACAACATTTTTGTAACAAAAAAAAGGATAAGTGGAATAGTTTCCATCTCTGCTGCCTCTCCCCATAACCCCTCCATGCAGCCACTCCTTACTGCTATTTCTGGCAATATCTCATTGTTTATCCAGCTTCCTCTGTGTGATTTCCCTTTGTCCCTTGTTACCTGGCCTTTTCCACTTCATAGTTGCCTCTCACTTTCCCATAAACAGCATGAAATTCAATCTTCAGAGATTTTCACATCCACCCTGGACATGAATGCTGTTTACATACACGACACACTGCACATGTTGGATGTGTTT
Source organism: Ptychadena robeensis (assembly GCA_036250615.1). Taxonomy (NCBI): domain Eukaryota; kingdom Metazoa; phylum Chordata; class Amphibia; order Anura; family Ptychadenidae; genus Ptychadena; species Ptychadena robeensis. The sequence continues at coordinate 127,755,450 of CM070034.1, read as the reverse complement.
TTGTACTTGGTAATCACAAATATTCAATCTAATAAAACAGGCTGGAATGTATGAAAGCACTGTCGCTATAAGGCTTTCTTAAATGTCTCCCATATGGATAGGGAAATGCAGTTTATTGTGTCACACTGATACATATAACACCTATGAACACATTTTACAGAAAACACACTTTTAAAGGTTTACCTTACTAATAAAAAAAATATATATAGTAAGAAGTAGAGCTGGTCTTATTAACCCCCTAGCGTTTCTGATGGCACCATCCTGTCCTGTCAGTACTGCTCTGGCTGAGATGGTGGCGTCCGGAGAAGATCAAAGCCCCGCATACTTACAGTTCTGCGCTGTCCCGGTGGCTCGATCTTCACTGAAGCCGACCCCCCCCCTCCCCCGTGACGTGCTGACATTAGGGCGGCGGGACATTCAAAATGAAATTGCATGAAAACAGTTTTCTATGCAGAAAACTGTTTCACTGTGATTCCCCAGATGTGCCCCTTTGAAGTTCATCACACCAGACGAGTGAGGGTGCCAAAGGGAGTTGTACTGGATACAGTGATAACTGTATCCAATACAATTCACAGCAAAAAAAAAACACAAAACACATGTAATAATTTTTTTTAGTATAAACAAAATATAACTATGAATACATACTGTTTGGAAATCTATCATACAAAAGAAGTATTTTAGAGATTTTATCATTCAAAAAATATCTTTTAATTATTTTTTGTTAAATGTAATTTAATGTATTTTACATAATTGTGTGTTTCAAACATTATTATATTCAGGATGTCTATTAGACCCTTGTACGGACAGATTTTAGGAAAGTTACAGGCCTACAACATAGAAAACAAATTCCATTAGAGTCTATGGTGCACTTTTGGTACAGAAATCTGGACCTTGCAAGAGTGCTAGGGAGGTTAATAGAAGCTGCGATTGAGGAGTGCCAACTCCAGGGAATCCCTTTCTCTGGTATGGCTTTTAGTAAATGCCACCCACAGCCTTGGCAATGCCCCTTATTGTGTACTGAGTGGCAGCGTAATTCATTAGCTTACACTTTTATTGTGCAAAGCAGGACAAGCAATTCTTCCGAATGGCTATGGTGGTTTTCCAGCTATACCCTGGCAGAGTACCCCCTTTACTCCTGCTTTACGTTACTACAAGAAAAATCTGGTTAACTTTTGTGCCACATTTATATTACTGGCTTTAAAAAATTGGCTTTAAAACCTTGCGCACAGTTCGGCCATCACGAATTATGATGACACAATGCTAAAAATCTACTATCAATTTCCATAGTTAATGTATATCAGGGCAAATGGTGATGTTGTTTCTGCATAACATTTGTTCAAAGCTACAATTTGTATAATAGATTAATAATTATTTCAAACTACAGGGTTGCCCACGCTTTTCTGGCTTGCAAGCTACCTAAATAACCAGGTTAAAATGATCTACTAACAAAAAAATGGTATATATTTCTGGACATATATTTCTTCATATATATGCCAATTATATCAATATTGTAAATATATATTGTTTACCTTGCATACCAGCATGAACATGTATGACACAATACAATGTTTTCTTCATTTTTGGCCATAAGCTTACTGTGTGTTAACCTCCTGTTAACCTTCTGGGCATTTGTCCCGAGTGTAGCTCAGAGTAAAGCTAGCCACACATGGTACAATTTTAGCGTTCAATCAACGATTTTCGATGAAAAAAAAGATCGATTGAACGTTAATCGATGTACTGCCCACATAGTACAATCGACGTTCATTGTACGATTTTAGTAAAATCATCGATTGAAAAGTGATCGGACAAGTTGGAAAATTTTGGATGATTGATCAATGATCGAACTACATTTCTGAAAGTGTTTTGTTTGTTACGATTCAATCATCTCAATGTGCGCTATTAACATATGACTTCTTCCTGGGAAAAAAAAGTTCCTGTTAAAAAAAACATTAATCCAATCGACGATTTTAGATTACTTTGATTAAATTTCATTCAAAATTTTTCAATTATCGTGCTCCCCATGTGGAGAACTTAGATTAAATGACAATCAATGTTCGATTTTTTAAATCGAAGTACAAAATCGAATCAAACCTCGATTGAATGATAAATTGTACCATGTGTGGCTAGCTTAAGATTGTTTGCAAGCAATACTCACCTTGAGCTACACTTGGGCTTACCCACCTGTCCCTCTGTGTTGGCTCCCCCGCCGATCCTTCTAGGTCATATCTATCAAGCATCCCTTTTTGGCTGGTAAAGTCATGTTTTTTATGTCACTCTCCCGGCCAGATCCTGTTTTTAAAAAATCCCAGATTTTTCCAGCGATTTTAAAATTTGGGTAACTTAAGAGGGAGGAGAATTCAGGGGTCCAAATACCGGAAGTGACATCCGTGGTGTCAGTCCCAATATTTTCCCATATTCGGTAAAGGAAAACTTGACAGGTATTTTTCAGATCCTACTCTCTGGTGTCATTGATGACACCGAAGAGGAGGGGGTGGTGCCATTGAACTGCATTATATGCAAAATTGACAATTTTCCTCCTCACAGCACTGGGAATGTTAGGCTTAGTTTCCACTTGAGCGGAAGCCCGCGGCGCGGCTGCCGCCGCTAAGGACCGCCGCCGCTAAGGACCGCCGCCGCTAAGAACCGCATCTCATGCGGTTTTTAGCGGCGGCCATTCATCCCTATGGCCGCGGTCAGTGCTGGGCGGGCGCGGAATCGCGCGGACGGCCGCCTAAAAACTCGGTCGACCGAGTTTTTAGGCGGCCGTCCGCGCGATTCCGCGGACAGGGGACCAGCGCCATTGAAATGAATGGGCGCGGATGTAGCCGCACCGCGGGCTTCCGCTTCTAGTGGAAACAAGCCCTTAAGAGGGGTTGCCAGGGAATTACAGCAGATTACATTGCAATTGCCTGTAGTGAGCTTTAACCCCCTAGTGGTCTGCTGGTACCACGTTGGCAATCGCAGCAGAGTACAATGTACTCTGCTCAAAATGACTGCCCTTTCCAGCTGTTTAGGCCATGAGACAGCAAAGCATATTGTTTTCAGCATGCTTCGCAGTTGTTGTTTTTGTGTGTTTGTTTTTTAAGAACCAAACATGCTGCTTTTTGTTTCTCCTTAAAAACTCTTAAATGTGCGCTGAAACATATACTCTTGTGGTCTTTTGTAAACATGACACAAGCAACAATTACATTATTTCCAACCACAAACAAACATTCTTGTTCTGGATTGTAATTACTGTACATGCAGATACTTTGCAAAGTTGAAGAATGTGTGTTTGTTTCTCTGTTACGCTGTAATTTGTAATTTTCAGTGTTCATTTCATTGCTTCAATCAGCATTGCACACTGTGCTGTTTGCAGGATATGCACTGTTCATGCAGTACTAGATCTACTTTGTTGTCACCCTTTTGTCTTACAGTGAACTTTAAAAACTATTGTGCAGCCTTTTCCAGCTTTTCAAATTTTCTCAAACCTAGCTTTTAGCAAAGCAGTGATCTGCATACGTGATTTATGTTGAGACAACATCAGTCTGTTAGTTACCAAAATTAGCCCAATCGGCATCACTAAAGGGCCACAAATAACATTTTCAATCTTCTTAATACAAAAATGATGTGCCTCATAGATATAATCAAAGCCATTGACTATATTGATGGGGCACATAACCTTTGATTCAGCAGACAGTTGAGTTCCTATGCAGTATGCATTAGCATTTAGGTTTCGGGGGCGCAAGTGGGGCAATGGGGTTGGTGGTGTGCCGAAGAACTCCCAAAGGGCCACAGGTTGTGCACCTGGGCTTTAATCCAAGTCATATCATTAAATGGAACATACCGGTCCAGTAGTTGTTTTCTCTTATCTTTATTATTACTATAGAAAATCTAACAATATAATTATATGATGGCTAACTATAACCTTTCACTATTATGTACTATACAGAGAGGTAGAGAATGTAATGTGATTGTCATTAGATTGTTAAAAAATGAATATACGGGCTGCTATTACTAGCCTTTCTGTATAAATTATACCTGCTTGGCTTGTAGAGATGGTAGACTTTTTCGACTTCCTAACTTTGTGAGCTTATTGCAAAGCCCCTGAAAATGGTATCATCACCAAAATTGCAGGAAATGTAGAGAAGGGTTGTAGGAGCATTTGAAAAAAAAAGTTTTGTTTTAGCACATGTCATTTTTGCATAAATTAAGTTCAAAGTTAAAGTCGAAATTCCGATTTTCAAAATTTTTACTTGACTTTGAACTTAATTTGTGAAAAAACTATTTTTTTTTGCTGTATACCCCCAACCCTTCTCTACATCCCCAGCAAGTTTAGTGATGATACCATGCTCAGGGGCTTTGCAATTAAGTCGAACCCGTCAAAATGGTCGAGTTTTTTAAAAAAAAAATCGACCATCTCTATTGGCTTGGCTGTATTGATATCAGTATTGTCTGGAACAAGACATACATCAGGACATTTTATGGATGTACCTGGTCCAACTTTCTGAAGCCATTTCCAGGTCATCATTGAGGCCACATATTACTTAAAGTACAGGTCCCAATTAAACAATGCTACAGAAAAATGACATCACAGGGATTTCATAATTTTTTTCATCCACTTAATACATTCTCACGTATTTGTATGCAGGGCGTTAATGGGAAAAGTGTCTCCTCTCCTGGACCCAAGGAGATCTACAAAGCTGGCTGGTTGAAGAGAAGTAGCGGACTGCTTGGACTGTGGAAAGATCGTTACATTCAAATACTGAAGACACAGCTCCTCATTTGTGATGATGAGGTAAGGAATCTCAAGGACATGGGGGTGTCTGGGCATCTGACAATGGCAACAAATTTCAACTATGACTCAGGGTTCAGAAAGACAGTCAGCAGAGTAAATAAGCTGTTAACTTGTGATGGGTTAGCTTATTCTGATTTTACTGCATACATATCTTCCCAATTAGAAACTGTAATACGTCAGTCAAATCTTACACACTTTGTGTGTGTGCGGCTGCCGGGTTATTGTCAATCATTGACATCTGTCCCCATGTTATACCTATGGCCAACCAACCACCACTGCCCTAGGCAGTCAGCCAGACTCAAGCTTGGGGTAAGAAAATACTTTCTGAAAGTGGTTACCACAAGCTGGACTCAGCTTAAATATAAACAACAGTCTCTCAACTGTTCTCCAGTACTGGTATCCCATCTTCTTCTTGTCACTAATCTTTGATAACATCAATGCATGTGGCCGTCAATAGAGCTGGGGCAGTAAATTAAACACCTTCCTGAACCATCGTGGAGGACAAACTGCACTTTCAGTGACCTTTTAAACAGTAAAGCAAGGGTTCATCTGCTCTTACAAAGGGTGCAGAGAGTCCCACATAAGAAGACAATAAGTGGTCAGTGTTAAGTTAACCTTCAAAACACCTTTCCCAAGGGGTTAGTTATAAAAGTTTGAGAAAATGGCCTGCAAGAGGTTATCTCTTCTAGTGCTCTGTGTGATTGAGCAGGGGACAGGGAAGCTAACAGCTTCCCCGCCTCTTTTACGCCTACACTGTCAGTTGGAGCACGGAAACCTCTTCTTTTTTTTTTTTTGCTGCCAAAAAATGTACGGATATTGTAGTCATTTGTTTATAGATAACTGTGTTGTACGAAATTATATTTTCATTATAAGCAAGCAATTTGTTAACTTTAGTGAAACAGATGGCAATTTTTTAAATAAATACTTCAAGTACAGATTGGTATCATGTGACATCAAGCAGGCATTGGAGTTTCCTTTAAAGAGTATTTATTTTTCTCCATAAACTTCAGACAGGAAATGTGTGCAAAGCTCAGTAATGTCTGGAAAATCATGGATCCCTGGGTGGGTACACGGCCTAGGCTGTCACCATCGGTCTCCTCTTCATTGAGGAATTTCAGGCACCTGCTGCAGCTGCCAAGAAGGCATTTTATTTTTTTGTGAAAGGAAACTTGGCAGTGCTGGGCTGGAAATAAATCTGCTTTCTGTACAGGATGGATCTTCTGGATTCACTTGGGTGACACCTGTCACTCCTAAAAACATGACATGTCCTTTGGCAGTACTTTTATATATTGAGCTGCATAATAGGAGATGAATTGTTACAATCAACTCCTATGCAAATACACTTAAATACAATAATACATAGAAAAAACAAGGGAGACTATGCTATGATGTACTGCACCTAAACATCATTATCAGAAGTTCGCCCTCACTGTACCCTTTCCATGCATTGGCCTAGTCAGTTGGACTTTCTATATTAAATGTCCATTAGTGTATGTGACCTTATAGACAGCCAGGGACTGATTTATAAAGCAGAGGTATGACATTCATTTGATGAACCAGGAAAATCTGTGTTTGGAGGTAAAAAAGGAAACTTTACTTCGGGAAGTCATGTGGCTGAACTCTCCTTTTAATGGAATGTTATGTGAAGTGTTACACTGAAGGAGAGAGAAGAGCATTGGCTACTTTATACAAAAGGCACAGCCATGCCTCAAGCCTATACTTTTATTACCAAGGCCTAGTATGGCTTCGGAATAACATATAGATTTGGAGAAAATATAATATATATACTCACTAGTTGTTTTTAGTATTTTTTACCCATGTAAAATAGATAAACTTTTAAAATTACTTTCTTTACTGACACTTGAAGACTACAGTCATCTTGACTAGGGCAAGGCCGATGGAGGAAGTGGCCCTGTATACCTGTAGGAAAAAAACCTAAAAAAAA
>CM070034.1:127728816-127740683 GCA_036250615.1 Ptychadena robeensis | reverse complement strand
GGTCCCTGGAAATTGTTTCTTATATAATCTCTGTATCTGCCTGTATAAATAACAGTGTTGTACATTAGAAGTCAGCAGTTTATTACTGTTATTTCAAAGTGTGACTGATAATGATGTCATGTAAATTCTACAAACAAGGCTCCCTGCCAGCAATGGGTGGGGAAAGTCTGATATGAAGAAATCCCAAACAGTACCTTTTTCGGAAAACACATCACCAGAATTTAGTAGGATAAATGTTTTCCTGCCATCTGCATTCAGTTTATTTTTAATCTGTTACATGTTCACACTAATTAATGCTAAAATTTGTCCTAGGTTCAAGATGTGAAATTTCAGGCTAAAAATGTTGAGGAGAGGGATGCGTGGATCCAAGCTTTGAATGACGGCATTAACCGAGGGAAAAACAAGGCCCTTGATGAGGTATGGGTTATTACCACTATTTTGTTGGTAAGAACAATAAAGCTTATTTTGTCAAATCGTCGATTGAATCGTGATCAGACGGTCAATTGTACAATCACCAAACTACATTCCTTGCAGCTTTTTCTTGTCGAGTTAATGATACTCAAAGTGTGTGGCTACTTCCCTTTAACACATAACTTCCGATTCAAGCTTAAATCATAAGAGGAATTCAATCGACGATTTTTGATTACTTCGATGAACTTTTCAGTCAAAATTGAACAATAATCATACTCCCCATGTGGTGTACATCGATTAAATTAAAATCGATTTTAGATTTTTTCATCGAACAACAAAATTTAATCTAACGTCAATTGAACGCTGAAATTGAACCGTGTGTGGCTAGCTTTAGGGTAAGGCTCCACATGCAGCTTGGTTTATAAGCCGCTACTAAACCACTCCCATTACCTCCAATGAGCCTGACTCCACTGCCGCAGTGCAGTGTGGACAGGCAATAGACGAAAAACATGGGGAAACCACGAGTACACTGTGGGGAAACCAGACTGTCCTCCGTAGTGGAGCAATATTCTAACTTTGAAAAAAAATGTATAGCCTAGGTAAGTGGTGGGGAACTGAGTTCATATGGCAGGCCACAAGTGTGGCCCTCTGCATCACTAAAGGGCCACAGATAACATTTTCAACCTATACTGACCTTTATCAGTATCTTAGAAGATAGGACTGAATCCCTAAGAAGAAGATCTTAGGCGAAGATGAGTCAGTGGGGTATCGTTGGACAGGTGAGTTCCTATGCCCTATCCATTAACAGTTAGGTTTCGGGGCCGCAAGTGGAGGACAGAGGGGGGGGGGGGCGCTGAAGAATGCCCAAAGGGCCACAGGTTGGGCACCTGGGGTCTAGGTTAACAGAGATAGAGTGGCATTTTGCCACTGCAAAATAAATATATAAGAAGATATTATATAGATTTGTACAAAATGTATTAAGGGTCATGCCTGTGGATGCTTTGGTATTTCCCATGCAGAAGGTGGTGTGGATCCCACAGAGGGTATATAGTGGCCTAGCATAGGAGGGGCCAATGTTTTTGGTGGAGTAACCAACATGTAAGTGCTTTGGATTCCCCTACTTGGGCCTAGAGTAGGGTAAAGCAGGGTACAGACGGCTCGATATTCGAGCCATCCGATGTGCCCTGCAGCAGCGTGTTTGTAAAGTCGCGTAATGGTGAAGAGCACCTAAAGATGGACCTGGCGTAACTTACAGCAGGGGGAGAAGTGGTCTAGGATTGGATGTGTCTGTTAGTGTTCAGGCCTTAGGGGCTCCTCCTGGACTTACTCAGTAGAACACAGCAAGAAAAAAAGGACCAATATAGTTCGGGCCACATACAAGGTCCTGGGTAGCTCTATCCTGTCATGTTACTTAAGCCAAACAAGATGGAGTCTGGACATATCCCTACATATACATATGAGGTGTTATTGCTTGGAGAAAACCCAGAGAAAACAAGAGATCGAAAGTCTAGTGACAGGCATCTAAAATGCTTTTGTTAAGATCATCATTGCTAAATATTAGTATAAATGCTTATTTACTAAGGTAACATGTATAACATTGAAGCCCATAGTAAGCAATTGTCTGACTAAAGCTTAGATTTCCACCCGATTTTTCGGCCGATTGACTGCCGTGCACACGGCAGTCGCTTGACCGAAAAGCGTGTGCCGATCTAAGTTTAAAGGGCTGAAATCAGCCGCCAAATCAATTTAAGCCATCTACGCACATAATTCTTAGATCGGTCTAATACTTTAGATGGAGACCAGTGTCCCCGTCCAAAGTACGGGTATGTCTCCTCAGCTCCGTCGGGGATCCGATGGGGCTGAGGACACATAACTTGTCTGCAGCTGCCTGCTTCTCTCCCTCTGAAGCTGTAAGGGGTGAAGGGAGAGTGCTAGCAGCTCCTCCCTCTCCCTTCGTACTAGATGTCCCAGCTTCTCCCTCTCCTCTTCTCACGGCCGACGTCCCTAGATGCTGTCTGGCGGGTCCCCCTAGCTGCTCGGGCCCTGAGGGCGGCCCGAGCAACTAGGGGGACCAGACGGACAGTCCCGGCACACAAAGGGTGCCCGGACGATTTTGACCAGATGTTTTGGCCAATTGACCACGCATGATGACGTCATCATGCACGGTCGATCGGCCAAAACATCGGGTCACAGTCTAAACCTGTATACCTGTAAACTTTTTTTTTTTATCCCTGTTATTTTTTTTCTTCATTAAAAGAGATGATGGGGGTGGGGGTTTTAAGGATGATGGACATGATGCTGAAAAAGAATAAATTGATCCAGGGTCAAGGGCGGATGAGATTGTCGCTCTTTGTAAATGAAAGATATGTAATTGTAAATTTACTACTGAGAAACATGTCCGGACCAATGTTTGAACTTGTATTATTGGTAAAAGAAAATAAAGGAAAAAGAAAATGCTTAAAAAAAACAAAAAACAGTCACCACCTTACACTATGACATAGGCAGGACAAGCATGTGTGATCTCTGACACAATTCGTCAGTCGTGCCAAGAATCAGCCATGCACCCTGTGTGCCAGCATTTACTTTGGAGACGCTATTCCCCATCTAAAGTAATGAGATTAATCTCTGGGTCGATTTATAGACCGATTTAAGGTGGGCGCATAGATTTGAGGCTGATTTTGTGGCAGATCGATCACCACGAGTGGCCTCCTTTACCTTAAGGCTATGTTGCAAGTGAAAAGACTAAGTGAAGTAGTGATTCAGTTGTTAAAGATGATGCAGCACATTAGAATGACCGACTGAAGATCTGTACTTATCTTCCTTGGACAGGTAACGGTAGACACCTCATGCTCTTTGGAACATGTGACCCGAGACAGAGTTAAAGTAGCAGCAACAAAGAGAAGACCTCCCACCAGGATTCACCTAAAAGAGGTATGTGACAATAGTCAAAGTAAGAAGATACTATAGCTATATCATACTGTCAGTTATGTAGCATAAGCTTTATGCACCAAATGCAACCTTTACACCACAGATTCTCTAAAGTAGTGGCCCCAGAGATAATACAGTGGCTTGCAAAAGTATTCGCAACTTTTCCACATCACAGCCACAAACATGACTCAATTTTATTAGAATTCCACATGAAAGTCCAAAAGAAATTGGTGTACACGTGAGAAGTGGAACGAAAACAATACACGATTCCAAACATTTTTTACAACATTTTGTAAAAAATGCAATTTGCATTTCTTATAACTAATATAAGATAGCAATTTTTTTTTTCTAGGAAAAGTTCTCCAGGAAAAGACAACTTATGGAGAAGCACGTGATCACAGTGCTGTACAATAAATTAGAGTTGAGACGCAACACAAGATAACACACACAGGCACAGGATGATTAGAGGACCCTGCCCAATCAGGCTTACAATAGGTAATAGACTAGGGGACAAAGTATACAATAAGTGGGGAGGGATGGGACTGGCATGATGGTGATGTTTTATGAGTAGACCAGACTGAAGAGGTGGGGTTTCAGGTATAAGCAAGTCTAATTAGACGATGGAGAGAAATTCAGAGAGTAGGAGCAGCTCTAGAGAAGTCTCAAAGCCATGCATGTAATGATATTTTAAATGGGGATGGCATAAGTAGGTCACTGGAGTAGCAGAGGGGGGCGGTAAGCAGTGTATTTATGGACCAGGTTGTAAATGTAATGGGAACAGGAGGTGTGGGGTGGTTTAAAAGCAAGACACAGGACTTTGAATTGAATTCTCTGGACAATTGGAAGCCAGTGTAGAGATTTTTCGAGAGAAGCAGCAGATGTAGAGCAGTTAGTGGAGTAAAGGAATTTAGTGGCAGCAGTAGAGGTGATAGTCTAGTTAGAGGAAGACCAAAGAGCGCTATGTTACCGTAGTCTGGATGAGAAATTATGAGAGTGTATACCAAGACCTTGGTGGTTTCTGGGGATAGGAATAACCAGGTCAAAAATTTAAGACCATTGAAATGGCTTGTTAGCTCACTTAAGGCTGCCATACATGGGTTGATGCCTATGAGATTTTGAATGAGCTGAAGACGCAGCACTGCTGTGCCATCCAGCTCACCCAATGCTTTCATGGTGATTTACGGTTATGTCTGATAACCCCATTTAGGGATGACTGCATAAGATATGCATGTATGGGCACCTTTAAGGTAAATAAAGCTTCCACAATTGTGGTCAAGTGGTGCTAGCATGTATATAATGCCTGATGATTTCCCCTGGTTGATTTCTGAGGTGAGAGTGGTATAGATTCAATGATAATGATATATTTATAACATTTTGTTCCCATTTATCACATTGTTAATATATATTTTTCAAACTATTTCATCCAGGTGGCAGAGGCAGCTACTGATGACTCTTTAAGGTTGGGTCTAGAGGCACTTGATACTGGAGTATTAACAATTGTTTCTCCAATGCCCAAGCCAAAGGATGCAGAGCCAGAACCTGTGAAGGAGCCTAAAAAGATCCCTATGCCCCCTACAAAGTCAAATCTTCCCCAAACTTTGGAGACTAACATTTCTGACAACACAGACAGTCAAATTCAAGCAGGTCAAGCACCAGCACCCCCTCCAAAAAGCCTTAAAGAAAATGTGCATGCTCGTGAGAAGTTAATGTCTCAAAATGAACAGACAAGTATGGAAGAAAATTCAGCAGTTGTGGTTTCTAAAAGGGAGAGCACAGAAAATTTGGATGAATTTTTGAATGTCCCTCCCAAACCTCCTCCTAAAAATCTTTCTAAGATTAAGTGGGATGGTTCCTCATCAGATATCGAGAAGAAAGAGGACCTCATATCGTATGAGAGAGGAAGCAAAGAGAATTTGGTGGATTTTGAATCTGATGAGCTGGACAATCCATCAGTTCTACATCAAGTGGAGTTGTTAGAAGATGTACAAACAAATGAGTTGAGCACTAGCTCAAATAGCCTTCAAGAAGAAGATACAAGGTTGTCTCAACTTCTGAATGATGCGAACACAGATGAAGAAGATCTTCAGGAGGCATCTGTAGAAAGTGCATGTCAAAGCAAACAGGAAGAAACAAATGAGATGGAGAACATTGATATACTAACGAGTGATGTTCAAGGACAGCTTAATACACAACCAACTGATGTGAAGAAGGTTAGATACATAAAACATGAAATGAAAACTGGCCACATGACAACACAGACACAACACAATACAAATACATTTAAAGCATCTTCCATGGGAGACCTGTTATCCCCATCACAGGAAGATACACCTCGGCTTCATCTGACTAAAGACCATTTAGATCAAGTGAAGAAGAACCTCGCCAGTGGAAAAGAGAGAGCACTGGCTCTTCTAAACCAGATTGCCACAGGTCAGCTCAGTAATGGTGATGAGTGTAATCCAGAAACACTTCTGAAGCATGTGATTGCTCATTTTGATGAAGCTTCTGAGATTTGTCAAGGAGCAGAGGAAAAGGAGCCAATAAATATATCAACTACATCACATTTGGTAACGGAAAAGCAAAAAGAACGGCAAAGAGAACTGATGGCACTGCAAAGGAGGAGTGTCCCATTTTAGTGACTGGTCAGAACTTTAAGATATGCAATACAAACTGCTTTAGCACTTTACTCTTTAAAATCCTTCTGGCGCAGCGTAAGGACCAAACTAGCTAATGTTTCTAAAAATCCAATATTTTTGCAGTAAAGAATTATATTGTGCTTTTTAACTGTGCATTATGAAATCCTTTAGTATTTTATATAAAAAAATCACACAGATAAATATTTATAGAGAGGCACACTCTCAAGTTTGCATAAGAAAATGGCTCAATGAGCAATGATGATGTCCAAAGTGCAGTGATTTCCTGAGCTAGTCATTCTGAATGATAATTCCTTTATGTGTGCTATTGTATTTGTTTTTTTTTCTAACAAGCATATTAGTGACTAAAGATTTCATGTTCAAAGAATTTTTTTTTAGCAAAATTGGAAACAACACTTGTTGATAGAAACAATTTTCAGAATTTTTTTCTATTTCTCACGCAAGCAGGTATCAATGTGTCCACATTTGTTGACAAGTAAAACATTTTGAACTATGTATACAGTTTTTTTCAGACTATAAGACACACATTTTCAACCTCGAAATCGGGGGAAAGGTGCATGAGTCTTATGATCAGAGTTCGGGACACTCGGCCGTGTGTTTTTGCGCCTTGGCTCCATGCCAGCTCTCCGGGCAAGAAGTTTAGCGGGGGAGGTGGAGTGGCAGTCAGATAGTAGATCTGCCCACAGCCAGATCTCCCATCTAAAATGTATTGTTTATATCAGCAGGGCCCTGCTGATATAAGCAATGCAGAGCTGTGTGTAGGAAAACTGCACTCACGCTGGCAGCTTCCTCACACACACACAGCCTAGAGGGGAGATATATGCAGCAGTTCAGCGAGGAAGATGAGATGTGTCGTGAAGTTTCTCTCTAGTGACACTATTTTCAGTTGTGGCTGAAATTGTGTACTGCAGGGGATTTTTTCCCCAATTGATTTGAACACTTCAAATATTTTTTTGGGGGGGGATTCCTGCTCTTAAAACTGAGTGCATCTTATGGTCAGGTGTGTCTTATAGTCCTAAAAATACAGTATATATAAAAATATATAAACATATGTATATATTAACAATTCAATTGCTAGTGTGACACAAGCAATAGATATAGAAAATTTCCGCTAGGTTCCTGGGTTAATATTGGGGGTGGTAAGTGCAATGAGAAATATCTGAGTGTTGGGTCCCTTTCACGCTAGGTGCACTGTGGCCGCAATGCATTGTGTTAATGGTGAGCCATCATGTGTATTTGTGTTAAAGCAAGGTACTGTTGTAACTTTCACACTGTGCTCTGTTGCGTTATGCCTTAACATTATCATGCCCTGCACTATGCATTTTTGTAGCACACCATAAGCGTCTCCCATAGACTAATGTAAAGTTAAGAGTTTGTAATGCAGGCACCGCCCCCTTGGTAGATTGAGTGCACATCGGGGTGAACCCAGGGTCACTAGACTGGCATCCTCTTTATGACCTCACCTTGCCTGGGTTGCTGCAAACTGTTGCACCAGGCGGCAGAGTTCTCCACTAGGCCCCCCATCACAGCCAGCAACTCCCTGCTTATCAGAGAGACACCTAGGGATAGTCCACTTACTGTCGCTTCACAGCCAGACGTCCTTATTCCCCATTACAGCATACATTCCGTCTAAGGGAACAGCTAGGAACAGCCAGACTATCGCTTTGCAGCCAGGCCCAAAGCACCTCTGCCAAACATAGTCCTCATACCTTTGAATGAGGAGGTATCCCAGTGCAGGGCCTTGAACACATAATATAAAGTCAATACACCAACACTGCAGATGTTTTAAGAACTGGTTATTTATTGTAATACGTCTTGTGCCAGCTTTATGTAGAGTTCAGTTGCCTCTTTGCAGTCTTAGGCCCAGCCCCTCTGTCCCCCAGATATCATCTCCTACAGGGCTAGGGCAAACCCTTAGGGACAGGGTAATGTCTCTTGACTCTAGTCCCCACCAGATCTTGTATAAGACCACTCCCACTTTAGTACAGGCCTTATATCACCTATTTCCTGGCAGGGCACTCCCATGTGACTGGGCCCAGTTACATCACAGATTTTTATAAGGGCATATCCAGAAGTCCAGTTGTTACCATAATTTAGAAAGCTTTACGATGTTGGCACAGAAATCAAAAGTAATACGTTACCTGAAATATGAATATGTTCAATGATTCCTTTTAACTCAATAAAATAGGGCAAACACAACAAAACTTTGTGTTAGATGCCTAGCATGTGAATAAAGTGTGTAAATAATTCTCATGAAATAAAGGCTCCTGCATTAGGTATAACCACCCTTGAGTATGCAACACAATGCAATGCACTTGGTTGACCAAGTACTTTTGTTTCTCCCCATGTATAAGTGTGTTTGGATGACAAGCTTGTCAATGGACTGTGGATTCTGTGCACACGTTTTCTGCCAAAAGCAGCTTCTGGCTTTAGATACTTTTCCAGCTACAAGATTTGGTGCTGTTCAGATACAGCTGCTATGTAACACCTGGAATGGAACATTTGAAATATATCACACTGCTGCCTCTAATTCATTATGCTAGACATGTTTTTCTTTTGCTCTCTGCAAATGTTTGTACAGAGATATTAAAAAAACAATGTTCCATTGGCATTACTTTTTTCAAGTGAAAAGAGGGGCAAGCTGAATCATATATGTTATACTTTCCTCCATGTCACTAGCATGTGTCTATTCACCATACATCATTCTGCAGGAGCCGAGAGTCTCTGGTGGATGGTAAGAGAATGCTGTTACTACCCAGCTATGTTCTGTATACTGTACTGAAGATTAGTAATGCAGAACTGCATGCAGCAGTAATACAAAGCATGCTAAATGTCAAGATAGGTTATCTGCGTTGTTCTTTATTTTATTGTCTATGGCTGGATGCAGATTAATTAAGTTGTGACAATGTGTAGAAAAGTCAATGAACCAGTTTGTTTTCTTCATAAAATGTGACACGTGAAGATAGATGACTTGTGACAGGAAGGTTTAGCCATCCCTTATCCTGTACGTAATATGTACAACCCAGCGATCCCTCCTAGCAGTGCATCCTTGCCAACAACTACATAATAAACAGTGACACAGTGTGTGTGCTGCCAGGAGATGGCAAGGCTGCAACAATATGGCTTTATACAGAATTCACACCTACAACTGGGTAGAAACCAGAAAACCAAACTCCTGTCAGCAGACTCATCTGACACTATGGTGTAGAAGTCAGGCACTTTAAAATGACTAAAGTTTTGTCCTGTTGACATCAAAGGGGGAATTATTAAACCAATGTTCTAAAATTCAAAAGTGTGAACTGTGAATGATTGTATATGTATATGTGTATGAATGTGTGTATATGTGGTATAAGAATACAATGGAAAAACACAAAGTCTCACAATTCCTACGCATACAATACTATGGAGATCTGTAGTGTAATCCCAGGCTCAGACTGATCCACTACCTAAACATTATCAATTGTGACATGTGCCATAAGTGGGATTGGGGTACAGTGGAAGCTTTAAAGGGCAAAGGTATAAGTAAGTGCTTGGCATCACAGTAAAAAGCAAACCAATTATTGTGGTTAAACATTTCCCCTTTGTAAAATACCATTTCACTTTTTTAGATTTACCGTCCATTTCCCTATTTCCTCTGTCTTTACAATTGTGCATTACTGCACTATAGTCAAATGTTAGGACTACATATGCAAAACAAACTATGTGCATTACAGCAGTATATAAGTGCAATGGTAACACTTGGTTTGCTGAGATGATCATTTTTGAGGTATTTCTGGTGTAAATAGGGGAGGGCAGCAGTGGTAGGAAGTGGTGAGCAAGTCAGAGGTTTTTTTGGGTTATTCACATTTCCTGAACCTAGGCAAACAAATGTGAGAATAAATCAAGAGAGCAAAATGACTTCACATGCAAAAAGAAAATAGAAAAGTGCGTGCTCTAAAGTCAGCAAAAGAATTGTTTGTTACTCACAATTATACATTTATCACAGATTTTCTGGGCTAGAAAACAAATTGTATTCTCTAAATCAAATTGCAACTCATTAATTGCAACATAAAGAATCCCCATGACTATAAAAAAAAAACAATCATACTCCATGTTCTGGTTATCAGTTTTGTTAAAGGAGACCTGTTGTTATACTATACAAAGGTGACATCAATTGTACTTTGACATGAACTCAAAGTAGCAGGACAATTCAGAAATTGTCATTGGTTGGTGATGGCTGGGCTAGACGTTCATCAGATGAAGTGAGGCAGTAAAACGTATGCAAATGTAAATGTGCTCTGTTTCAATGTCTGTTTCGAGCGGCGTGCACGTTCACGGCCATCTATCTGACCCATATAATCTGCACCCACTGCTGTTTTCTGAAAACAGATTTATCGGACATGACCGTACTTACAGCCGATGTCTGATGATTTTCCAAGAGACGGCTGGTCTCCAAGCAAAGCTTCAGCTGAGCTGGGGAGAGAGCAGAGCCGTCTTTCCCCAGCCAGCCGATATCTGACAGCAGCGTGATGACGTCATCATGCTGCTTCAGGGTACATCGGACAGCTCCAATATCGAGCCATTTGTACCCTGCTTTAGGCTTGGGGGCAGGATCTGGCCCGTTTAGCTTTCTTTTTCGGCTTTTTGTCACATTGTTGAAAAGATGCTCCCCTCTGCTTGTTCACTGCAATGAGTGCACATAAAGCCTAAAGGTGTCCAAACGTTGCCTTGGGGATGATGCAGTGACGTGATCATGACACTGTGGGCGCATCTTCATGGTGACAACAGGCAGTCTCTAGCAATTATCTTCATTCATTGCAATGAATAAGCATTTCTTTGTAAGTGCAGAAAATGTAAAAAGATAACAATGTCCCTGCCACACGTCGCTTATTACACATCACTGCTATCATAAGTGATGCCGCAGATGCATGAAATTGGCACACCTATGGCGGGTCGGCAATTACAGGTTTTTGGTCCGGCCCCTTTATCAAATCTAAGAAGCCAATGTGGCCCACAAGTCTAGCCCCATACTCACCCCAATTTGTTTCCCTCCCCCTCCCATAGGAGCACCCATAAAAGAAACAGTTCACATGCAATATTCTGTTCTCTATGTTCCTGCATATTGCAGGGGCCCTCTCTACCACATAGAATAGGACGGGTGGAAGTGAGTGTTAAAATACCAACTAAAGCCCAAAAAATACAGAGACACAAACAGCAAAGAAGTAGTACATTATTACATAGTAATAATGAGAACCCAGCAGTAAGTGGTTAGAAGAAAAGAAAGTTCAAAGAAGGAAGTGTAGACATTTTCCTCTTGGCGCATTCAGTGTTTCTGTTGATACCAACAGAGCGAAGATGTCCTGTGAATTCCAGTAATAAAAGGAAATGAAGAAATCTGGTAACTTTGAGTTGCTGCATTAGTAATCAAACTTCCTTCAAAACGTTTCCGTATTACAAGGACCAAAGAAGAGGAAAATGTTAGTCAAAGTAATTGTTTTGCTTTTGTCTCTTTTAGCGATTAGGAGATATTCTATCACATTTCTTATTGGATGTTAAGGTGGGTTTACACGTCAAGATTTTTTCAGCCGACAGATGGACGATGGGCGATTTTTTGGTTCGTTGTACAAAAATCTGAAACGGCCATTTGCTCCGATGGATTTTTTTTTCAGATATCTGACAAAAAATCGTCCACAAGATGATCGGACATGTTGGTAAACTATCATCTGTCGTTTATTTTTCGTGCAAAAAACGAACGTCCTTATTTCACTCGATATTTTTTTCCTATCACTTCCTTAAAAAAATTAATCTGAAAGATTTTTCATTCGTGTTTCCAATATGTAAAAGAGAGGAGCTTACCACTAGCACCTTAACTTGGAAGGGCCACCATCCCAATTC
>CM070034.1:127716359-127728716 GCA_036250615.1 Ptychadena robeensis | reverse complement strand
GCACGACACCAGGAGGAACAAGGGGCCACTGTCAGCCAGATGGCAGGACCACCTGTTTAGATGAAATAGGGTTTTCGAGATAATTTAAAGTCTCCTGTGCGGTGTCACGGGAACAGTGTCCACATGTTGTACGAGTTTACGTGTTCCAAGGTTTCCTGATGGATCCAGCCACGCCTCCTGATGAAAATCGTTCTTTGAAACGCGCGTCGAGGTAGTGGATCTTGTCACCAGCTTTGTGGTTATCGAAAGTTAGCAGAGAATGTTGTATGGATCAACTGATGCTCAGGATACTGCCCCAGGATACTGCCTAGATGATGTGAGAACTTAAATAAAAGACAACAAAGACTTTTAACACTTTTTCTTTATTGACATGCGATCGTATGATAATGCTGATGCTAATATATCCTTGTGTGATATGATATCTTTTTGATTTATATGTGTATTAGAACCTTTAAAAAACCTCTACACGAGGTAAATATCTGAGGGTTGGTTGGCCACACTTAAAGTCCCCTTGTCTTTGCCTTTTAGGCAAAGAGAAATAAACGGGAGAGACATTGGACCCGACTGATTTTCGGTGCTCACTGCCTCTCCACCCCCTTTCCACAAATATTCGTGTTTCCAGCGATTATTTTCATTCGATATTTGCGTCGGTTGTACAAAAATCAAAAAAATATCTAATTACCTTCGATAAATGGACGAACGAAATCCGATAAAAAAATCAAAAAAAAAATCTAATCTGAAGTTGAACGAAACAAAAATCTTGACCTGTAAACCCACCTTTAGTTCTTAGATGTGGTGGCTTCCAGAGATGGATTAGGATAGAATCAGCCCCTAGACAGGGGTCATCATCCTTTACCATCAAAAGAGCCATTTTGTCCGCTCCTTCACTAAGAAAAAATAGTCAGCAGCCGCAATAAATTACACATTCACCCTTGCACAAAGCAGTGCGCTAATTCATAACATGTTTTTTTTTCCAATACATAACACATTTTTATATGCAGAGTTGTCGCTAACACATGCAGTGTGTAATATGTAGTACATGCATCAGTTAAGCTGGCCACACACGGGTAGATTCCCGTGCAATTGACTGGCCATCAATTACAGCATGGATACGTCACCACGCTTGATCGCGGGTCAATTGTACGGTAATCAATGTGCACCACATGGGCACATCAATAACCGTGCGATGGAGACACGGTTTCCCAGGTCTCTCCAGAGGCTGGCCAGCCTGCAGCCAGCCTGCAGCCAGCCCCCCCCCCCCCTCTTCTGGCAGAGCCGGGTCCGTGCTGGCCACACCTCCTTCAGCTAGCGGTGGGCAACTGAATTGATATAATGGGGCACAAGTGCGGCCCTCGGCATCACTAAACGCACATAACATTTTCAATCCATGCTGACTTTTTGAGCATTGTATAATGAATTAATCACAGCAACTCACAAACAATTAAACATTGGGATTGTGGCCGTCTCTCTTGATTATCTATCAGGCCATAAATTTATATCTAGGGCGCTTTGAGAATAACGTGAATTAAGAGGCAGTCTCCATTTTCTTTTTCGGGCTAAGCACATTTTTTGAAAGTACAATCAGTAGGATAAAAAGTCTGAAGAATACAAGTGTACAGTTTTGAAAATAAGATATCCTTTAAGTGTTGATTTTTTTACATAAAAACAAAACATAGATCAAATGTCATATAAATTGTATAATTTTTATTTTTCTAATCAACATATTTTCAGCACAAATATGCATACTTACCATGCCTCAATAGAGAAGTGATTAGGAGAAGTAAACTGTGCAGGATATAGATCTGTAGAAGTGATACCAAGACCTACTTCCAGCTATATACAAAACAAGGTAATGCAAACTAAACACACTAAAAACTAAAAAGGGTCTTTGAAACTGAACTTAGTTTTGCAACTCTGTGCAGATAAAATAAAAATAAAAAAAAATTATTTTTTAGGCAATGATGACTGTGTGCATCCTCAGTTATGCGATGTGGAGGAATAGCTTCCTCCACATCGCAGCTTATAAAATAAATATTACCATGGAGGTGGCTTAAAAGGGAACCTTGAGGACCTCCCTCCCAATTGAGGACAATGTCTTACAGGATCTTATCTGAATCATTGATACTTTGGCTATGTTTCCACTATATGTCAGGACCATTCCGCTATGCATATTGCTTGGCGGGGATCCCGATCGAGCACATAGACTTACCTGCTCAGCAGATGCTGTGTCCTCACTGCGCCAAGCTGTTCCACCGATGCAAAGGCTGAACGTAGTCGAGTATGTTTAACCTCTGCATAGATGGATGTCTGAACACAGCATCTACCGAGCAGGTAAGGACTATGTGCTCCACCAAGCAATGCGCTTAGCAAAGGGGTCCCGATGTATAGTGGAAACATAGCCCTTAATCTAAGCCCTATTCTAGCATCATGTTAAATGGTGGCAGAGCTTACCCAGGACTGATTACATCAATTTTTTTGGACACGACTATGATACAAATATTTCCAGTGGTTTCAGAACAAATAACCGTAGACTGGCAAGTGAGCAACACACCAATGTGTCCTCAAGACACAATACAACAGATCAAGCAGGTCAGTTATTGCTAAATATTTGCACAAGATGATCGCAATAGATTTTCTCTGCTGACGTTAATTTATTACAGGGGTGGGCCATAATAGGTTCTTAAATTAGACAGAGGGGCCAGACCAAGAGCTGTAGTGGCCGGGAGTTGTCTAGTGAGGGTGAGGTCCTCTTTAAGTTGCCAGACCAGATTGCCTTGGGACTCCCTCAGTACTTAGGGGGGGCTCTGCCTCAGGGCGTTTCCTTTTGGAGAGAGCGAGGAAGAAGTCTGCAGCTTGTCTCCTGCTGCTTCGATTGCGGCCTTCTGCTCCCCACTGTACAATCCTGCGTGCGTGCAGCCGGTAGGCAAAAAAGCACACACAATCCCCTGCTGCCAGCCACCAAAGGCCCTGCCCAGCCAGCCCCCTTTGACCCCTACTTTCGTTCCTGTGGGGTGGATGCCCGGCCTACCTTGGGTCACGCTTGAACTGCTGCATAGAAGCTTCTGGAGTCCCCATTACTCTGGCGAGCCATACCCGGCTCTGGTGCCTCCTACAAGTTACAGCATACAGTGACCATCCTGGGGTGAGGAGCTGCTTGTTCATGCTGCTACCATATTGAGGACCCTTGTCTGGACTGTTATCAGAGACTGGTTACTGTGAAGTTTTGCTATAACTATAATCACGTTATACACAGTTGTGCCATTTACAGTGAGTGAGACCCACGCATTACTGCCGCCTCTGTCATCTAATTGATACCTGTGTCTCTATAGTACCTGTAAAAGCTTCTCAGAATAGGTGTCCCAATTCTTATCGTCCATATCTGAGTTTAAATGCAGAGACCTTGGTGACAAGTCACTTTGGCTCCCCTCTGCTCATTCACTCCAATGAGCCTAAAAGTTCCCAGAGGCCTGCCAGCACCATGAGGATGGGCCAGTAGTGGCATCACAAGTTCACGTCATTGCGTTATCCCCTTCGAGTGGAGTGGAGCCAGATCTCTTGTTCACCAAGGTGACAAAGGGCCGGATTACAAAGCTAGAAGGGCTGTGCCCATGTCTGATCTAACATATAGACCAATAGAACAACATATATATAGAATATAGACCAACAGCAAAAAAAGAACCTATTACCCTTCAATATATTATCCATGCGATTGAAAATATTTATATATATACTCAAAATAGCTATTGTGTTCTGCCCCTCTGTGTTATGTTTGGTGACTTTAATTTAGCTGTCATTACCAACAAAACATCAGCAAAACATTTTTCAGGAGCTTTTTATTTCGGAAATGTCTCGTTTCTGTCATGTTGCTGGAGCCACCTCTCCTCTTACAGCACCTCTCTCTATTCCAACGAAGCCACCCTAATAAAGCAATGCATTCTGTGGGCACAATGGAGCATATCCTTGCCAACATCCACTAATGAGCATGACTGTGATAAATCTTTTGGCAGTCATTCTTTTTAAGAGAAAGAGGAAGCCTATTTGTGTTTGTAAAGAAAATATCTGGGTCACCCCTGAGACATTAAGAAACATTAAGGCAGCAAAAAAAGTTAAAACCTATATTAGATTTTGTTTGCTCTGGTATTCTGGGTACATTAGGGTACTAAACCAATATAGAAGGAGCTAAGTAAGGGACAGTTATGTTTCAGCAGTAAGGCCAATACTTCCAGTTTTTTAGAAATGTATCTAATGCATACAAGGGGAATTGGTCCTTATAACAGTCCTATATATTGCCCAAGTCAATGTGGATGTGTATCTGATGCAAAATAAACAAATAAAGTGCCAGGAATAGTTCACCTCTACAATTGTCTGCACACGTAATGTCAGAAGGGGCTTAAAAGTTATCCCAGGCCCTAGATGGAATGTGAATCACACTTTTTCAGAGACATGAGCCCATCACATGACAGGTCACTGTGACTATTTTACCAAATTTTTATTAAATCCACACTATGCAGTATTAGTTAAATAATGGTTTTAACCCAAATGACCTCTGGACAGCTGAATTTGTTATTTTCTGTAACTGGTTGGTTTCCTGTTATTAACCGGGGAACCTCTATGGGTGCATGACATGCATTTGCTCCTCTTTCTCTTTTCTTTGCCATATAGTCTGCCCAATCAGGTGGATTTCACTGACATAATGTTTGTTGTCACCACAGCTTCTCCATGCTGAAATGTTCTCTAATCCATGCCAGGCTTTCATGTCCACCTCCTGCAGGCATAGAGAGATTCAGATTGCCCTCCCATGTGATCAACTTTACCTGATGGGGGGGATAAAATCAACTTATGCAATTATCACACCAAGTACAAAAAAAGTTCAACTAATTCCAAAGTTGGTAAAGAATGTCTTGGATAAAAATATCATATGAGATAGAGATTTTCTTTTTTGGAAGTCTGGGAAATATTTATTAAAATAGAATATAGATTAGGAAGAAATGTGGCCACTAGATGACAGTATACGTCCTTTTTTTTAGCTCTAAAGCCCCCCATACACCACATACAACTACCATGCAACTTCTGTACAACCAACTTTTCTTCTACCAAAACCATGTAAAAGGAGGACATTTCTACACCTTCCAATCACTATGTATTCTATCAGGGAGGCCACTATACTACATAGTTGTTGGTAGGTCTCATGAAAGTTGTATGGAGGAATCTGCAGGTGTATGGGGGGCTTAACTACTAGCTAAGTCAAATGCTCTTACTGAAGTGTTTTTATAAATGATATTTGTTAAAGCTTTTAAGTGATATTTGTAAAAGTTAACAAATATAAAAGGCTAGTCCATGATTAGACAATAGTCCATAAAGTTGTGTCTCTGGAAATCAGAACAGACAGCCATGTCCCACAGCATTGGTAGCACCTGAGCGCACCCTGCTGGAGATATCCAAACACTACACCACAATCAAATCCTATAGCCCTGTCACATTATGTGTGCAAATTAGAGTGTTGTTAAAATACCTGAACTATTTATCTATTATTTATGGCAAGTTTAATGTTCTAAAGTGCAATTAATAGAGTTTGTGTGCACCTCATGTCAGTATCAGTTTCAGCAAGCGCATTTTGTACGCACTGGGCTAGTACAAATGAGGGTTCATTCACACTTGTGTAGGAAACCCGTGTATCTTTCACACTACACCTGCAATTGTGTTTCTGGTTTTCAAAAGTGCCCTGCAGCCTCAGCGCAAGTATCTCCCAAACAATTGTATGGGAGACCCAAGCTCAGCGCACTGCAAAATGCATTATTTTGCCAGTAATGAACGCAGTTAGCAGTCACGGTGGCGTTACCTCTGCTGCGCCCATTATTGGCAAAAACCGCAACTGCAGGGATAAAGGGCCCTAAAACTCCATGGCAGCTAAGGTAAAATGTGAATTATATTCAACTTCAAAACAGTAGTAAACATGATATTATCGCTTTCCAAAACAAAAATAAGCCCTTAACCCTTGCAGTGCCTGTAGTAAATCATCTCTTCATCTTTTTCAATTGCACATTTTTTTAGAACATTTTTTGTGAAGTAAAAGAAGGTGCAAATAAAACAATGTTGTCAGCTTAAAAAGGATTCTGAAGTAAATCAAGAAAATAAAATGTACTCGAGCCCACAGCTTTGTAAATTAGCCGAGTATTCCTGTCAGACCTTCCGCAGAGGCTGCTGTCTGTGCGGGCCTCAGACATTCGCTCAGCTCATGAACCTTGGTCCTTATGTTGGATGTGGGCCTTGGTTACCAGTTATAAATGTGCTGCCGCAGTCCCCGCTCTATGAGATACTCCTCATGGGACATTAGGAATAATAAGACCTTTTTAAATGGTAAAAAACTGTGAATGCAATAAGCAATATTGTTTTATTTGCTTATTAAAGTCTGAATAGGAAGACTAAAGCCCACCATACACATTTAGATTTTGACCAGATTTTTCAGGCGATTGACCGTGCATGATGACCCCACCACGCGCTGTCAATCCGCCAAAAAATCTGGTCAAAATCCACCGGGCACCCTTTGTGTGCCAGCACTAATGTCTCCTCTGTGTTCACAGCTCCATCAGCACCAAGAACACAGAGTAGACTGCCGATCCACAATACCTGTCCAGCTATCCTCATGAAGAACACGAGAAGAAGAACACTAGGACAGCCCCTGATGCAGACCAGGTGGATCAGCTGTCTCCTCTGTGTTTTCGGCTCCGTCGCCCCCTCCCTGCGCTGAGCGCATTCCTTTGGGACCTGACTGAGCTGAGAACACAGAGGAGACATTACTCTGGAAGGGGACACTGGTCCCTGTCCAAGGTAATTAAACTGATCTAAGAATTACGGAAATGTTGATTAGATCGATTTGGCGGATGATTTTGGGCAGAAAAATCGGGTGGAAATCTAAATTTGTATGGGAAGGCTTTGATCATTGTTGTCACTCCCCCTGAGGAGAGAAAAAAAAAGAGGAATAGGAATCAGAACAGAGCTCACTGACCCAAATTTTTTTGAAATCCAACTAAACTTTCATTTTGAATACATTCCATACACTCCAGAAAATTCCAGAATACAAAATGGAGAACAGTTGACTCTAGGCCAGTGATGGCGAACCTTTTAGAGACCGAGTGCCGAAACTGAAAACCAAACCCACTTATTTATCTCAAAGTGCCGGCATGGAAATGTAACCCAAACTACACATATACAACTTATATACACACACAAAACACTCCACTATGTTATTAGATAGGAGAGTTTATGGGGCACTGTGTGCAATCAGGAGAGAGGGGGAAAGAACTGACAGCATTGAGAGCCAATAGGCTGCAGTTCTTTCCTCTGTGCTGGCTGACAGCTCGCATGCCCACAGAGAGGGCTTCGAGTGCCACCTCTAGCACGCATGCCATAGGTTCACCATCACTGGTCTAGGCTAACTCTCTCTATACAGGTTTAGGCTTTGTTTCCATTGCGTTGGGATCCAGCCGCTAAGCGTACACGGGAGGTCCCAACGCAACAGACTTACCTGCTCGGCGGAGTCTTCATTGCGCCAAGCCGATCTGCCGGTGTAAGGCTAAACGTAGTCGAGTACGTTCAGCCTTTACAACGGCGTATGTGTAAACAGACCATCCACCGGCAGGCAATGTCTGTGGGATACATCGGGACCCCTGCTAAGCGTATACGCTTAGCGTAGGGGTCCCGACGTATAATGGAAACAAGTCCTTACAGTGAATGAGATATCCTTGTGCCTGGACAGCAAACTGCAACAATGTTACCACTAAATGCTTCCATGTTCACATGTGTGTTGCTGGTCCCTCAATACATATACAATGTGGCTGGCAGCAGTCCAGCAAGGCATGGCTCTCCTGTGCTCTGCGCAGATGACCAGATGTAGATGCTGAATAAACGCAGTGGAAACAATGAGTACATAAACACCCTCGCTAGTGTTCATAGTGTGCAGGTGTCTGTGGCTTATGGCACAGTTGTTGTGCCGTTAACTGCCAATATTTACTGCCTATGTGATCATAGATGAGACATGTGTTCAGTGTAAAGTAGACCTGATTATGAAGTAGTCAGTATCAGGCTCCATTACAGTACAGCTTTAAAGCACGGAGGGAAGAATTCACAATTCCAGCTTCTATTTTGTAGAAAATCTGTCACACAAAGTTTAAAATCTTTAAAAAGATAAGTTTTTTTATGGGTAGCGGCAGAATAGGACCTCTGTGACCACTTTTCTTTTGAAGCAGTGCTTTGTGTGGAAGCAGCAGTCTCTCTTCATAGGTCTAGCATGCCCTATGCCAGTGGTTTTCAGAATGACCCCCCCCCCCCCTCGGAATACCTTCATGTCCACCCAGTTTGGTAACCACTGCCCTATGCTAGGTCAGAGCAGAGCTTAAACCACAGCAGACAAACCCTTGGGCATTGGTGTGCAACTTCACATGAATGGCATAGCAAAGCATTACCTGCATAGGGTGTAAGTGCTATAATGCATCTGGAATATAATCAGGGGTGCACATAACTTTTTTTAGTGAGCTACCGGGATGAGTACCTGGAGATGGTGTTTGGTACTTACCCCATATGTAGAGAGGTCTACTTCACTGTCCTCTGCGTCAGCTTCCAGCATGGTAGGTTCGGCTGCAGATGGGCCTCCCTGTTCCTGATTGCGCCTCCGAATATCTGTCTCCATCCACAGGCCACCAGCTGGCTTTGGGTCACAGTACAAAACGTTTGAACCCTCAGATCTAATACCTCAGTAGTACAACCCTGAAATTTTCTGGCTTAGTAACTAACCCCTGCGATTACCTGCAGTCAACCTTTCATAGTCATATTCCAGCTGTCACACAGTGCCTTCCTCTTGTCAGATTTTACTCTTACATATGCCTACTCTGACTTTCATCCCCCCCCCCGATCTCCAACACCCTTAAAAATCCAATCTTTTTTTTGGATTAGTAATTTACATTACCAATTTCACACCCCTAACTGCAACCTTTCATAGTTATTAATGTTTCCCTGCAGTTGTCCAAGTGACATAAATTGTATACATGTAACATTTAGCTGCGGCCGCCCAGACACATAGTGCCTCCAAGTTGTTAGTACGCATATGAGCTTTGTAACAATAATGCAGGTACGCATAGCTAGTTTTTGCCCCCTCTTGAGTACCAGAGTACCACTTATATGCACCCATGTACATAAGACCATTTGAATGGCCGTTATCAGGACATAGTTTATTTAATTGAATGGAAAACGGCAAACTAGCGTGCCACTATTAGGCAGTACCCTTAGCAAGGTTGGATTTTGGCTCCAAATAAAATAAAACGAATAAATATCTTCAATTATCCTTATACAAGGGGCTCCAGAGTGTAACACGCTGTTCAGATGTGCATGGGGAGGGAGGGTGTCCGTGTTAGGGAGGGTGCCGGATATGCACGCGAGGTAAGGCTCCGGGTGCGCATATGCCCTATGTGCACACATATTTGCCATAGTAGTAGAAACAGCCCTGCCTGTAACACACTGGCCAATGTACTTACAACATAGAGCTGGCTTCAGAGAGGATACCTCACCCTTATAGATTGTACTACTACACCCAGTCCTCCTAGGTAGATTGTCATTCCTGCGCTCCTCCACATTACTCTACCCCTCTTTCCTCTGATGTCCATACTGTAACATCATCAGTGTTCTTTCATTTTGTTCTCTTCAGCCATAGAAGAGCTGGTCTAGTGTTGATTATGTCATTCCCCTACAATGTAAAGTCTATGGCTCTGCACTGTGGAGATAAGCAGCCACTTCTGTCCAGAGTGCCATAGAAGAAACAGCTGTGTTGGCAGCGGATTAGAAACTCTCACCCTGACAACTAAACCAGGAATTATCCTTGCATTGGCAAACTACAAGTGTTCATACAAGACTCCAGAGTACAGCTTTTCATGTTAGGGAAGGTGTATTTATGGCAAACCCCTGGGAGGATGCAGGGGAAACACAGCTACAGGATGTATGGATCACCACTTTATACACGTGGATTGGTAAGTTTTGTATTGTGCTGCAGAAAACATATATATAACAATATATAAATCATACAATTATACATAAAATGATATATTAACATCTGCTTACTGAACACCTATGATGACCCAACCTGCAGAGTGTTAGCTAATGAATGATTACATGAAGCGACAGATACACTGATGTTAGGTACAATACCCACACTACAGCATGCTGCACCATGCATGCCAGCCACGCTGTGCCCAGGTTGTGCTGACCGTAGTACTGTGGGCGTGGCCGTGCTGTGGGCGTGTGCTGCGGTGACGTAAGGCAGCCCAGTGCCATAGGTTAGCAGCGGCCGGTAGACTCCTGCGCAGAGGCTCCTGTGTGCCCCCCGGGACGGGAGGGAGCAGACTGCCCGGGTAGGGCTGGCACCGGGAACGCGGCAGGATGAGGCTGAGCTGAGCCCGGCTCCAGGATGGAGAACGCATTGCTGTGCGATGATGAGATCTGTGAGTGATCGGGGATGTGGGTGATGATCGGGGATGTGGCTGCTGATCGGGGATGGGTGGCACAGCCTGTTGGAGCTTTATGGCAGAGTTACGTGTAGGGAGCACTGCACAACTGGCTGTCCTTCTTGGGCATGTACCCGGGGGCAGCCATCACTACCCCTGACATGTCACACCGAGCTCTGCTCTACCATCGCACATCGTACATCTGGCTGATCGCACACTCACAGACAATGACAGGAAGGGCTGAGCCCACCAGGGGACAGCAACCACTGCCAGCCCAATGTCCTCCCATAGAGGAGGGAGGGAGAGTCTGCCACAGATTACACCACAGACCAAATATCATATCTGTGTGAATCTACAGAGGGCATCCCAGGTGTCACCCGGGTCTTAGGTGCCAGGATGTTCAGCATCACTGGGGTAATAGGTGCCAGAATTTTCACTATCACTTGGGTCATAGGTGCCAGGATTTTCAGCATCACCCGGGTCATAGGTGCCAGTATTGTCATTTCACCCAGGTAATAGGTGCCATGATTTTCACTATTACCTGGGTCATAGGTGCCAGTATTGTCATTTCGCCCAGGTAATAGGTGCCAGGATTTTCAGTGTAACCCGGGTCATGGGGTCCAGGGTTTTCAGTGTAACCCGGGTCATGGGGTCCAGGATTTTCAGTGTAACTCGGGTCATGGGGTCCAGGATTTTCAGTGTAACTCGGGTCATGGGGTCCAGGATTTTCAGCATCACTCGGGTCATTAGTGGTAGGATTTTCAGTACCACCCAGGTCAAAGGTGCCAGGATTTGTTAGTGTCACTGGGTCATAGATGCCAGGATTTTCAGTGTCACCTAGGTCAAAGATGCCAGGATTTTCAGTGTCACCTAGGTCAAAGATGCCAGGATTTTCAGTTACCTAGGGCATAGATGGCTTGCTGCAGGCCAGTCAGTTATAATACAGACCCCAAACACTGCAGAATATACAATGGACACACCAGTGTAAGAAAGGAGGCCTGGTCTGACAAACACTTTTTTTCGGTCATGTAGATGTCTAGGTGCATGTATGCCATTTACCTGGGGAACAATATTACAACGTGCCCTACCATACATTTATTTAGGACTCATTTATTCACATTATTTGCGCTGTGAAACATCACCACAAAGTGCACCATAAAAGTAACTGAAAGCACAAGAGCAAGCATAGGTGAATGAATACTGCATTTAGTGTGAAAGGTAACGCAGGTTTGCTATGGAAACCTGTGTACTATGCGCATCACACAACTAATGCGTTACTGAAAGCAAAGCACGCATCGAGGGGAAGAGACTCAAAGTTAATCATCATCTGGCTTGTTACTTTTTGGTTTGTGTGATTGCATATTCCTTTTTTCTGAACACGGCCTTACTGAAACGTTATATGACATATCTTACATTTTAGTTGCATACATTGCATTCCTGGATAAGTACATTTGTCGTGTTTTCTGTGTAGCTGGAACCTCTCCACAAAACAGAAATCTTGTAGACTCTCTAAAGGTCACAATATATGACATTGCATTACAGCAATGAACCTGTGTGTGTTATATGAACTTTGTCGATTGTATACAAAATATTTGATCAAGGTAACTCATCTTTACCACAAGGACTTTATCACAAGTGTCCCATGGTATTCTCATGACATAGTATAAAAGACAAAGACCCAACTTGCTGTGTACAGAAACTACAACTGCAAGCATTACATTCTGCCAGTTGCTAAAGGACTACACTACTCAGCATGCCCTGCTGCCTTTTCTAGCTGTTGTAGAACTACAACTTCTAACCTGTAATAAGAATTCTTCTGCCTTCTCTTATCATTCTGTCTTCTACTCACTCACACACATTACACACA
>CM070034.1:127689917-127711802 GCA_036250615.1 Ptychadena robeensis | reverse complement strand
AATCGTTAGTCGTCCATCTGTCGGCCGAAAAAATCTTGACGTGTAAACCCACCTTAAAGAGTTCAATCTTTGTCTAATCAGACCAGAAAATGTTGTTTTCAAACTCCAGACAGACTGCCATGTGCCTTTTACTAAGAAGTGGCTTCCATCTGGCCACATTACCATACAGGCTTCATTGGTGGATTGCTGCAGAGATGGTTGTCTTTCTTCTCTCCACAGAGGACCTCTAGAGCTCTGACAGAGTGACCATCGGGTTTTTGGTCACCTCCCTGACTAAGCTTAGCTAAGCCTTCTCCCTTGATCACTCAGCTTAGATGACCGACCAGCTCTAGTAAGATTCCTGGTGGTTTTGAACTTCTTCCACTTATGGATAATGGAGGCCATGGTGCTCATTGGGCCCTTCAAAAAAGCAAACTTTTTTCTGTAACCTTCCCCAGATTTGTGCCTCGAGACAATTCCTTTGACTTCATGCTGGGTTTGTGCCCATTAACTGTCAACCATGGGACCTTATATAGAAAGGTGTGCCTCTCCAAAAATCATGTCCAATCAACTGAACTTGCCAAAGGTGAACTACAATTAATTGCTTCTCTCCCTTCGTGCTGACACACAGCTTTAGCACACAGCATTAGTGTAAAAGAATGGTGCAATGTGTGATAACATATTAGGATGCAGTGCCCTGACAAAAGTGGTGGCATTAGGCTGACGTTTAAGCACAAGATCTACGGCATGACCAGCAATTTTGTGCAGTGATTTGTAGGCTGTAGACCTTTAAGAAGGTATGAAGTGAAAAGTTGAAGGCATAGTATTATATTGTATAGTGTTTGTGGACATATTTTAAATGCTTGAGGTGAATTTAATGGGCATGAGTGCCATGGAAACTGAAGAATGTTTGAGAAAGTTTGCTTTAGATTGAAGTCAGAAAACTTGTAACTACAGACAAATGAAACCTCTCTGTGTTTATGAATAGACACGACATGCTTAGACTACAACCAGTATTAACCTTTACAGCTCCAGTCACAATGCATTGTACCATAAAATGAAAAATTATAATTGCAGCACCTTAAGCATACACATGGGAAACATGTGTTACTATGTAGAGGACTAATAGTAATTTATAACTTATTATATTTTTATATTTATATAACCATCATAATCATCTTGTGTTGCACATCATGAAGCACAGTAATAGATAATAGGGAGTAACAATACATTAAAAGTTACATTATGTAGATAAACCCATCCATTAGGCCAGGGGTGGGCAAACTTTTTGACTCGTGGGCCACATTGGCTTCTTAAATTTGATAAAGGGGTCGGACCAAGAGCCTGTAATGGCCGACCCGCCATAGATGTGACAATTCCATGATGGCAGTGATGTGTAATAGGTGACGCAAGACAGGGACATTGTTATATTTTTTTATTTCCTGAACTTAAAAAATGAGCAGAGATAATTCCTAGGGACTGCCTGTCACTATGAGGATGCCTTCACGCTGTCATGATCATGTCACTGCGTTGTCCCCAAGGCAATGTTTGGACACCGCTTGGCATTATGTGCTCTTATTGCAGAGAACAAATTGAGGGGAGAATCTTTTTAACAAGGTGACAAAGGGCAGGAAAAGAAAGCTATCCGGCCCTCAGGCTTTGGTTTGCCCATCCCTGCATTAGGCTATGTTCCCACATAGGGATGGACACGATTTGTATCGTGCACGGCGATTGACCAGGTGATCTTTTCACGCAATGTTTTTTCTTTTAAAATCGCCCCATTAAAAAAAATTGTGTCCATAGAGAATGAATGGACAAAATTTTTGATTGCGTTCATTCATGTCTATGGGTGCGATCAGGGCAAAATAAATCGCGGCTTCATCCCATTGCGCCATTAGTTGAAGTGGGGACAAGCCCATTCAACTAAATGGACGCAATCAACAGCGATCACCGTGCGAGATTAAAGTCGCAAGCGCCACGATTAATCGCCTATGTGGGAACATAGCCTAAATGCTGATGAGTTTAGAACTAGCATCCAGTAATGCAGTTACTTAGGAGGAGAGGCCTTGACCAAATGAGCTTACAATCTAGAGGACCAGCAGAGGCCTGTCTCTTGGTAGCTGGGGGGGGGGGGGGGGGGGGTGGGTTATGGTGGTGTTTGTAATAGAGTAGCTCTCTAATCAAGGGCACCAGAATGGTAAACAGATCTCTGTGGGGTTTGATGAAGCTGGGTTGAGCCCCAGTAACTTCTTCCATTAGTAAGAATGGAATGGTTATGTTTTCAAACTTTCTCTAGATGTACCGGAAAAGAACTTGAAACTTGAAAGAACAAATATAAAATATTAGTGCTTAAGCCATACTGTATATATTATGTGCCTCATCTCCAATGTGTGATAATGCTGTAGTTTTGACGCAGTGGAAACTAGGCGTTAGTGCGTCCTTTGGAAATGCATTCTATACGTCACAAATGCATCTGTGGTTGTAATAAAATTTTTGTCATAGGGTTCTATTGTTCTCTACTGTTTCCATATCCAATGCGTCCAACAACACAGTGGGGTAGTCACCTCTTGGACAACAGCATTGTTAACCTGAGGAGAGGGTAGTTTGATATTTAGATACTCTTTACATTTCCTGCTAAACATTTTTTTCCTCTCTTTAGAGATAAAGGCTTTGACAATGGGAATAAATTACTTTATTGTAAGCAAATAATGTTAAATGTTTCATTAAATGTTTCAAGTAAAAGAAAGTTCAGTAAAAGAGACGGGTTTGCAAATATTACAACTATCTTATGTATGTAATGTTTTATTTTGCCTACAGTTCTAATTCAAACAGTTCGATCTTTACTAGTACAGTATTAATGCATTTTATGACATCTTAAACCTCAATTTTGTTTTTAGTGCTTCGCACCGAGCAAGAGTTTCATATTGCTGCGAAATCCAACAACATTGAGAAAATGCAGCAACTCATCCAGAGAGGGGTGAATGTCCGGGCGAAGAACAGTGTAGGTACAGTATCCCTTTCATGCTCATGTCATGCTATAGTCAGCTTTGACCAGTGACGATTTTAGGCATGGGCAACCTGGGCTATTGCACAGGGTGGGATCATGTCGGGGGCGGCTTGTGGGCATCAGCAATGTTTTTCTGATACCCAGATGTCTTCTCCCCATCCGCGTTCTCGCCTGGGGAGAGAGTAGAGGAGACTTACCCCCCTCTCTCTCCTCAGGAGTGCAGATGCTTGCCGGGGGATGCAGGGATGTGGATTGGGGGTTGATATAGAGCTCACAAGCAACTCCATACTCCATTCCTGCAGAATCCCCCCCCTGTGAGATCCAGAGTCTCACTCCCATGGGGGGATCTCCCTAGGGCCGCCCCTGGCTTTGACAATCTCTTTGAGGACAGTAGCAGTGACAAGTAAATATGGAGCCTATACATTTTAAGGCCAGTTAATGATTAAATAACTAAAACTAAAATTAAAAACTGTATTTATATTGACTGAAGATTTTATCAGTGTATGACTCGATGGCAACAATCAACATAGTAACATGAAGTAGAAAGGAGATAACGCTTTGTTTCCTCTAGCCTTCTGCAGTATTGTAAACAAATGATTTCTACTGCATATTTAGTCCCCCATATACCTTAAGCTAGCCATACACTCTGCGATAAAAATTATGATCTATTAAAACCGACAATGTATCCGGAGTCGTTTTAGATCGTAATTTTTGGTAAAATACTACTACATAGAAAATCCAATTTTGGATCGATTTGTCTGGTTTTATCGAAAATGTCATCAAAAATAATCGCCGTTTGTATCGGACAATGTGATTTTAAAATGAATTTAATGTGAATAAAAAAATAATAAATATATATATAATTTTAATTCTATATACATAGATATAAGATAGATACATATTACAGATAAACTATATATAGAGATATATATTGATATGTTTACAGATATATGTGTAGTATATACTATGTAGATGATATTTATGTATACATGCTGTGTACTACCATACTACATATACTAATAAATTTGAATACAATTGTAATATATCTTTACATCAAAACCTATAGCTAAAAAACAAAATCTTGGGAATTTATGAATACCATGACATTAGTAGGTGCTACACTGAATGTATGTGATTGTAAAAAAATGAATTTACGATCTAATATCATAAAATAAAATATACACTATAACTTTAAAAAACCCTCTCCGGTCAGTATATTTATTAGTATATATATATAATACTTCTACATTGCGACAACTAGTACGTTGGCTGCTATGCTGAATAGCCACCATGTCAGTGGCAGCAACATGCCGGCGGCAGAAGTCTTGATATGCTAATAAGCATCATCGGCACTAATTGGTCGGTAAAACATTATGAACTTGCCCGATGTTCCCAGACCAATAAAAAAATTTCAACTTGTCCGATGACTTTACGATCGAAAAAAATGGCAATTACAATCGTATTTTATCTGTCGTACCATGTGGACATGCGCAGATTTCATGCCGATAAACTGCTTACATTGGTCGGTTTTAATAGATCGTAATTTTTATCGCAGGGTGTATGGCTAGCTTTACAATCTTACCATACAATTTCTGTACAATCAATGTTTCTTCTACCAAAACCATGTAATATGAGGAGCTTTATAAACCTTCCAATCACTATGTATTCTATCAGGGAGGACCCGGCACTACATAGTTGTTGGTAGATATAAAGAAAATTGTATGGAGTGATCTAAAGGTGTATGGGGGGCTTAAAGCTAGGCATACACGGTTCCATTTTCCGACATTTTCATTGGAAACTGGTCGTAAACCGATTCAAAGTAGATCCACATAGAAGGTCTGATCGTAATACGACCAAAAAATACGGCCGATTTTAGTTTTGATCGCAAAACACGGGAAAGAATCATGACACATCGAACCATGTGTGCAGTATACAATTTAAATCAGATCGATCTAATGATGATTCATCCTAACCTCTTATTTCAATGACACGTCACATTTTAGATTTCTTAGTACTTTCTTTCTGGTCACGAGTACAATCAGAGAGAGTTAACCTCTGCTCTAAAACCTGAACTTGAACACAACAAGGCAATAAAGTGCCTCTGTTGTTTGTGTTCTGAAAAAATACCTATACATTTTTAAAAATTTAAAAAAAATTTAAGGTAGGCATACATGGCTTGATATTGAGGAAGATCGAGCGCAGCGCTTGACAGCTCCTCTGTCACGCAGGAATCGATCCGTGTATGCCCAGCATTAGGATACAAATGTAAAGACAACCAGTACCAATATTTTTGCAGTAACACAGAGCAGTTCAGTATTTAGGTGAGGGTATCTTGTTATGTGTATGGTAGAAGTAGGGTAGGGCAGATCTACACTACAATAGTACAGACGTCTAAGCAAACATCAAGAAATGTCTAGTTGCATCTAGAGCATGTCAGTGGTAAAAGCATTTCCTCCTCGCCCCAGGATACTGACCATACAGACACTGGATCATGGTCTCCTTTTGCTTCTTTTACTTGTGTTTCAGGTAGACAGGACAGCCTTACACTGGGCAGCTGGAGCGGGGCAAGAGCAGGCTGTCAAGCTTTTGCTGGAACATGATCTGCCTGTGGATGAAGAGGACAGTGTATGTGTCTGGTTTGTCAGGTGACCTTAGCTATAGCCCTTTACCCTCAGAACATTAAAGTATCAACAATGCAAAAGACCACATATAGAATGTAAAAGCATCATTATATCATCTGTTAAATGTAATTGCAGAACTTCTAAGTGGTCTAATTTTTTTTTACACCCACATTTTCATTTTTGTAGATAGTGCCAGTTATATATTCACAAATACAGAATATAAGAGACTTGCCATTACTATAAAAACATATTACTTATATTACTGTTTCTGACCATTTTCCAACCCTCTAGTTTGGAATGAATGCTCTTCTGTTGGGGGCATGGTTTGGACACCTTAAAGTTCTCCAGATCCTGGTTAATGCCGGAGCCAAAATCAGCTGTCACAATAAGGTGAGACTTGAGACCTTAAATGCTGTTTTTCCTCAGTAATATTTTCATCATTGTATATTGCTGCCAGTAGACAAGAACCAGGGTACATGAAACCTAGACATCTGCTTAAAGTGGATCTACCACGTCTGCATCTGTTTTCTACCACCTCCGCATCTGTTGTTAACATAACTTAATAAAATTTATCCTAAAGCCTTATTTATTGGCAATTTTACATTCTCTAGTAGCACAGGCTACATTTCAGTTAATCATCCCTGAGCTGGGGCAGGAGACTCGGAGGAGTGAGTACCATTTTAGTAACCCCTTCTGATCCTCCTTTGTCATTTTGATTGCCCCCTCTGATCCCCCCTGTGCAGAGTTACAGTACTGTATCTTCGGGGGTGCCTTACTTTCAGGGGGATGCCTTCTATTTCAACATGAGGCAAAAATGTAAGGGTGCCTTATTTTCGGGGAAACAGGGTAATACTGAGTTGACATTTCTCCAATACGGCACATCGAAGGTCAGAATAAAAAATACTCGCCTGTTTTAAACTTCAATTCAAAATCTAGTGACGCCTTAACCCCCCAGTAACGTCACGCTGCGGCAGGCACTAGAAACAAGGGGACTTGGAAAGGTTTATGTTGCTGCTGATGTCTACCTTCCCAATTCCCCTTGGGCCCAGAACAGCTAGCCAGATCTGAACCTGGTGATGCTGGAGGGGCGGAGCTTCACCGGATTCAGGTCCGGATTGGTGGAGGGAGCGACACCATAAGAGTCTCATTCCTCCAGCTTCCATGCTGGAGGACCGCACACTCCAGGAGCGAGGAAGAAGGAAAGGTAAGTATATATATTTTTATCTTTAGGGGCCCACTGTCTCTGGATAAAGACTGCATGGAGGTTATGAAGTTATGTGCATATGTTTTTTTTCAGCTGAGTTTACGGTTTAAGGCATTGCTTACCATTTAAAAACAGCTTATTTTCTTTTTATAATTAATGAATTATTTAGAGGATGTCTGACTATCAGAGATGTTATGAACTTATTTATTCTATCTAAATGCTTTCTTCAGAATTGCTGCCCTGGAGATGCTCAGGTTTCTTCCTATTGCCAAATTACACATTTATTCTGCCTTACTGTCCCCATTCCTGTGTAGGACATCACAAATTAAATTGGACTCACACCTGAACCTTTTTAATAGACCAAACCTTGGGCTAACAACAGATATTCAGATAAAGCTGTCTGTAAATCCTGGAACCTTATTTATTGGCAGTTTTACGTTCTCTAGTAGCACATGCTACATTTCAGTTAATCTCCCCTGAATTGAGGCAGTAAACAGGTCAGCCTCCATGTAGACTGTTGTCTGATACTGAGTTGACATTTCTCCAATCACAGGAAGGAGATTATCAATAACAATGCTTACTCTTGACTGGTTCTTGTTTTGTGGTTATTGCCTTGTCACTGATAACAGCTCTCCTGGGTCTTATTATTCACTGGCTGTGACAGAGCTTCGGACATTTAATATATCTGTACGGCACTTCACATACGTTGAGTTTAATCTTATAAAGTTGTATAGGTGACATAATGCATCATAGTTAATCCAAGACTCTCAGCTTTTTTAATGTTTTCAATTTTCAGAAATCGTTTATATAACCTGCACTAATTGTCTGGCATTGCAGTACATCAACATCATATGTTTAGACCTATGTAATTTGACAATTCATATCTGCAACAGCTTTGTAAAAATTCTGTTAAATATTTCATTTTCAGAATGGTCTCAACCTTCTCCACTGTGCGGCACAGAGAGGTCACATCAAGGTTCTGGAGTTCATCATGGAGGATCTGGAGGACATCAAAGTAGATAAAGCAGACAAGGTATATAAGATATATTAATATGTACATGATAATTGTCATGCGCTGACAGTCATTTGCAGTATATTTAACTGTAGACATTTTAGATTGCAGAATTAATGTGTTGCCATCCTTATGCTGGCTATGCACAGGTTATTTCTACTATTCAATGGCTAGGAAATCAATTCCTTTTAAGCTGGGCAAAAGTAATGGAAATTACTGTGTTTTGTGTTTGATAAGACGCACCCCTATATAAAGCTGTATGCAGAGGTGCGTGATTTTTTCCTTCAGTCACACAGGGCACAGCGGTGACAAAGAGCAGAATCACGCTCTACTGTGAGTGGATTTGATTACTAAGGCTTTCCCTGTTGGACAGAGAGAAGGAAGTGATTATGGAATAGCCAGCTGCTCTGCAATCACTTCCTTCTCTCAGCCCAGCAGGGAAATCCTAAGTAATCAAAACCACACATAGCAGAGTGTGTTGTGCTGTGTGTGTCATCCAAAGGGGCCGGTTCTTACCTCTAGCATCACTGGTGCTTCACCTCCTCCAGGAACTACCACTCGGCTGATCCTTCCCGCTGGTAGCTCTGGGGCCAGCCCACCCATCCACCTGTTGCGGGTATAGACAAAGAGCCACCTAGCCGCGGATCACAGGACCTGCTGGAGAGACTGTCCGCCATTCTGGAACTACCGCTTGGCCATCGGTGGCTGTTTTCTTTGGCTTTCTTTTCAAAGGATGACTTTAGGGGCGAGTGTCTAATAGAGAATAAAAGATGGTTGCCATTATATCAAAAGATACAAGATTCATTTCGCATCCGTTACAGCATTCTCACCATCAGTCTATAATGAAGTTGCACAAAGGTTGATGGGTGTATGGATATTTGTAGTGTACTTAATGATCTTTTAGCAACCCAGAACATACTGTAAGAAAATGAGAGCTGGTCAGGTTAGATTTTTTTTACCACAGATTTCTAAATGACTGATCCTGACTTCTGTACACAAATGTTGTTGTTGTAGTCCTCTTGTAATGTGCTACCATGAAAGGCTGCCATGCTTCTATAGTTTCAGTCACAGGCGCTAAGACAAATATGCCAATAAGCTCTGACATTACCTGCTGAATGCTGGTTCTAGTGAGGAATTTTTAGGTTTCCTTTAATAACAGGGTTATAACTGATACTCTGAGGGCATTGTAAATACACAACTGGTAGTTAGAAGAATGTGAAATATGGACCATAAAAACATAGAAACCACAAAGTTTCAGGTCTGACCAGTTATAGGACTGTTTTGTTCTATAGGACTTGTTGCCCATATTAATATTCAGCATTTTCTCTCATATCTGCCATTTCTTTTCTGAGGGTTTATTTGTAATTGTGAAGAGGGAAGCAGTAAATCAGGATAATTTTTTTTTAACCAAAATTTTATCATATTAATAATGATTGAAAATGAGACAACATCGTAAAGACTTTGGCAAGTGGGATGAAATTTTAGTTGAAGGATCTAACTGATGGTGTCTTTTAATCTGGCTATACATACATCCATATTTCTGTCATTAACATTCAAAATATTTGAAATGTGCAAGTCTATCTCAAAAAAGTTGATGCATGTATGGATAGCTTTGGAGAATTATGATTCCACTGGGTGATTTAGGTTTCTAGCAAATGAAATACATTTTAAATGTATGTGCCATCCTTAGGGGTAGTAGGCAGGTTTGTCTACAGCCTAAGGTGGCCAACCCACGTCCTTCGGGCCACATGTGGCCTTTCTGTTAGTTGGCAGGCCCCCCGAAGCCCACCACTTGCAGACCATGACCTAACTGGCATAGGTACTGATCTGACTGCCGATCCCCCGCAAGTGTGTCCTTGCCCGGGATCTTCTTGCAGCAGGAAGAGGATGAGAGGAGAGGAGCAGGACTTGCCTAGGCTGCAGCTGAGCACTTTGATTGGCTTATGTGAAAGCCAGTCAGCAACCCAGACAGCTCCTGAGCAAGTCCCACCTCTCCTCCTCTTCCTGCTCTAAGAAGATCCCGCGTAAGTATAGGGGAACAGTGGACAGGTGAGCACCTATGCTCCCACTAAACCTAACCAACTACAATATCTACTCCACATTGGGAAAACATGGGCATGCCGTGTCACATTACCTGGGCAAAGGTGACATGGCACAAATTACATGGGCAAAAAATTCATGCACAAAGTTGCCATGGCAAAAGTTTCATGGGCAAAGGTGACATGGCCCAAAATGTCATGGGCAAAGGTGACATGAGCAAAAGGGATATGGACCAAAATGACAAGGGCAAAAGTGACATTGGCAAAGGTGAAATTGGCAAAAATGACACGAGCAAAGGTGACATGGGCAAAAGTGACATGGGTAAACATGATATGTGCAAATGTGACATAGGCAAAAATGTAAATGAATGTTTTCTAGCTATTTCTGCTGTAATTTTTCATTATAAAATGCTTATACAAGTCAGTATAGGTTAAAAATGTTATCGGCATCATCATAAGGGCACTTGTGGCCCTCCATATCAACTCTGTTGCCCAACACTGGTCTATAGTTTATGTATGATATTTCTGTATTAACTTCCTCTAAAACATTCTACCTTGCATAATATCTTGGATGCCTAACACAATAGAGTATTCTAAACTGATTCAGTGTTACAAG
Source organism: Ptychadena robeensis (assembly GCA_036250615.1). NCBI lineage: Eukaryota > Metazoa > Chordata > Amphibia > Anura > Ptychadenidae > Ptychadena > Ptychadena robeensis. The sequence continues at coordinate 127,701,324 of CM070034.1, read as the reverse complement.
CAGCAAATTACATGTCTTCGGGAGTGCTGTATAACTGTAGCAAACAAAATGCAAGGAGGATATATTTGGATTTTTTAACCAGTTTAAAAAAACAAAAAACAAGTGGCTGCAAATTGATTTATTCGGAAGCCTCTCCAGATGTGACAAGGACCCTGAATTTTCGAGACAGATTTTGTATACTGTCTTTATATCCTATTGGGGAAAAAGGGGCATCTACCACAGCTTGGGAACTTGCAGAATATTACTTATATGCACTTTAAAGCTAAACAATAATGTAACTTGAATCCTTTCGTGATTTATTGAAAAGGGGTGTATTGATAACATTTCTACTAATTTCTTGCTTTGTCTCTTTAATAAATTACGTAACAAATAGTACCACTAGCAAATAAGAATATTTAGGTAACTAATAATACTGATGACTTTTTAGATTAAGGATTTTTTTCTAGAGATAATTAATGACATTTGTTTTTGTGCAAAATTTTTGTGACCTCACCCCTCCCTTAGTTTCCTTATAACCATATTATGATTCAGTACATAGAAACTATCTTACACAAGATGGTAAATATTTAACTTGTATAGGTAACAGGAAGAAATACGAGTGGTATTGATGCTGTCAGTCAGTTGTACAATACAGATGGGTTTCTTCTGTGTGTTGGATGTAATTGTAAAGAAAGAATTTCCAGTTAAAATGTTTGCATAGGAATGTCATTCTCTCAGTGGAATGTAATCAACAAAGACTGTATGAGAAGACAAGATGTTATAAAGCGTAAGAATAGAGTCTTGCTCCTTGGTTGTATAATACATAGGTATATACAAAAAAAAATATCTCTGTGACTGTAAAATAAGATGGCTGTGGATTTTATATCCACTTTTTGGAAGTAGATATTTTCACACTATAAGATGCAACCAATAGTTTTGGAGAAAAAATTTGAAAAAAAATATTGAGAGTCAGAGGCACAGCCATTCACATATATAGTGAATATACAGCATGCCCCAGCAATGTAGGCAGGACTGGACCATTGTTCACTCCAGCCAAGCCAAAAGGCCAGTACCAGGAGGGACATCTTAGTTCCAGCAGAGTGTGCAGAGCCGAAACACTAGCATGTCTCTATACAAGATCAGCATCTATTCACTGAACCCATTGACTTATATACAGACACAACATAGAACAATCTTAGGGGCAAAAACAGGGCTTTAAAGGCAAAATAACCTTCCGATAACTGTAAGTTTGACTAAAAAGGGTCTTTATTTGTGCTGACCACCCATGAATACTCAAAAAATTGAACATCAGTTGCATAATCTCTATACATAAACACCTGTTAAAAAGTCCCCCATACATAGGTACTGGTTTATTTAAAGTTATGTGGGATTGTTATATAGAGACACATTTTACAATCTGACACTAACAACTTACCTATGAGCACCATTTTACATAAAGGAGTCTGTGTGTTTTTCTATTGCAATGCAGAATGTGTTGTAAATACACAACTCAACCTATGTAAATGGCCTCAATTCACCCAGCTGGTTGGTCAATGTGTTCAGTATGTGTACCACTAAAATCTCTCTCTTGGCAGTGGCCTTTTGAATTGGCTGAAGGGAATGGAACAAATCTCAGCCTCCTGAGCTATAGAGCTCTTGCTTACAGAAATTAGGGGCAGGCCAGGCCATAAGAAACAGAGACATTTTCCCATTGATTCCTTATTCCTTATTGATTCCCGTTGATTCCTTATAGTACACAAAATACTTCTGAAAGCCAATCCTTGTTATTGTCACCTGTAGAATGGCCCAACAATTTACATTTGATTTACTAAAACATAATATAGTGAAATAGCAAACATAAATGTAAAAGAACCAATAATAAAGAGTCAATACAAATAAAGAGAAGATAGAGTGATGCTTATGCAGACAATGTTAGGTGCAGTAATAAGTGATTACATTAGGGAGAGCTGGATCCATATTGGAATGTCAGGGCATTGACGGCTGTAAATTCCCTGTGGTACTATACTAGGAAAACAGGATAAGCGTGGTAAGCAGGGTAGATATGGAAGGTTAGGAAAAGTGTGAAGCAAAGGAGACAGCCAGGAGGCATATAGGGAAGAGGAGAAGGAAAATAGAAGAAAATGCTGAGGCCTAGAATAGACTCACAACTCTTGTGATACAGCCCTGCCTTAACCATCAGAGCATGAAACATGACATGTCCATAACATTCCATAGATAGATTAAATTTTTCCAGTCACATACGATATTTTCTATTTTTACAGGTGAATTTAAAACAAAATGTTAACATCATTGGATTGATAAAATAAAAATATTAATGTATGTAAACCCTAATGATAAACTCTAGCCTAACCTTCAAACTGTGTTAGTTGTACAGGCTTCTTCCTTGTAACGACATTGCTTACGCTGATTGTACTGCGTCAGACAGAGCTTACCTTATTTGCTCTCCATGCCACTGTTCTTGACCTACATCTTTCAGTCATCATTTGAATCATAGAAGCTAGCTCAGAATGACATGTGGGAAGAAAAAAAAAGTACAAGATGCTCATTAAGTATGCACATATGGAGTCGCAAGTGGAGTAAATATATTACCTGTTCCCACAGTCACGCACATGATGTCCTTGTGTTTGTCACGCATGTTACATCCAGGGCTGTGGCAGTAAAATATTTACTGCATCAGCAATTCCATATGTGCATATATAATGAACTGCTAATTAGTATGCAGATTTGCAAGTGTAGTGAATATATTATCTTGCTGACAACCTGGAGACTTATAGACTAATTCTCAACTCATAGCAGTTCCTCCTCTCTGCTGTTACATGCTGTATACTGGTATGTGCTGCGGAGAAAAACTGGTGTCCTCCATGTATATAAATACAGATTTTCTGTGGAATCATACACATAGTCATGCTGGGCATACACACAGAGATTATCGGACATGTCCGTTCTCTGGCCGGCCGAGCTGTGGGGCGACAGGGATCTGTCGCCCCATGTGGGCACATGCCGATTAGCGGCCGATCTTTAACCTGACCGACGGCGCGAGCGCGCACGCCCGTCGGTCAGATTAAAAATCGGCCACTTATCGGCATGTGTATGCCTAGCATTATATAGCAGAAAATACAGCATTTACTGAAAACATTCACACCTACAAACTTTATTTTTATTTTGCCACAGTCTCACTATTTAGATCCCAGGTGCCCAACCTGTGGCTCTTTAGGCGTTCTTTGGCGGCCCCCGTGGTCCTCAACTTGCGGCCCCCAAAACCTATCTGTTATTGCATAGGGCATAGGAACTCATGCGTGTGTGGGGGTCCTTAAAGACATACAAATTGTCCTTTACTATGTGGCCATAGAGAAAGCATCTGTAACAGTTTGGTGTTCTTGTTACTCCTTTCTTAATGTATTGCAGTATAATCCCAAGAAGCTTTAGTAAATCATTTGTTGAAGGACAAACCACTTGTATTCTGAAGGGTCTGATGTTTTGGGGTTCACTTACTTTATGGAGAGGATGATACGATAAAACCACTGTTGTCTTTCCTTACAGTTTGGAAGAACTGCATTTCACCTGGCAGCTGAACATGGCCAGAGGGAGGTGGTGGAATTTTTGATCGGATTTGGATGTCAGCACGGCATTAAAGACAAGGTACTCTTATCTTTAGATTGAACAATGAGAAGCAAACCATTAGATAGACAATGAATTAAACAAAAGGCCATCGAAAACAGCTTAAAGAGTTGTAGTGGAGTGCATAAAGCTAGCCATACATGGTTCAATTGACATCAAATCGATCATCAATTCGATCTAAGTTTTCGATCATTAAAACGTATGTCGATTGTAATTGAATCGAAGTACACACCACATTGAATATGCAATCAAAGCCCGACTTCGATTGAATTTAATCGTTTTTAAACGTAGAGTAATCAAAAAGTGATTGTCACAGAGTTATCAAAAAGTGACCAATGATGGTCACAGAGGGATCAAAAACCCATAGATCATATCTTTGCGTTTTAATCCAGTACATTATAATCGTGGCAAAAGGACACAGGGGGACACACATTACATTAGGAGATGTATTCACAGAGATCGCAATTTGCATGCGTGTGGGTCAGTGAACAGACACACAAGCCATTACAATGCATGCTTGCATGGTTTAAATGACTGTATTGCATTTCCCTCCTCCCAGAAGTTACAGTATGCTAATTGATTGAATCGAATCTCAATTGGACAGGTCAAACAACAGTACAAAAAATGAGACACAATGTGGGGACAATCAATCAAAATTTTCCAACTGGTCCGATCAAATTTGGATCGAGCAAAATGACAATTAAAATTGAATTTCAACAATCGTACCATGTGGACATGCTTCAATTTTCAATCGCCCGACTAAAAAAATTTATCGAATTACATTGATTGTACAGTCAATTGAACCATGTGTGGCTAGCTTAAGTAGGCAAACAGTAAAGTTCTCATTATAGTTCTCCTCAAAAATAAGTGATAGAACACCCATGTTTACAAAGCTTAGGCTATAATTTCCTTAGTAGTTAATGATTCTCTCCCTAGTTTAGATGTAGATTTAGGTTTAGATGCAAGCAGGGTACAGACATGAAGATATGGGCTAGATTGATGGCTGCTTTGAGCGCCATGAGTGCTCATGGTCGTCTATCTGGCCCATATAATATGCGGCCCTGGCTGTTTTCAAGCAGGACCAATCAATCCCGCTCGAAAACAGGGATATCGGACATTATTATTATTATCATTTATTTATATAGCGCCAACATATTACGCAGCGCTGTACAATACATTAGAGCATGACCGTTAAATACGGCCCATGTCCGTTGCTTTACCGCGGGGTCTCCAAGCAAACAATTGGCTGAGCTAGGGAGAGAGCAGAGCTGTCTCCCCAGCTCGGCTGATATCTGAAAGCAGCCCAATGACGTCATCATGCTGCTACAGGGAACATCGGACGGCTCAAATGTCGAGCCTTCTGTACCTTGCTTTAGACTCTTGCTATGATTTTGATCCAGGGAGCAACAGACTGTTCTTGATTTGTGCCCTGGTTGCTCTGTATGGGTATAAGAGAAAGTTTTGTTATCACAAATTATGGCTGTCTAAAAAGGCCCGAAAAAGGCTTAAAGCCGGCTATAGATGTGCCGATTCCCGGCCATAGTTGCGGGTGATCGACCGGCGTGCATGCTCCTGGCAAACGCATAACAGGCGATCCATCCTGCTGGTTCTTTCTGTGGCCGATCCTGTTGTAGTCAGTTACTGTGGATGGGGAGTCTCCTCCCCCTCTAAGTTAATTGGCTACAATCTGCTAGTTAGTGGAGCTGTAGCCGACTCCTCGCAGCGTGGTGACCTCACTACACTGTAATGAGTCTGCTACAAGCTGGCCAAGTTTCAAGGTGTCTGTGGCCAGCCTCATTTGTTGACATGCATTTTATGTGAATGGCCCCATTGGAAATGTGAACACATACTCAACATGTGTTTCCCAAAATAGTTAATAAATAACTTCACACTTAATTAGTTATGTTTTCCTAGCTATATACCACATCTTCATATGTCAGTCTACACCTCCAGTTTGTTTAATAGTTATGATACCACTCTTGAGTTAGCAGTATAACTGACCCAGGAATTTGTCAAAAACAATTAAGCCATCTAGTTAAAATGATTTTCAGAAAAAGCATTTTATTAGAAAATACTACACTTCTATATAAATATTCCTGTAATAACAACATATATATCTTACCATACTCCAGGAGAACAACACAGCTCTCCATGTCGCTGCTAAGAATGGTCATACAGATGTCTTGCAGAAAATTGTAGAGACTGGAGTAGAGCTGAATGACAAAAATCTGGTAAGTCAAATTAGCTTGCTTGGAGACAATTCAGTATATACTGGAACCAATACAACCAACCCCAATATAACGTAACCCACCAACTGGTTAATATTCAAATGTCTAAAGCCCCCCATACACCTTAAGATCGATCCATACAATTTCCATTAGATTTACCAACAACTGTGTAGTATAGTGGCCTCTCTGATAGAATACACAGTGATTGGAAGGATTAGAAAGGTCCTGATATTACATGGTTTTGGTAGAACAAAATTTGATTGTACAGAAATTGTATGGAAAGATTGTAAGGTGTATGAGGGCCTTTAAGTAGGAGATAGCTCAAGAATATAATAGACAGGCCGTTGTCTAGAAAAGCTTGTATGGTAAGATTAAGCCAAGTAACAAACCTGCATCACAGAATACATAGCCTGCAACTTTTATTTCCAAACTGGCTTGATGTGCACACATAAATATCACAAGCTTTCTGATGAGCTGAACCGAGCTGCAGTTTTCATTAATTTAGTTAGCAACGGCTTTTATTGCACACCTAATAAGATAACAATGGTGGTCGGGAGCCTATGCCTTAGGCTAGGTTTCCATGGCGTTATGGGCTCGGTCCGCACCTCCTGCGCATTCCTTGACAGGGATGTTGATGGTTGTTGTAGTGCAGTACATTAACCTCTGGCCGGCAGATCGGCTCAACGCCATGGAAACAGCTGGTGTGGTAGGCGTGTATATGGATGGGCCCCATCAAGGAAGGTCCCCATCACAGGGGGTGTCAACGGAGCCCATAACGCCATGGACACATAACCTTTCACTTAATATTGTACTACCATTGGTATAAGCTCACCTTTACGTGGCTGCTGACCACTAACATTACTGTTCATTATATCCCAAGTCAGTGAAATCGTACACTAAACTGGTTTGGGAGAAGAGGAAGGAGAGAACCAAGCAAGCAAACAGTTTTCGTTATTATTTTATATTTTGCAAACCCTTTGTCCGTCTCTCTCTGTGTCTCCTTTGTCCCTTTGGCACCATATGAGTAAAATTCCTAAGATTATATTGTTGCCTATGTGTATACAATTGAAGGAGTGCTAGACATACCTAAACAGGGAGTCTTTTAAGGTCAGACAACCCAAATCACACAAGAGTGGCATCCATTGTGTGGAGCCAAAGTTTTCTCTTGCAAGTTCCAAAAGCAAATTCTTCTATACTATCACATTGGGTGTTGCACAGCCTAATGTCTTATGATATTATATTTGAGGTACTCTTAAAGAATGCTTAGTGACAAGCCAGGAGTGTGTGTATGGGTGTCAGATCACTGTTAGTGGAAAAACCTGTCTGGCTTTATTTCAGGATCCCCTATTGTATCTAGCTGACAGATGCATGACTGTACAATTGAAGCGGATGCATACTAAATATGTAAAAGCTATATATGTAAAATTTAAATTTGACTTACCTCTGAGCTGGTATAATGGTGGCTTAAGGCCCCCATACACGTACCCAGTGGGGGACGACCAATGAGCTTGGAGTGCAGCATGATGACATCATCATGCTGCTCTCCATCGCTGACAGCATCGGCGGGCACCCTTTGTGTGCCGGCCGTTAATTTCAATGGGGACGCTGCTCCCCATTGAAACTAATGGCATCGGCTAAAGATTACGGACACGTCCGTTCCAGGGATCTGTCACCCATCGTTGCGTGTGTGGCGGCCTTTAGGCCTCCACGCTCATTAAAAAATATATACTTAGCTGCTGTTCCCTGGAATTGTATATAGAGAGAGATTACATTTTTATTTGCCCGGCTTCCGGGGGTTAATCCTGGTGCAATATTGCTAGTGGCGACTGGGGGCATTTATAATAGTTTTCTATGGGAATTTTCGTCTGTGTACTGTCAATGGAGATCTGAAATCACAGAATTACCCGGCTATCACATCGCTCCTATGACGTGCGGCCGTGGCCACACGTAATAAGAGCCGAGGAGAGAGTAGGGGCTGCGAGGAATGTTATTAAATTACGCATTTACAGGTAAGTTTGTTTCCTCCCTATTATCGACACTTCTAGTGCCATTCGTGCAAAAATTCATGCCACTTCTGGTGGTAGGTCCGCTTTAACATACTGTTATTCAAATCGCAAGAAACCAAAATGTTTTTTAAGAATACAAAATTATTTAACATCTGAGTACTGTGCGTATACTGTTCTACACCTGTTCTGACATGGTGTTTAATAATGGAGATAATGGAGAATGTACAGTTCTGTTATAAGAGCTAGTCCCACAAACTTGAATTCCTATACATTAATAGCGCCTGTCAAGCAACCAGAATCAATTGACACCTATGGCTGGCAGATAGTTGGGATTTTACCGTTGTGGTAATGTTGTACATTCTGCTTTGTGGATCCACCAGAAACATTCATAGCTTCATGTTTAGCTAAGTTTTCTTATTACATATGTCTATAGGAAGGAAATACTGCTTTGCATATGGCTACAGAAGGAGGGCACTTTGATTGTGTCAGAATCCTGCTAGAAGCTGGGAGTGATGTCAATGTGCAAAACGAGGTAAGGCAATGTGTTGGGAGAGAATGAATAGAATATTCTACAAATATTTTCTTAGCTTTCATGTACATGAAATGTTGGGGCGTATTAAATATGGCAGTATGAAGAGGCCTTCAGCGGAGGCATATTAAAATAAAGAGAAATTTCCATCATGTTTCATGGTTAATATGTGGTTCTTCCTCCATGGATACTGATTATGGCTTGGGCCATACATATCATACAAACAATGGCTTGTGTCTTACATATAATAGAAACAATTGTATTTTTGATTCATCAGTCCAGGGTACATTTTTTACTGGAAAAATCTTTATGCACTTTTTAAGCATGAACGAAAACAAATACACTCTAAACTTTAAACTGTGTTTCCCCAAAATAAGACCTACTCATAAATTAAGCTAGCTGCATTTTCCCCTGTTGTTACAACATAAGCCCTCCCCCGAAAATAAGACCTACCCAGTTCCAGAAACAGGTGCAGTATATAGCGGAGACACAACAGGAGGTGTCCTGACACTTCTTCTAATCCCCCTGCGCACCTGCACACTGTGTGCCTGAATACAGGGGCTTGCGTGTGCTTTCTGGGCTCCTCCCAAAAAAAGTTCTTAAGTCAGAGCTGAGCCGAGCAGCTGATCGGAGTAGATAAAAAAAAGCTTAGACAACAGTGACATCTTGTGGCCATATTATATATTACATCAAACAAATTTTACGTGACACACCCTGTACTGATTTAGTACAGAAATGCAGTCCTCTATGTAATGCTTGGGAAGTTAAATTACATATGACCTACCCGAAAATAAGCCCCAGTGCATTTTCTGCTCTTATTGTCAGGAAAACATGGCATATGCTAAGACTTAGACACAGCTTAAAAAGCACTGTAAAGGTGTTTAGCTCTGTACTGCTTCTAATAGAAAAGCAAGTTTTTAGTTGCTTCAGTATGGCAGTGCTGAAGGTCTCTTTATCACAGTATCTCTTTTGTGTTAACCAAGGTCTAAAGCTGGGCATAGACGTTCCAATTTCTGCATGATCCGACCTCTGATCCAATGCTGTGCGCGCTCCCGCATCCCTTAGGGATCGGGTCGTGCAGGAATTGGATGCAGAAACCAACGAGGATTGGGCTAAAATCAGCCGTCCTGTCAGATCGCATCCGACAGGACGGTAAATTTTAACCCAATCCCATTAGTTGGGCTGGGGACGGCTGCCCCCAGCCGAAGTAATGAGCTGCACATAAAGAGTGGCGTCCGATTCTCGGCACTAGCGGGCGGGCGTGAGGACGTCATCACGCCACTCCTAGTGCAGAGACTCGGATAAGGAATAGATGGTAAATCGTACCATCTATTCCCAGCTTAAGAGATAAGGCAGCAAATCACTTAATCTGGGCATACGCGGCTCGAAAGTGAGCTGTGCGTGCAATGCAGTTTCCCCCACTTGTTGTTCAATATGATAAACATCAATGACATAAAATGCAGTCTATCGTTAGTTCTAAACCATAGACGGTTCGATTTGCGACCAGTCAATCTGACGCAAAATCAGCCGCAAATCTACAGCTGGGCATAGATGTATCGATTCTTCAGCAGATTTCTTGGCAGATCGACCTGCGTTATCAGGCACGGCTGGTCTGCTGAGAATCACCCGCACACCCAATTTCACAGCAGATCGATCTTCGCAAACGCTAAATCGGCCACAAATCAAGACGTCTATACCCAGCTTAATGCTTGAAACCTAACTACACCCATGAACCGGGAAATCAATCAAAGAATTTATGGAAATTTTAGATCAATTGCATTACTTTGGATGGGGACCAGTCATCTGCGTGACTGGCCGTGTGTAAAGACATCATCACGCACAGATGATCTGCAGGAGAATCTTAATAAAAAACGATACGTCTATGGCCAGCTTAACAGATACAGGAGTAGTGAGACTCATCCTCTATAGCTATCAAGTTTAAAAACGAAAAAAACGAAGGACGTACAGTGACATCACTTTCGGTACACGAATCTTGGTTCTTCTGCATTCCACAAACCGCACCGGGCGGACTTCTCTGCTGATCTAGCAGGGCCTGCATCTTATGGCCCGAGTGCGCAGGTTCATGCCTTGGCTTCCTGCCATCTCTTTCGAGCTGTCAGATGAGAGATGCGGCCACAGCCAGATCCCTCATTTGTACTGTACTGTTTATACCACCAGAGCCCTGCTGATAGAAGCAGTACAGCAGACAGACATACATGGAAGATGCCAGCCAGCAGATTTCACATATGCCTGCCTGTTAGCTGCGATCACCGTTCAGTTGACAGCTGGCAACAAGGGAGAAGAACAGTGCAGAATCCTTCCCGCCCCCCTTCTGCCAGAAGTGTGCTCTCCATTTTTGTGGCTGAAATTGGGTACTGCAGGGGATTTTTTTCCAAGTGATTTGAACATTTAAATACATTTTTTTCTGATTTCCTGCCCTAATAGCAGGGTGCGTCTTATAGCCCTGAAAAATCTAATCTGAATGTATCTTTTTGAAGAATATAGGAGATAATTCAGCATTAGAGATGGTCGAATTTTTCAATTTGCTTACTATGTGAGCTGATTGCAAAGCCTATGAACATGATATCCTCACCAAAATTGCTGGGTATGTAGAGAAGGGCTGTGAGAACGTTTAGAAAAAAAAGTTTAGCTCTAGCACATGTAGTTTTTGCATAAATTAAGTTTGAAAACAAAGTCGAAATTCTAATTTTCAACATTGAATAATGTATCAAATCATGTCTTCAAAGTTGTATGTGCTCAGCGACTTCCTCAGAATCTCTATGTATTATGTATTTCTTCAGAAAGGAATGAACTGCCTTCATTACTGCACTTCCCATGGACATGAAGACATTGCAAGGACTCTCATCGACGCAGGAATTAATATCAATGCAGTGAACAATGTAAGGGTTTATATAGAACAGTATTTCACATTTATCCCAATGGTTGAAGTCCAATATGTTTGATTTATATGTATGTATGACTTTAGCTGTAGATTCTTAAATGTGTCATTTATACATGTAATGCAT
>CM070034.1:127640610-127658297 GCA_036250615.1 Ptychadena robeensis | reverse complement strand
TTTGGTAGAACAAAATGTGATTGTACAGAAATTGTATGGAAAGATTGTAAGGTGTATGAGTAGAGATAGGAAAGGGTCTCCTCCCCCCATTACTGGGCATTACCACAATCTGGTGAATCTAGGTCATCCTGACTAATGTGGGATTACAACAGGAAATGATGTGATTGAGGTTGGATATACATTTGGGGACGATATTAAACGTTTTTGATACCAAAACCTTTTCACAGTGCGCAACTACTATGTTTATGTACTTGTTTCATGGGATGTGAGGAAGAGGCTGATCCACCTAATGTAAGGACAAAGCATTCACACATTGTACACACGTTACTGTTACCTTTTTACCAGTCTGCCCATTGTCCTCTGGCATCAATGAGACATTTTCAGAGAACAATCACTGCATGTAGTAACCCCCCCCCCCCCTCCCTCCATAGGACACAAGTGGTGTGTGTACAGTGCGCACTGACCACAGGAAACTGATCAGAAGAGATTGGTTCCAGCAACCAAATGACTTGTTTTTATATGCTTACTTCACCAGGTATGAGTAAACTTCCTCCTAGCTGATATTCTACATACAAACTGTGTATACTGTATGGCCCAGCAGGGAGGACACATTACAATACAGATGATCTGTACACACCATTAGGCACAGCTGGTCATATACACGCACAGCTGGTCAAATGCACACTATAGTACACAGCTGGCCATGTACATGAACTATATAGTGCACAGCTGTTTATGTACACATAGTATAGTACACAGCTGGTCATGTACACATGTTATGGTACACACGCTTTAGTACACAGCTGCCATGTACACACGCTTTAGTACACAGCTGGCCATGTACACATGCTATATAACACAGCAGGTCATGCACACAACACAGTACAGTGAACATCTGGTCATGTACACACACTGTAGTACACAGCAGATCATGTATACACACTATAGTACACAGCAGATTGTGTGCACGCACTATGGTACATAGCTGGTCATGTACAAACACTGTAGTACACAGCAGATCATGTATACACACTATAGTACACAGCAGATTGTGTGCACACACTATGGTAAACAGCTGGTCATGTACCCACACTATAGTACACAGCAGGTCATGTACACACCCTATAGTACACAGCAGGTCAAGTACACACGCTATGATACACAGCTGGTCATGTACACACACTATGGTACACAGCTGGTCATGTACACTGACTATGGTACACAGCAGGTCATGTACACACACTATGGTACACAGCTGGTCATGTACACTGACTATGGTACACTGCAGGTCGTGTACACACACGATAGTACACAGCAGGTCAAGTACACACGCTATGGTACACAGCTGATCATGTACACACACTATGGTACACAGCTGGTCATGTACACTGACTATGGTACACAGCAGGTCATGAACACACACTATGGTACACAGCTGGTCATGTACACACACTTTAGCACACAGCTGGTCATGTACACTGACTATGATACACAGCTGGTCGTGTACACACAACACTACAGTGAACAGCTGGTCAGGAACACGCGCACCCTGCCAGGACCTGACCCTCCTCCCCACCTTCTGCGTAGCACATTGAGGACACCTAGCCCCGCCCACACCTCTGTCGGGTCACATGATAGTGACGTCGTGAAAGGTCCTGTGGCCCAGTCAGTAGTCGGATCCTGCGGAGGCCTGAGTGTCGCCTCTGTTTTCCGTAGGACGCCGGCTGTGGGTTACGTCTGCTCCGTTCGGCTTCGTTAGCTGTGAGTCAGGTTATCGCGGCGGGAACATGTCCGCCTCAGGCTGTTCCTGCGCCGCCAGAATCATCAGCAGCTGCCTGCACAGAGGTGAGGAGCCTGTCAGCCACTGTAACTTCTCCTGACGCCAGAGCTGTCAGCCTGCTGGACGGGCCACTACCGGGGAGGCAGGGGAGACCCCAGGGGGTTATTGAAGGCAGAAACTTTATTAGTACAATGACCCTCAGAGCACATAATGAGTGAGGTGGAGCACCACCCTGCCTGTGACATATCGCACGTTGTCAGGCAGCAGAGATCAGCCTCGTCCCGTGTTCTCTCCCCGGGGGTTTGTGTTTGACTGCGGAGGGGACTAGTTGGGGAGAGTTGTGCAGGGATCGGAGTCTGGTAACAGTAGCTTACAGGTAACCTGCTCATGTATGTTACTTGTTTGCTGTTCCATATTTCATTTCTGTTTAGGCTTGTCAGCAGTAGGAGGAGTCTGAACTTCTGCCCTATAACAATCGCTCATGAAGTGGTGAGGCCATGGAGGCTGCAACCTGAAATAAACAACTGCCAGAGGTCACTGTTTCATTATGTCTGCGGGTCCCTTCACGGGGTGGGCTGCTCTGTACCGGTTCACAATGCTTTACACTCAAGTGTCCGGTTGTTTATAGACCCCCATGTCTGTACAAATACCAACCTGCCTGACATCTAATGGGGGAGGACACAGCAGAGTGATACTCCCCTGTCCCCCCCATAGATCACAATGAGACCTTCTCTTGTCACTGGGATAGATCACAACACCTTGTTCCCATCAGCAAAGATCAGATGGGCAGCACAAGTAAGGTAAACGCCAGTTCACCTTTATCTTGATTCGTGTGATAACTTGGGATGACCTCTTTGGCACGCAGCTGTATTATGGGAACAAGGGAATAACTGTCTCCCCTAAGTACCTGATATCTCATTTGGATCTGCGGGGAGGTACATAGTCATGGTGATAGTGCTCATACTAAGCTGAATACTGATGCTAGATTTTACCTCGGGTGAAATGTAATGCCTGTACAGAGATCTATGGCTGGGTGTTCGTTATCACTCCTGCCTGATCACTAAATGTCCCCATGCATGGATTGGTTTTATGTCTGATTCCTGAACAAACTATCGGTGTACGCTTTTGCGGCAATTGTTTTGGCAATCAAACGCGGCCACCCTTTTGATTGGAATGTCAAACAGGGAACCATAATGTTGGTAAATTCCTTTTCGATTGCCTATACTCTGGATGGGGATCAGGGTCCACATCCAAATTTTCAAACAGAAATTGATTGCGCAAAGTGGTGCACATCGATTTGCTGATCAATAGATAATCATGACATCTTTAAGGTGTGCTAAATCCGCACAAACCACACCATAGGTACAAAATATGTTGTTCCTCCCGGTATACAGACTCCCTCTCAGGAGAAAGACTTATAGCCGCTTCAAACATCCAGGTGCTGGGCCACGGAGGATCAGTTTCATCGCTCAGAAGTAATGGATAGAAGGAAGGAAATGGCACGTATCCGCACTCTGGAATCTTTTCTTAAAATCTTTAAGGCTTTATTAAATAAAGCCTTAAAGATTTTAAGAAAAGATTCCAGAGTGCGGATACGTGCCATTTCCTTCCTTCTATCCATAATCATGACATCACCGCATCCTGCTTGATCGTTAATCAATCTAGGGGGAATCAACCCACTGTATGGGTGCCTAAAGTGAATGGTGCCTACAGTTTCCTAGATGGGAGGACACCATGGGACACCTCACACATAGCTGAACAGAATTGTCAGTACAGAGAACATTTACCAACAGTTGTTCCAGAAGACCAAGATCTTGTGTGTGTTCCTGTGTGCAAAGCCTTCTAGTCAATCGTATAGGTTTACAAATTCTTTAAGACTAGAATGTTGCATTCTGTAAACAATGAAGGTTATACTCATGTATATGTACTTCAAATATATTTACATTTCTTTGTACCATTTGTAATGGTAGGCAAGTGTACTGCAGCCTTGGAGAGATTTCTCATCACTTTTTTGGCTTGAATTGGTGGCAACTTGGGGGACTCTATAGGTGTTGCACCAGACCAGGAAGGGGGAGGGGGGACACAGAAGGGAGTTTGTTCAACCTATACAAATATTTTTTGGTTTAGGGTTAACTACATAAAACTGTCCACCTCGCTGTGAGTTTATGATTTTATTACTGTTCAGCCGGTAACACGCGGCTTGATATACGAGCCGTTCGAGGTTCCCAGCAGCAGCACGATGATGTCATCATGCTGCTGTCCGACATAGAAGGAGCACTGCTGTGTCTTCAGCTCTGACCATGCAGCTCTGAACCCACGGTGCCCATGCAAAGCAATGGACATCGACTTATGTACGGTCATGTCCGATATCCCTGTTTTCGAGTGGGATTGATTGATCCCACTCAAAAACAGGGATGGCTACATTAGATATGGGCCAGATAGATGGCCGTGAGCATGCAGGGCGTTTGAAGCGGGCATTGATTTGGCCCAAATCTATGCGTGTGTTCCCTGCCATAGTATGATCACCAAGTTTTGGGGGAGAATGTCCAAAAATCCAAATGTTATCTTCTCTAATAGTGAGGCCTACAGAGTAGCATCCCAGCCTTCCACTTCACTACTGAAGCCCCTAGAAGTGACAGGCACTGATCAGATAATTAGTCTTGTTACTTCTAGTGGTGGAATATCTATTAGATAGAATTGTAGTCTTAAGCTAGGAACACATGGCTCGATTTAAGCATACAATCGATGTAAGATTAGATGAAGAACCTCGATTTTGGTATTTTATCGATTGTACCGTGTGCGCTATAGGGTCATACAATCGTAATACAATATCGATGTAGAGAACATAGATTATTGACTAAAATCGTCGATGCTATTGATGCCCTACAAACAGTAAACTATCACTTCATCGAATACAATTGTACGATGAAAAAGTAGTACAATCATGGTACAATTCGACGATAATTTTCCAACTAGTCCGATCACTTTTCAATCGATGTAAAGCTCTTCATCGAACTAAAATCGTCGATTGTACCATGTGTCCGCGCTACGATTTTGGTACAATCAATGTAAATTTTCATTGACTTACATCGATTGTACGCTTAAATCGAGTTGTGTGTTCCTAGCTTAAGAAGATAAACAAAGGGCAAACTGTAAAAGAATAGGCTGTGCTATTTAGCACAATCCATTCCAAGGTTGCTAAACATTGTGTGATAGGTAGGAGTTCTTTAAAGTTATACAGGCACTAAATATTAACCTCAATTACAAAACCTGAACTGTGCCATCTTTGTTCTGTTCCGTATACTCTCCTGAAGTAGCAGGGATGTAGTAGAGCTATCCAGCATGTATCCTGGACCCCTAAAGTGGGTACTGACCATTGTATGGTCAATCATTATAATGAGTCTGCTGATGCCTGACATGAACAGTACACCCCACCTGCAGATAAATCAATAGGAAAGTGTCCTGTTAAGGGAAAAAGCAGTGGACACATGACCTTACATATGTCTACTCTTAATTTCAACCCCCAGATCTTCAACAACCTTAAAACTCAGTCATTTACATTTCCAATTTGACACCCTTAACTGCAACCTTGCATGGTTATTAATGTTTCCCTGTGGTTATCCATGTGACATAAATTGTATACATTTAGCAGTAAAACTGAAAGAATTATGGCAATTTAAAACAATATAGTTTTACATCATGTATACATGATACAGTGAAGCTGCAATACCAATTTCAGCCACTGAGTGTCTCTAGTGAGCAGTTGTCACTTGGCTTCTTCTCACACATGAGGAGAAGCTGAGGATTTCTTTGTGACCGTCAGACTCCTGGGCGTACGCAAATGCGCTCAGTATTGGCAATATAGGTCTAAGTTTTGACCCCATTTGCGTACTGGCGGACCACCTATGTGCACCGCTGATTATATAAATGAGTGAATGTACACCACCAAACAGTTACTTTTTAGCTTTTTATTTTACACTTGTGAAAATTAAACAAGAAAGCTGATTGCTGTGGTTTGTTTACCTTCAGTTCTCATCAATCGTTGGTGTCGGTGTGTACAAGTCCTCCTGGGATCGCTACACTGGAGACATTACAGTAATGTGTTTTGGAACAGAGGTCACATGACTGACGTGTCCCTGTAGTTATCATTTGTTTGTATTACTGTTTTGTATCTCCAGTGTTATTGGGCATGAGTAACCTTTGAACATTTTATAGCACTTTACACACTGGTGTCTCTAATGTAGTGATTGCATGTATGCTTTTATTTTAATCTTGCGGGCAGATTAATGGACAGCTGCCGTATAAACAGAACTCTTCTAATTTGTTTTGTAAACATGCGTGCGCTTTCATAATGTCGGCTGCAACAGAGAAGCATTGCAGTTATACATTTTTCCTTTGAATACCCTTATCTTAATTTCACACAGAGCAATTTTAAATGGCTCTTTCACACTACATCTGCCCTTGTGTTTTGCATTTATGTTTTTGAACAAATCAATGAAAAATGCATGCAGCAGGGTGTTTTAGAAAAAAAAAAAAAACATTCGGAAACACTACGTTTTTTAAAACGCAACACATGCAGTGTATATGGTAAGGCTGGGTCTACACTACAGCGCCCCAGCAACCGTGGGGGGTGTTATGGGCACGTTGGCGTGTGCATGCCGGCAATACCACATCCTATACACATCTATTGGCACGGGGACACGTGCCAATAGATGTGTATAGGATGTGGTTTTGACGGCCGTCATGAATCCGCTGCTGTGCCAACCTCAACCACGGGCATGACGCACCAGTATGGACTGGCAAGTCATTCCCCATAGGGAATTTCAGGGTGCGGCTGCACTGCACGGTTTTCCTCGTGGTTTATGTGCAGGGAAAACCGCACAGTTTTCTGTAGTTTAGACGCAGCCTTAAGGTACCCATACACATTGCGATTTTTCGGGGACCGATGCAATATTCGATTTCGATGCCCGATTTTTGCTTTAGTGCTATTTTTAAAAGTCGGTCGGATGGCCGATTTTTCGCCCGATTATTCGGCCGATTATTCAACCGATCGGCTGGTTGGATTGGGAATCTTTTAAGAGTGGCCGACCGTCCAAAAATTACAGGCATCCTCATTCGGGACCCGACCGACTTTTTGGCCGATTTTTCTAAAAACCGCATCGGTCGGACTACATTTGCATGTTAGGAATCCCAAACGACCGACCGGATCGGTCGGAAGGGCTAAAATCGCTCGAAAAATCGCAACGTGTATGGGTACCTTAACATTGGTTTTCTATCAGGAAACACAGTTCTGTAAAAACGCATGCGTAAAAAAAAATTTGCGTTTATTAAAAGGGAACTCCATGCATATAGTGTAAATGGGCTCTTAAGGGTTCACCCAGTGCTCTTCACTCCGCATAGCACCCCATCTCGCCTAATGTTAGGACATCTGTCCTGGCAGTTGTTTTAGTTTTTAGGCATCTCCGTTTTTAGGTATACCAGAGTACGAAATGTCCTTTTGCATGGCATATTTTCTATGTAATGTTTGTTAAATTGCATAACACTGTATACCTTTTAACCCACCCCCTCCATTTACCTAACTTGCCTTTTTAGTTTTCAGACAAAGCTGCGTGG
This sequence comes from Ptychadena robeensis, assembly GCA_036250615.1. NCBI lineage: Eukaryota > Metazoa > Chordata > Amphibia > Anura > Ptychadenidae > Ptychadena > Ptychadena robeensis. Next base: position 127,650,904 of record CM070034.1, on the reverse strand, counting down.
TGACTGCTGCTTACATAACTAGGATTTGTTTGTTGGAATGTTGGACATTCTAAGAGGTTGGATTGTTTGAGCCTTTCAAGTGTACTCGAAGCTATACAATAAATAGCTTGTTTTTGCTAAGGAAATCTGTTCCCTCAACCTGCCCCCCCCCCACCCCTTACAAGATTTTGCAGTGGATTTATGGGAAAATACAAGAACATTTCTGAGAAGATCGGACACTGATGAGAAGGTCTGACTAGATTATTGCAGAAGTTTTTCGCTGGCTTGTGGTCAGCAATCTGTGCATGCCCATCCAAGTTCTTCCACACTAACCTTGGCCAACTACATCTTTATGGACTTTGCTTTGTCCACTGGACCATGGTCTGAATGACAAATAATGTTTTTAAAATGTTTTGATGTGCTGAATCATCCTGATGTCTCCTTACAGGAATGGAGGAGAACCCCATACCATTATCCCTTCCCTACCAATATGTACATCAATGGATCCTACTCGAAGGAACTCGACCAAACAGGTTTCCAACATGTTGGAAAACCTTGGTCGAAATCCATTGCATTAAATAGGGACAGCACTGTCCCAATCTAATGTAATGGACAGGCTGAGAGCTGAGCTGGACACACAGGCAGCTAAATTTTGTGTTGAGTTAGCTGCTCTCTGTGTGAAGGGGGCGTGGCCAGCACGGACCCAGTTAGCTCTGACAGAAGAGGGGGGGGGGGGGGGGGCTGGTGGCTGCAGACGGACTGCGTTCCTGAGGCTGTGGAGAGACCCAGTGGTGCCCATGTGGTGCACATTGATTATTGTCTGATTGACCGGTGATCGATCACAGCGTGCTGATGTCACTACGCGCTAATTACCCGGCGATCCATTGCATGGGAATCTACCCATGTGTGGCCAGCATTAGTTAGAGGTAGCAATCACCTGGACAACCACCCAACTCAAAAAACTAAAACGTGCCATAGGACTACTCCAGTGATCTGTGGGGTGTTTTTTTTTTTTTTGTTTTTTTTCTTCTGGCACACAGACTTTGTGCCGAGGTTTATGCTCCGGGATGTTTGGAACTCTGAGTTTGAGAGTCAGAAATGTAGGCGATCTGTATATCTCAGGCATGCGTTACCAACTGTCAGCAGCGCAGAAATCATGCACGGGTCAATATTTCTGTTCAGTTAAGCTGTAAAAGTGATTATTTGGATCATTTAATTATTGGCTTACAAGAAAGTATTACTGTACACAGTTACACACAATCCCATTCCCTGCTCTGGTACACAGTGTAGGTAGGTACTGTTGCACATTTTGTAGGAAACCCCTTCTTGTCAATAACCGGACACTAAAGATGAGATTAGTAAAGGAATTCTGCAAAATCTGAGTAAAGGTCCCCATACACGGGTTGATTCCCAAACAATCGATCACTGTGTGCATTCTTCGAGCGGGATAGAATGAAAAGCTTAATTGAACAGCATGTTGGTAAATCCCTGTTTGATTTATGGCCCCTATCCAAAGTATTGAATGGTAATATATTGCACAAAGTGGTGTGCATTGATCCGTTCAATAGACAAACACTTGAATGCAGTATGGTGACATCACTGCGCTTGAACATTTATCGATAGAGTGGGTATTGACATGTGTATGGGGACCTTAACTCTAGAAACCATCAAATGCTCTGTAGGAGCTCCCTTGTGCAAACAATAAAAATGTAGACCCATATGCAATGCCACAGTGTTGGGCCTGGGTTTCAGCTTGAAGAAGAATCATAAACTGTACACATTGCTGATTATTGCTTCCTAAAATAATTTCTCGGGTGTCTGCATCTGCAGTTTAGGGACCTGGCAGGGCCACAATTGCAAAGATTTCTCCCTATGGAATAAGAATGTGTGCAAGTGACTGTATCTACGCATCGGGCCGTTTCACAATATGACCTTGTTTTAGAAACCTTGATCTATTCAGAAAAGATTTACATTAAGCTTTTTTTTCATTGTCTGGAATAGCGCGCCGCTTGACAAGGGTTGTTATTTATACTGTTGCAAACCTTTCCTACATAAGCCATGACAAATGGTAATGCAATACATATGGGATCGACACTATTTATAGGCAGCCGGCATATGTGAGCTTCTAACTAACACTAAACGCAGCTCAGGTAATTCTCTTTTTGCTCCCCATAACAGGTGTGAAAGGTGGTCGTGGGCATCTCTCTGTTTTCCTAAGACTAGGAACCGTTGAAGTTGATAATCTACGAAAGTCGCCTTTTAGAAGATTCTCTGAAACTGCCGTGTATTTTGCTTCTAAAGATAGTATTGGCAAAGATGGATCAGGTGATGGGAACAAGGTAATGCCAGCCTGGGGTCCGTCTGGGAGAAGGTAATCACACATTTGCGCTAGAATACTTTAATCATTTCCCATTATTGTTTTTCACAGAAAGTAGCAGGTGAAGGAGGTGGGAAAAAATCTTCTGGGAGTTCAGGCAAAGGTGGAAATCAGCTGAGGTGCCCAAAATGTGGAGATCTCTGCACCCACGTCGAGACATTTGTCTGTAAGTTTAAACTGGTTTGTTTCTGGCCTGCAGCCACATAACTTGTGATTATCCACGCATACTCTTATTTAGTATGCTAGAATGGTCTGTAGATGGGCCCTGATTAGTCATTTTAGATCTCACTAATGCAGAACGCCTTCGTTTGGTCAAACTTTCATTCTAATTCTCTGGTGACGTTTTGTGCCCAAATTTCTTGGGCAAGAGGTTGTTTTTGGAGAGTGCCTGCAATCACATAATGTATGGACCCCCATAAATGGTAACATATACCATCTACTATTAGGCAAACGGGTTGGTGAACATCAGAAGTGTCAGTAAGAACATGCGCAACAACATAGTTAGTTCTTCAGATTCTTTTTAAATCTTCCCCCGAGAAAAAATGTGACCACAAAGAGCAGGCATTTAACTGTATATAAAGGTAGACATAGATGGGCTGATTCCCGACTGATTGACCGTCCATGTTTCTGACGTCCGTTCGCCTGCAAATCTGGTGCGCCAACTTGGATAGAATGACCAGGATCGTCCCGCATGTTGGTAAATTCCTACGGTGAGCGCTATAGATTTCTATTGCAAGCGATCAGGCACGTTTTCACCTTCGATTTTGGGCTGCGTTTATGCGTATCGGCCCTGATCGTGGCCATCGAGAATGAATAGGGATGCCTTAAAAAATCGTGACTCAATTAATTGAGACACGATTTTTAAAGCGTCCATTCATGTCTATGGGCGCGATTGGAAGCGACCACCCGCGATCACAAATGGGGACAGAATTGCAATTGGGGAAGAGGCCATTAAATGCATTGCCATGATGCAATTGTAATCGCGGGTGATCATGGGCCATCACCAAAGTGGTCATAGAAAACCTTGAATCATACAGCAAACTGAATTAGTGAAGAAGTAGCAGCTCTACAAACCTGGTAGGCATACGCGGTCCGATCCCCAGCCAAGTGCAGGGCCATGACGTCATCACGATCCTCTGAGCTGCACCGTGATGACGTCATGGCCCTGCACTTGGCTGGGGATCGGACCGCGTATGCCTACCAGGTTTGTAGAGCTGCTACTTCTTCACTAATTCAGTTTGCTGTATGATTCAAGGTTTTGTGGGTGCTGACTGCCCTTTCCATTGGCTAATGAAACTGCGAAGTGATTATTTTAGTTCAACTCTTCTACTATTTTTGTAAGAATAAATTCTTTTAGAAATCATGCAGCTTTTTTTCTTATTTTAACTGTGCTTTGTTGTGGTAAAATGAGAAACAAAGGTCTGCTTGTGTTTTTTATATTTTTCCTATTCATCTTGTTGCAGCCTCTACACGTTTTGTGAAATGTGAGAAGTGCCACCATTTTTTCGTTGTGCTATCTGAAGCCGATTCAAAGAAATCTATAAACCGAGAACCAGAGACTGCTGCTGAAGCTGTGAAACTTGCATTTCAACAGAAGCCACCTCCACCCCCCAAGAAGGTATGATGGATGTTAGCTGGAATCTAAAACAAGCCTCTTGCATATGAAAAATGACCAGTGTGCTGGATGACGGGCGAGAAACTCCAAATACAGCATACTTTGCTACAATTGAGCAAGCGTGCTGACCACTAGGGAGGTTAAACCATATTGCAGTGCTTTCTATGCAGTACAGATTATGCACAGCTTGGCAAGTTTAAACTGATTTCTGTGCACAAATGCACCTACAGGGAATATTTTTTATATCATCCTAGTTAGTTTTTAAAGTTTACGGATTGAATAGAGCCATTCAGGTGTTTGCTGCTACATAACATGGAAACTTCCTATTGGCTGTTCAAATTGGCACCAAAGAAACCCCCATGCTCCTTTTTAGTTACTTGGCGGTCGTTTGCAACTGCAAAAGTGCTGGCATGGTATCTGTGTATCGATTGTCAATATATAAAAAATATTGATATGCTACAGATGGGTTTTAATCCTACTGTGTTTCCCCGATCAGACACTGTCTTAAATTTTTTAGAAGACAAAGATATGAGACCGGTCTTATTATCAGGGGATGCCTTAAGCTGAAGGGGACAAGGGATGGCACATACTCACTTTTTGGGTTCTACCGGCCGGCCAGGTAACAGACTGCAGCAGCAGAAGGCAGAAGCTTGTCCTTCCTGGTGCGGAGGTGCGGGCGCGTGCGCGAGCCTTTGGTGTAACTTCCTGCTCCGCTCTGCACTGCAGCCGGCCCCGATAGAGGCACACAGGGAGATTCGGGCACGGATGGGTGTCTTATTTGCAGTGATAGGAGATTCGGGGATGGATCGTGGGTGTCCTTTTGTGGCGAGTGTCTGCTTTGAGGGGGTCTTATTTCAAATTAAAGAGACAAAGTTCTGTACAGCACCGCCCTTGCTGTCATACAGTTCCCGCATACAGCGGGGATGTGCTGTACCGAAGAGGCAAGTTGGGGGTCGTCTTATACGCCCAGTCACCTTATACGCTGGAAAATATGGTACATAATGCTCACCTACATTGGGTCTTCTTTTTAGAGGTCACTGTCCCTGGACGAAGTATTTACCTTTCCTCTCTGCCACCATGCCTGGAGTGTCCGATCCTCCAGGCTCCAGTCTCGCTCCATCCACCAACCTGAATCGGGCAATGCTCATCCCCTCCGCGTCACTCGATTTAGATGTGGCTGCTGGTGCATAGGGACATGGGAAGGTAAACGTCAGAAGTGAAGTCTAATATCCCTTGGGGCCACCTCCGCGGCACAACATTTTTAAAGATTTACTGGGTGTGGTTTTTTTCTTCACCTCTGATCTGCACTACTATTGGCACCAGAGTCGGAGGTAGTAGGTCCACTTTAGCAATAGATAATACAGAAAAATTGTGAATGTATTCTTGTAGCTGCTTGTTATTGGATATTATTTATAATAAGCAACACTCTTTGAATCTCTTTCAGATTTATAACTACCTCGATAAGTACGTAGTGGGTCAAGCATTTGCAAAAAAGGTCCTTGCAGTAGCGGTGTACAATCATTACAAGCGAATATACAATAACATCCCAGTAAACATCAGACAACAAGCTGAGGTGGAAAAACAGTCCTCATTAACTCCACGAGGTGTGTATTATCATGTTTTGACATTTATAGTTCTCATGTACATAGAACATTTCAGAGGTGAATATTGCTATGAGATTGCACACTCATTATTACAAAACAGAATTCTGAACTGTGCATCAGTGTAATATCGGGGGTGGGGTGCTGTGTGCAGAAACCTGGAAATGCTACAGTGATTTAGGGAATCACTGCAGCCTTGCGGGGGGATATCAAGTTCTCCTGGTCCTCTACCGTTTGGGACAATTCCAAACCGCAAACAAACTAGGTTGGTCTCAAAAGTAAGGGAGGTTAAATTTGATTGTATTCATACTGAGATCTGCTTGTCTATTTTGATGAAGATAATGTGTTAAACTGCACTTATTAGCCAACACAGTAACCCAAGTAAGGTAGAATTATTTTGCATACTACTCTATGAAAATGAAAACCAGTTTACAGTCCACTAGATCTGGGTGGTCAGGTTGGGAGGGGGTGTCTTTTGCTCTTTTGGCATCCAGTCAATGGCCTTTCAATCTGATACCTGTACAAAGTACATGTTGTATGCTGTAGTTAAAATATTACTTTGTTCTATGAGAAATATTGCTTTTGTGGTTCATTTCAAATCACACTTTTAAGTTGCACATATCCCACACAATGCTACTGTTTTTGCTTTGCATTTTCCAACTATTCTTTTTAACTGGGTTGTTGGCATGTTCATTGTGCTGCCTGTATTGTACGCACAGTGCTTATTTGCCTTACTTTGGATATGATGATCAACCTCTTGCACCATCTTCTGCATGTTTGCTCTTTTTAATGCTTTTTTTTTGCTGGCTTTGCTATGTACAGACATCTGAAATGCTGCCATTTGGTATAGCTGATAATCACAAAATTGCTGGACACTCTAATTTTAATAAGGATCTTTTCTTTTGCCCACATAGGTGTCATACCTATAGGGATGGATTTGTGTACAACTTTGTTTAAAAGTTCAATTTAACTCTATACTGCCCATGACGCCTGATTTATGGCTACCACCTATGTTAATAAAGAGGGTGCATGTTCCTTCACTTCATTAATATTGAGGCATTAGACCACTATCTGGAGTCCTCAGGATGCACATTATTATTGTAGCATTTTAAACCTCTCTTGTATTGAGGATACTGTCATGGCTGGCCTTTTAAAGGGTAGTTTTTTGGCTCTCTCAAGCTTTAGTACCCTGAGATAGTTTTGTATGAATCGGGGTAAAATTAACTCTTAAAACATGTTTCTAATCAGTGTCTAGGAAAGTGCAGAGATGTTCATAACAAGGGGACAGCAATGATGTACTGCGTCCTTGCTTACTACAGGTTTCTTACAAGAATAGCCGATACTTTGGTTTTATGGGTTTTTTTTGTGTGGAATTGCATAAACACCATGAAAACGATCAAAAAGTGAGGTCTTTTGATCAAAAAAGGCCCAGTTGGGGATTTATACATATGCTCATTCAGAACAGCTAATAATTTGGATTGTGTTCCATAGGCTATGATCATTGCTCTCACCTAGAGGGTGGATGTACCCAACAGATTTGGGGGTTTGACCTATCTAAGCAGGTTGCTTATGATTTCTTCCTGTCACTGTTTCAATCCCCTCTCTGTAGAGTTAGAGATCAGAAGACGGGAAGATGAGTACAGATTCACAAGTAAGTTTTTCTCCCATAGCATAATGTCACAGCACTGGTCTGAGCCCTGTTCCATGCCCTCTGCCAACTGTGTACCTGAGTGGTGTGGTCACTTTCATAACTTTCCATGGTCACTTCTTTCCTGGTGATATTTTCTCTGATTATATAACAAAAGGACAGTGTTGTAGAAACTATACAATATGAACAACTGTTGATTAACCTGGTGATGCTTTTCAAACAAGATGTATATATATTTTTTTAACGTAAACATTTTGGGTGCCACTTTCGAATGCCTGTACAGTATATGCAAAGCGCCAGCAGTAGCTGCTATGCACTACTAACCGCATGAGTAAAAGCTTCTAAAACACTGCACACTCTGCATGTTGCATCTTTTTCTCAAATCCTTCTCCATTATGGGGTGCTAAAGAGAGATGGCTTTGCCCACTTGATGGAAACAAAGACTTCCAGGAGCTGCCATATTCTGTTCCCACGTTTCTGCTTTATATGTGCACACACAATATATGCACCCTGTGATGGGCATGGTACATGGGTCATGCTCGCTTTCATCCAGGAAACTTAAATTCTGTTCTCTTGTTGGGCAGCAGGAATCAAGTTTTGCATAGATTCTTCCATTGTTGAAATCTTCAATGGACCCTATATTTATGGACCAATTCTTCATCCCCGCCTTTTAGGTTGACCATTACCCAAGCTTGCCACTTGAAAAATTGAAATAAAACCCCTCCTGTCAAGGCACACAGTAATAGTTTTGCAGCACCACTGCAACTTTGATTAAGCTTTAAGCAGTGAAATGCTTTTGGCTGTGGTCCCACATTGTGGAATATTTGGCTTTGGGGTTGTTGCTTTGGGTTCCTGCAGAAGGAAAAAGCCATTATTGGTAGACAGTCTTTTGAGCTTACTGGTAAATGCCTAAATTTTACACTATTAGACTATACTATACAGTCTATTGGCTGGGTGAACAACTTGCTATATGTTTAAAATAGTTTCATCTACTTTTGAGAGGTATCTGGATTCTTTCTAGAATGAAAATAAAGAAAGGTCTCTTTGCTAGAGACAACAGAAGGTATATCTAGCTGGTGATTACTCCATGACCTAAACTAGATCTGTGTTTGTTTTTTTAAATCATTTTGGTTGCGTGCTTACTATATTATTGATCAAATTGTTCCAGGGCTTTTTTTTTTTTTGTGCAGGATAACGACACAGGAAACGTTGTTTTATCACATTGTTTTATTTCATCAGAACTACTGCAGATCGCTGGCATTAGTCCACATGGAAATGCTTTGGGAGCTTCTATGCAGCAACAAGTGAACCAGCAGATGCCACAAGAGAGACGAGGAGGTGATGTGCTGGACTCTAATCATGATGACATCAAGCTGGAAAAAAGCAATATCCTGCTTCTGGGCCCCACCGGCTCTGGTAAGGAAACCCCTGATTATTGTTGAGCACCTGTATTTCTCTGCATTAGGCATGTTAAGAGGAACTTTGCAATTCCTTGCGATATCATAGATGCATGGTGTGAGTGGTTTTTGTTGTAATGGCTTTAGGGCATGTGTCCAGTGCAGGGAATTGAGGTGCGCTCGGGAACATTTGCCATGCAGATTTCTCGCTGCTCCCAAGTAGTTTGCCTGCGGCTTCGGCCTATTCATGTAGCAGGGGAAAAAACGTGCTAAATCAGCCCTCCGAAGCCCTCTTGCATCTTGGAGACTCCTCCATGGTTCTTCAATGGAGGTGTCAGGTGGCAACATGGGCGTGCAGCTTAGAATATGCAAATTGAAAACTGTCTCATTCAGGAGAATGGGAAGGGTCCTCTCTGCTTTTTCCTCACTGTGGAAGCGCGTCCGAAGTGGGGGGAAAAAGACGTAGTGGACACAAGCAACAGTTATGGTAACTATAAATGGCTGCTGTTATCACTGAAACATCTCTGACCAATTGAGGAAGTCCTCAGTAAAGGTGTATGTGGTTAATTATTATTTTGTTATGTAAGCTGAAAACCAGGCATTACCGGAAACACAGTGATCAGAGATGCCCTTATGGAGAAGTCTGGTTAGATAAGATCTGTGTTAATGCCATCTGATGTAAATCAAGGCGAAACAACTCCACTATGTATTAAAAAATAACTGGGGTACAAGAGAACCAGAAAACACGTTTGCAGAACATGACATTCTGCAAGTCTTAAAAATAGCCATATGTGGGTCAATCTTTCCTTCACTTCACGAACTTCAGCCACAGTGTATGTTTGTGCTGATTGATTGTTTGGGAATCAATGGCTGCACACCCTGAGGGATTGACCAGAATTGAACAAGAAATATTTTCTGTTCAATCACCATCCAAAGTACCGAGAAGAAGGTGATTCCCCAAGGGGGTGTACACTGTCATTGCATGGGGAATCACAACCTGTATGACTAGCTTTACACTGAGCTCAACAACAACTAAGTTTGCAATTGCATGAAAAGACCGATTTTTGAGGTGATTTAGAGTCGTAGAAGATCTGTGGTTCTTCTATCTGCCAAACCTCTAAAAACTGTGGGTTAGCAGACCTACAAAAATTAAGCGGTCCTAAAATCCGTGCGTGATCGTTTCAACTTTTGATTTCTCTTCAGATCATCCACTTGTTAAAAATGTTCTTTTTTGTAACGCCTGCCTAAAACTTTGTCAAATTACTCTGTATGTATTGATGTTCAGTTTGGCTTACTTTGGCTTGTGCTTTTGTTACAGGCAAAACTCTTCTTGCACAAACTCTAGCAAAATGCTTGGATGTTCCCTTTGCTATATGTGATTGTACCACTCTGACACAAGCTGGATATGTAGGAGAGGACATCGAGTCAGTGGTTGCCAAACTGCTTCAGGATGCCAATTACAATGTGGAGAAAGCTCAGCAAGGTTTGTAATCAGATCACACACCTATTAACATTACAAAGTTGTGATGTGCTTCGTTGCAAAGATTATGTAAGCATATACTTGGATAACTGTGAGAAGAATAGTAGGGGGGTGGACCCAAGTGTTGCATCAATCAAGTTTGGTGTGTGTGTATTTTAGAAGTGACTCATAAGTAAAAGCCATGGGGGGGGGGGGGG
>CM070034.1:127617273-127627493 GCA_036250615.1 Ptychadena robeensis | reverse complement strand
ACTACCCATCATCTTTCTTAGCAAGTGATGTTTTCTGTGCTGACATGGTTCAGGTTCAGCGCTTGACCTCAAAAATGGGCAAATAAACCCTCAAACATTCCCTAAAACTTGTTGAAATAATTTTCAGGTTGCAAAATGTAGACCATCTTCTTAATTTTAGAAATGCCTTAAACTTTGTTTAATATAAATGGCTTGGTGTACCAATACTGTGGCCCATATAATATTTATGCAATAAAGCACAACATAAAATCTCCTGACAGGTGAAGTAAATGAATGAACATAGGATATCTGGTTACATTGGCACCTGCGGTGAGATTTAAAGATATGAAGCAGCCAGTGAACAGTATGTCCACACATGCAATGGGCTGACCTGACAAGTAAGGCTATGTTCCATTATACGCCGGGACCTCTCCGCTAAGCGTATTGCTTGGCGGAAGGTCCAGACGTAGCACATAGACTTACCTGCTCGGCAGATGCTGTGTCTTTACTGTGTCACTCTGTCGATGTAAGGCTGAAAGCAGTCAAGTGTGTTCAGCCTTTGCATCGGTGGATGTGTAAACAGAGGGTCCGCTGGCAGGCAATGTCTATGTGCTATGTCGGGACCTCCCGCTGAGCAATACCCTTAGCGGAGGGGTCCTAACATAAATGGAAACAAGCCCTTCCATTTTTTTTAGACTAAGTAGATGGCTGAGTACACCTGTACTGTTTATGTGTGAATGTACAAGATTAACATGGGGGCTGTTGTCTGTGATGTGTGACTGCTGACCGCCTGCACAATGTGAATAAGAGCTTGTTTCCACTAGAGCGATCGGCCACGGATGGGAGCGTTTAGGGCACAATTTTGAACGCTACCCTACCACATCCCCTAGCAAAAAGTTACCCGATCATGTCAATGAACGTGGTCAAGAATCGTATCCCCAGTGAATCGGACGTGTGGAAATCATGGACGCGGCGGCGTAATTAAAAACGCATCCATCCGCCAAACTGTCTAGTGGAACAAGCCCTAAAGCAATAGAAGGGAGTGGAAATGGAAGCACATTTCTAGTGTCACCGTCAGCCTCCAGCCACAAGGTGCCGCTGTTACATTCTATTAGCGCTGAGACTTTTTTTCATACAGTATGGCTGATAACTTCCGGTTCACTTCCTTGTTGTCATGGAGAGGAGGCGTCGGCGGCAGGATGATGGTCCTTGGAACGGGCCGCACTATGGCAGCGATCATTCAAGCCAACCGGGTGACTATTATCAGGGAGTCTCTCCCCTATACCCGGAACACCCTCGTAGCGGGTCCTACACGGACTTCCCTCATGGACGGACTCAGCTGCCTGTGCCGTGGGAGAGCAGAGCTCCCACTGACAATGCATCCCAGCAGCAATATGCATCGGTGGGTAATCAGAGGTTCCGAGGTTCTGATGGAAGAATGACGCATCATAGGGGTATGGAGCCGAATTATGTCCATCATGGCCATTCCCATTCATTAGATGACCAGAAGGCTGAGGCTGACCTAGAAAGAGGACCTCAGCGTGGAACCCCACAGTCTGCTATCCCTCCACATATGTCCAGCATGGAGCAGAGGGCGGCTCAGCATGGAAACCCACAGTCTGCTATACCTCCTCATATGTCCAGCATGGAGCAGAGGGCGGCTCAGCATGGAAACCCACAGTCTGGTGTCCCTCCTCATATGTCCAGCATGGAGCAGAGGGCGGCTCAGCATGGAAACCCACAGTCTGCTGTCCCTCCTCATATGTCCAGTATGGAGCAGCGAGGCTTCCATCATAAAGATCCACAGTCTGGTTTTCCTCCTCATATAGCCAGTACTAATCAGAGAGCATTTCAGCACGATGGCCCACAGCCTTATATTCCTCCTCATATGATCAGCGCCAAGCAGAGAGCATTTTATCATGGAGGTCCCCAGTCTGGTATTTCTCCTAGCATGGCCAATGCTGATCAGAGAGTATTTCAGCATGATGGCCCATGGTCAGATAAGAATCGTCCTATTACCAACACTGAGCCTAGAGCATTCCATCATGGGGGTCCACAGTCTGGTATTTCTCCCCATATGGCCAGCACTGATCAGTGGGTATCTCAGCATGGAAATCCACAGTCTGATCATCAATGTTCTGAGCACAATGTATTACAGCATGGAGGTCAGCAAACTGCTGTTTTTGAACCTGGATCTTCTCAATCCCAAAACATTAACTTAAGTGGACCCCAGCACAAAGGGCAGCTTACAAATGAGTTACAACACAAAGCTCCTGAGCAGGACATGTTAGGGGTTGAAGATTCCCAGAAACAACCTTGGAGTTTTCAAAATACTTCCCAGTCAAGAGAACCAGTTATTTCATCTTCTGGCGTGTCCAGACCTGAAGCATATCTGAATAGGCCCCCACTAGATCATGTGTTTCAGCATCAATTACCTTGTCCGGGTATGACACAGCCATTCTCTCCACAGCTACCACCAGGGACTCCCCAGAACATTCAACATCCTAACAATCCTATTCAGGGACATTACAGTTGCCCTCCACCTCCCCATGGACCTCCTATTCCTCCTCCTCACTTGGGTGCTATACCTACTGGTCCTCAAAGAGAAGGTGGTCGGGAGGTCTTGCATATTCAGACTTGGCAAGAAAGTTTTCGGGAGCCTTTCACGTTACAAAGAGAAGAAGGGTCTGAAAATACAGTTGTGTTTAATGTTCTAAGGCATGACAATCGCTTGCACCAGAAGGGAAGACCTCCATTCAGACCAGATACCTCCGGTATACCAAATCAGTTTTTTAATAATACTTTTCAGGTAGGTGATTCAAATTATGTTCAACAGAATCTACCAAACTTCCCCCAAGAACAGCAGGAGAAAAGTTTAATGATCTCAAACAGACAAAGTGAGGTGCTAGTGGGTAAAGAAGACCCATCTGATAAGGACATCTTTCAGCGATGGTTGCAAAATGTCTTGGCATGTCGCAGAAAGAAGCTTCCTCCTGAGTCTGATTCTATTGAATCTGTTTCTATACCTGAGGCCCGGGACTTAATACATGGTGCCCTGAACCTGATCTCCCAGCTCCATTCCTTGTGTCAAAGTCTGGAAAATAACAAAGAAGAACTGTGCTGGGCTCAGGATTATGATAAAGCCATGAATATAAAATCTGCTATAGCAAAAAAAATGGGAGAGCTAGAGAAGCCAGGGTTCATTCAATCTGTCAAAAATAAATTGGATAGAGTACGTAAGAAGAGACTTCGCTGCCAGCGCAGAAGGCAAGCAAATGAAGAGGAAGAAAAGGAAACGGCAGACCATCTTGCTGAAAGAGAGGCTCAGATTGACAGCTGGAGAATGCAGCGTGTCCATGAAGTGGAGGAGAAGAAAAAGGTGGGTAATGACCAAGTGGCTTTGAAAACCCTAAATAAGTTGGCAGTTTGCATATGCAGGGCAAACCAACAGGGTTATTTTAATAAAATAATCAAAAATGCGTTTACAGCTACTTTTCTCTCCCTATTCCTCTTCATTCAGACATCAAAAATGGAATTATTTAGAGTAACAATGCCAACATATATCTCCAATGAATGGTACAGCCAAATACCATATTTGTCACTTTATAAGACACCCCAACTGTTAAGATGCACCATGAACAGGAGTGTTTAATTTAAGGGAAAGAAAATCATAGTGGTAGTTAAGGGAGGCGGAAAGCTGTCGGCTTCCCTGTCCCAGTTCTGACATACACAGCAGTAGCAGAGGGAAGATCTACTGCTGTGTGTATGTAACTGAGCTGTGTATATCATTTCAAGCTGATGTACAAAGCTCTGGCTGAGCACACAAGCTTGTCAGTTCTGTACTTTCTGCTCGGCCAGGAAAAACTGCAAGCCCTCTCTGTGTGTGGCTGGTAGCCTCTGCTTCCACCAGCCTAGTCTAGCTTTCCACCAGTTAACTGTTATAACTCTATTGCACTAAACTTTTTTTTCCGGTGCAATGCTGTCACCAGAGCAGGAAGTGAGTAAAAATCTCTCTGAGTGATTAACAGATGTTCTAACCTTTTCCTCTACAAAAAATATATATTTTAAAATGGTTACAGAGGCACTTATCAAGTAATACAAATTATCCATCTATCTGGACCAGGTTTGGAAGATCTAGGACAGCACTTGCTGCATTTGACAGTCTGCATATTAAGTATTCACAATAGATTTGTGTTTTAATTTCAGGAAAGGGAACTGAAGGCTGCTGCTGACAGTGTGCTTGGGGAGGTGAGAAAAAAACAGGCCGATACTAAAAAAATGTTGGATATGCTGAAATCCTTGGAGAAACTGCGAAAGCTGAGAAAAGAGGCGGCTGCAAGAAAAGGTAAGACAGATTTATTCATACATTGATCAGCCAGAGCACTGAGACTAGAAGTAGATGAAACACATTTTTCAACGCCGCCTGTCAAAAGGTGCGATCTTTTATGCAGCGAATATATATTAAAGTAAATGAAAGTGTTCATTCATAAGTCATGGAGAAGCAAAGCATCTTTGGCAAGTGGGGAGTTGTGATGTACTGCATGGAACCTCAGAATGTTAGGTGTTGTAGTGTGTTTCCTGATTTCTGTGGTTAGTACCAATGCCAAATACGGTCCAAGGATTCTAGTTCTCATATTCCTTACTGCACTACCAATAAAATATGCGCAGTATGCATGGTAACTTATTTATTATAACTATAATCTGGCCTAATGCTACATTTACCATCCTCTGCACCTCTATAGATTGTCCTCCCATTAATTGACCGATTTCCTGTCATGGCTAAAGCCCACCATACACACATAGATTTGCGTCCATTCGATCAGTGTGTGCTTTTGGGGCAATCAATGGGCTCCAAAATCGCAGCTGCCCTCCTGGAGCGACCGATCCATGTGACCCAAAAGCGGACATGTCTGTTTTTTTCTTTGGATAATTGTATCGGCTGGCACACTGAGGGTGTGCTCCCATTCTCTGAATGATGGGCTGCAGTGTGATTACATCATTGCTTGTTTGAGGATCGCGCAGGGATTGCTGTGTGTATGGCTGGCCTGGCTTAAGCCATAACCAGCTAGCTTGTAACATTCCTGTATGGGCAGCTCTCTGTTTGGACACACTGGAAAGTTTAGGCAGCAGCATTGGCCAATGTATGCCTGTAAAAGGGAACATAGAGAGGGGAGGAAATGTCATAGTAGCTGCACAACTCTGGTGAAATGGAGACTATTCAGCGAACTGCTCAGAGATTGCTGCAGACTGGAGAGCACAGGTTCATTTCTATTGTACCGGAGTGGACCAAGCCAGACCTGTCCCAGGGGGTGTCACGGTAGAGAAGTTCGGCGTAAGTGCTATACATATCTTTAAATAAACTTATGGGGACAGCACTCGCCTTATGCAAATCATGGATATTTATGTTTGTCGTCTGTACTGTGCATTTGTAAAAAGAATAAACCATAAGGGTATGTACATTTTGTTTTAATTTAATGTCCATGTTCATAAAATTACAGCTGGAATAAAGTTTACACCGCAGTAGAAGTTTCTTAATATTGTGTAGCAAGCTGGTTAAAATGCCAGTTACAGGCTTTAAAATAAAAGCAGTAGTAAGAATCTTGCCTGCCAGTAAAACTAGAAATCTCACCCAGTGTAATGTGTAGAACTGACCAGCAGGTGTCAGTCTTGTCCTCCAGTCTGCACAGCAGCAGAGTAAGGGCTTGTTTCCACTTGCGCGGCTGCCGGGAGCGCGATTGCAGCCGCTTAGATTCGCCCCCGCTAAGAACCGCATCTTATGGGGCCATTCACCTCTATGGTCGCGGTCAGTGCTGGGCGGCCGCAGAATAGCGCAGACCGAGTTTTTAGGCGGCGGCCGCCCCCTGACCGCTGCCGGGGACTAACCCATTCAACTACATGGGTGCATTTTCATCTGCCCTGTAGTCAACCGCGGGCTTCAATCAACTTAAAAAGATCAATTTTTTGGGGTCAGGGAAATTGGTGATTGATTGTAATATTTGCCAACTGTAGTAACAGATATTTGATAAACTTTTCTGGCATCGACTGAAAGTGTCATCAATTTCAATACAACCAATTAAAATTTACCAGCATGTTCAATCATTTTTCAATCATTGTTTTCCCCAATTTTATTGTTTTAGGTTGATCTAACCATGTGAGCTGCCATAGATTTTTAATCAACCAAAACATTTTATTGAATTAAGTTGTATTGGATTAAAAATCTAGACATGTATAGTGGCCTTTACATGTTACCTCGCTCCGAAGATGGTTGCACTGTTGCAGCCCTTTTGTAGGCCTTTTATAGATGTCAGGACTCTTAAGGTTCCCACACATGGGTCGATTTTTCTTTTCGATCGTTTGGGAATTGAACGTGCCCATCCTTTCTTCGAGTGGAAGCAATCAAACAGGGAACCAACATTTAAGTTAATCCCTGTTTGACCAGTGTACCCAAGTATCAAACGGGAATCGATTTGGCATTTATTAGCGAATGCTCAAGCGCAGTTGATCGAGCTGGTATCGACCTGTGTATGGGGACCCCTAGGGTATGTTTCCATGGTGTTATGGGCTCCATCAACACCCCCTGCGTTATGCACATTCCTTGACGGGGGATGTCGACGTAGCCCATCCTTATACACTACAAATTATGTGCAGTATGCATTGTTATTTTAAGAAGTATAGTCCGGCCCCCCCAAAAGTCTCATGAACTGACCCCCTGTTTATAAAGTTTTAGGGCCGCTGATTGTATCGTGGATATTTTCAGCCTTTGTAAACTTTGTTTAAAACCGTTACTGTGGCTTTGTGAACTTCCATGTAAATTTCTCTCTGTTCTTGGCAGAGTTTCTTGCTCTGCTCTTGGTTAATCCCTATATTCGATGAGCCTTGTGTTCACAGATCTGACACTTGTTCACTGTTGAATAGAGATAAAGATCAAACAAAAGATCAGACAACATTTTGACCAGCTGAGTTAAATGCAAAGTCCCTGAATTGGGAGAACATTACAAAAAAATATTGCTGTAGCACAGGGGTCAGAAACCATTCAAAAGAGCCATTTTATCCCCTCTCTTACTAAAGAAAAATAGTCTGCAATCACAAAACATAAAGCCCCCCCCCCCCCATACACATCTAGATTTTTCATTCAATCAACTTAATTCAATAAAAAAATTTGTTGAGTGATTGAAAATCTATGGCAGCCTACATGGTTAGATCGACCTAAAACGATTAAAATTGGGAAAGTTTTTGATCGAAAAATTATCAGACATGCTGGAAAATTTTAATTGGTTGTATTGAAATTCAATTCCGCTTTCAGTCAAAAAAATTCGATCAAAAATCTGTTACTACAGTTGGCATAGATTACAATTAATCACCAATATCACTGATCCAAAAAATTTTATCTTTTTAAGTTGATTGAAAGGAAAATCTAGACGTGTATGGGGGCCTTAACTCGGTCACACTTGCGTGCAATGTATATGTTTTCCTCCTCCTCTCTGTTTATATTCTTCTATGGGAGTTGCTGTATGTTCAAAGAGAACATGGACCTGCATCTTTCTGTTGTAATACCGTGTTTACCCAAAAGTAAGACCTAGCCGCTTTCCCCTGTGCTTCTAATACAAGCCCTCCCCTGAACGGAAGACCTGGGTGGTGGTCATTATTTTTATATATATATATATATATATATATATATATATATATATATATAATCACTCTCACACACACACCAAAAGTTTGGACACACCTTTTGTTTATTTCATGACCATTTCCATTGGTAGGTTCTCACTGAAGGCATCAAGACTATGAATGAACACATGTGGAGTTATGTACTTAACAAAAAAGGTGAAATAACTGAAAACATGTTTTATATTCTAGTTTCTTCAAAATAGCCACCATTTGCTCAGATTACTGCTTGGCTCACTCTTTGCATTCTCTTGATGAACTTCAATAGGTAGTCACCTGAAATGGTTTTCACTTCACAGGGGTGCCGCCTTATCAGGGTTATTTTGTGGATTTTCATGCTTTATAAATGGGGTGGGGACCAGCAGTTGTGTTGTGCAGAAGTCAGGTTACTACTCAGCCGACAGCCCTATTGGACAACTGTTAATTCATATTATGGCAAGAACCAAGCAGCGAACTAAAGAAAAATGAGTGGCCATTACTTTAAGAAATGAATGGTCAGTCAGTCCGGAAAATTGCAAAAACTTTAAATGTGTCCCCAAGTGGAGTTGCAAAAATCATCAAGCGCTACAACAAAACTGGCACACATGAGGACCGACCCAGGAAAGAAAGACCAAGAGTAACCTCTGCTTCTGAAGACAAGTTCATCCGAGTCACCAGCCTCCGACAACGCAAGTTATCAGCAGCTCAGATCAGAGACCACATAAATACCACACAGAGTTCTAGCAGCACACACTTCTCTAAAACAATTGTTATAAGGAGACTACGCGGATCAAGCCTTCATGGTCAACTAGCTGCCAGGAAACCACTGCCAAGGAGAGATTTGTTTGGGCCAAGAAACACAAGGAATGGACATTAGACCAGTGGAAATCTGTGCTTTGGTCTGATGAGTCCAAATTTGAGATCTTTGGTTCCAGCCGCTGTGTCTTTGTGAGACGCAGAAAAGGTGAATGGATGGATCCAACATGCCTGGTTCCCACTGAGAAACATGGAGGAGGAGGTAGGATGGTGTAGGGGTGGTTTGCTGGTGACACTGTTGGGGATTTATTCACAATTGAAGGCACACTGAACCAGCATGGCTACTACAGCATCCTGCAGCGACATGCCATCCCATCATGTTTGCGTTTAGTTGGACGATTATTTATTTTTCAACAGGACAATGACCTCAAACACACCTCCAGGCTGTGTAGGGGCTATTTGACCAAAAAGGAGAGTGATGGAGTGCTGCGGCAGATGATCTGGCCGCCACAGTCACCTGACCTGAACCCAGTCGAGATGGTTTGGGATGAACTGGACCGCAGAGTGAAGGCAAAGGGACCAACAAGTGCTGCACACCTCTGGGAACTCAGGTGACTACCTGTTATAGTTCATCAAGAGAATGCCAAGAGTGTGCCAAGCAGTAATCTGAGCAGATGGTGGCTATTCTAAAGAAACTAGAATATAAAACATGTTTTTAGTTATTTCACCTTTTTTTGTTAACCTTCTGGGTGTTTAGCCCGAGTTATCTCGGGCTAAATAAAGTTGTTGAAAAGGATTAGCCTGAGATAACTCTGGCTGCTGTTACCTGCAGCCAGATGGCTCTTCTCCTCCGTGTCCCCCGCTGTCTGATCTTCAGATGCTGATGATCGGCATTGCGCCGGCGGGTGCGCGATGACGTCATCGGAAGGGGGAGGGGCGTGAAGTTCAAAATTTGAAGATTTTTATTTTTTATTTTTTTTTTGCTCCTTATGGTTTATCTTTCATTCTGACATTGATTGGAGCAATTTTTTCCCGCTCCAATTCAAGTCTAAATGCAAAAAATGGAAACACATTTAAAAGAAAAACATGTATTTGCTTATTATGAGTTTTCTTTCATGTTGGATTAGATTGGATAAATTTTTCTGTATGCAATCGAGTAAAAAAAAAAAAGAAAAACGCATAAGAAGTAAATACTTCTTGGCTTGCGTTCACTGCGTCTTTTTCGGAGAAAACGACGCAGAGAGGACACTTCCCATTTGAATGAATGGCACAGTGTCCACTCTGTGCTATCTGAGTGGTGCGTCCACGGTGATGATATGAAGCTGTGGGATGCAGCGTCTTTATTGCAGCACCGCACATTGCCGCCAGAGACACCTCAAATCACCAGAGATCAATGGAGGTGTCCCAAGACGGGGAAAAAAATCGCCCGTACTGCATGTATGAATGCAGTACAGATGCATTTTTTCTGCTTTTTTGTTCAGCTAAATAAATAGGGAGCACTCCCACCAATGCGGCAGGAGCGAGCCTTAAGCCACAGGCAAGCTGCAGGTAATCCGCCAGCAAATGTGCCAGCGTGCGACATTGTTCCCGGCGCGGTGTATCAGACGCATTGTCAGTATTGGTTGATTTAAAAAAATGAATTCTTGTTTGAGCCGATTTTTGGGTTTTCTATTTTATTTGATCATTTAAGCGTTTAAAACTTTATATATTCAGGATGTCTACTAGACCCGTGTTTTTGGTCAGTTACAGGTAGAGATGCACCGATTGCCCGGCCAGATATCGGAATCGGCCGATATTTGATATTATCGGCCCAGACCGGTGACCGGCCGATAATGTGT
>CM070034.1:127595845-127617173 GCA_036250615.1 Ptychadena robeensis | reverse complement strand
TAATAAAATTATTCCTCAAAAATACCACTTGCCTAATAATTCTGCGCTCCCTGTATATAGTTTTCGCATAAAGTGAGTAAAAAGTGAAGTCAATATCGTCAAATTTCAAATTTCAACTTCATGTTATATAATGTTATTTATGTAACAACAACATATGCTAGAGAAATCGTTTTTCTCTACATCTTTAGCAATTTCGGTGCTGATGCCATTTTTAGGGGCTTTCTAATGAACTAACAAAATCCGCTACTTAAAATTTTTCCTACCGTCTCTGCTAATGAGTATAAGGTTTTGTGAGATGTTATTAATTAATGTTGGATTTTTCAGGAGTCAGTCCCCCACCCAGTGCAGATGAAACCTTCACAAACCACATAACCAGGCTCCGCAGCATGGTTCACAAACGCATTACTCTGTATGATGCCGAGGAGAGGGCCCTCAGGGTCATTCTGGAGGGAGAACAAGAAGAAGAGAGGCAGCGAGAAAAAGACAAGAGGCTGAGAAAACAGAGAGAGCGATTTCTCCAAAAGCAGCGAGCACTGGACTCCATATTGTTTGGAGATGATGGTAGGGACAGGTTCTCTTTAGTATTTCAGGAAATACTCTTTACATCTGCCTATGTCTTTCATTCCTCTTCATTTATTCACTTTATTTTATACTGTCCTTACCTCTTCGTTATATCTTTCATTTTATTAGCACCTTCTACAACTATGAAGTGTTTAACTCCAATTTAAGTGCTTAAGTTCTC
This sequence comes from Ptychadena robeensis, assembly GCA_036250615.1. Taxonomy (NCBI): domain Eukaryota; kingdom Metazoa; phylum Chordata; class Amphibia; order Anura; family Ptychadenidae; genus Ptychadena; species Ptychadena robeensis. The sequence continues at coordinate 127,616,431 of CM070034.1, read as the reverse complement.
CATTATGTAGATCATCTAATAAGATCCTAAGTCTACATTATCATACATCCAGATTACCATTTTTTTTGGACTATAAGATGCACCGGACCATCCGACGCACCCAGGAAAACTATATTATATATTTATTTTTAATATTATATAATTGTAAATATTTGAAGTTTTCAAATGAATTGGGGAAAAATCCCATGCAATACCATCCCATCCAATACAGGATGCCTATAGTGAGTACACGACTTCTTTCTCACACATCAGGGAAGAAGGGGGTGAGGTGGGAAGCTTCATGCAGAGCTGGGATTGGCCACAACAAGCTGCGATAACACAGTGCCCGACTGTCAGCGTAAGCGCAGCTTTCACACACAGGCAGAGATAGATGAGAGAGATGCCGGCTGGCAGCTCTTTCATCTATCTCTGCTCTTCATTAGTTATATCAGCAGGGCTCTGCTGATGTAAACAATGCAGTACAGATTAAGATATTCTCTCATGGCCAGATCTTCCATCTGACAGCTCCTCCACATCTCTAGCTTATCTTCTTGCTGGGAGAGTGAAGGCAAGAGGCAAGGTGTGACTGCCCGCGGTTGGTCATGGCCTTGGACCAAAGCACACAGGCACTTTTTACCCCTAATTTCTGGGGGGGGGGGGGTGTACGTCTTATGGTCTGAAAAATAAAGTAATAATTCTAGCCTTTTTTTTCTTATTATTTGTTGTTTTAACACTGAGTTCAGTCTATTCTTATTGACGTGTACACAGAAATAAGAGAACGGCAAATGTCCATATGGTCCATTTTACCTTGTGCCCACAATTCGATACGGAAACCACCTATTTCACTTCCATTTTGTCTTCTTTTTTTTTCTTCTTCTTTCTTAGAGTCACTTCCAAGTCTTCACCCCCTCCAGCCCTTTCGTCAGTATTACCTCCAAGCTGAACACTCTGTTGTATCTCTTGTACAGATTCGGTAAGTTCGGTTTTCTATTTATCTGAATTCACACCATTTCCCATCACTCAAATTGCTGTCCATTTTTAGAAAAGCCGTCTTCCACAGTTTTTGTGACGCTAAGACCCAATCTTGAACCCACTCAATCTGTTTTAAAGCACAACTAATCTCAGAAACCATGTACTTACCTGTTCTGCTCTGATTGAATTTCTAAGAAGCTTTCAGTCTTCCAGTGGTTCATATCTGCAGTAATGGTATGCCCACCTGAAGGAGCCAGAAAAAATGGGTTTCAATGGGCGAAGTCAATAGACTTAAGCATGGACACACGGGTAGATCTGCAAATAGATTTGAGTACAATCAAGCAACGTTACGCGCTCACGAACCTTGATTGTGCTCTTATATATTTACAAATGTACCCATGTATGCCTTCATCCATCCATCCATCCATCCATCCATCAATAGATCCCGCTCGTTGAAACCCTGTTCAATCGAGTTTCTTCATGTTGGAAAACCCCTCTTCAATTTCCGTTACTTTGAGTGGAGACAACAATCTCCATTTAAAGTATTGGACGTGCGGCTGCTGAACAGCCTGGACACCGCTGGAAATACGGGTCCCCATTGAACAGGAATCCATGTGGTGCACATTGATTTCCGTTCAATTGATTCCCGATCAATCAAAGCGTGGTGAGGTCACCAAGCTGTGATGGATCAGGGGTCGATTGCACGGGAATCTACCCATGTATGCCCAGATTTAAATATCTGATAATTAGACAGGTTCATCTGTCCCGACTGTCATTGCGATTGAAGCTGTGGTGGTGCTACAGAAAGAAAAGTAGACGGCGGAGCAACCAAGGACAATAGCCCCTCTATCAGTCTTCCCAAAATGCAGCGGTATGGCCGATCACAGCAGAATACATTGTACTCTGCAAAATTTCCTGCCTGGCCATGTTACCGGCATCATCAATAACGCCGAAGTGGGCTGGACCGACATCCCTCCCTTAAAATGGAGGTCTATAGTGCTCCCCCCGCCCCGTCCAGGGATATGGAGAGGCCATGCGATCCTGGCTCGTCCGGAGTTTATCAAATGACTGCTATGGAGGTTAAGGAATATCTAGTGGTAAGAATGTTTTATTGTCAGATCCTCCCAATAATAATAGGGGGTTGGCCAGCGAGGGACACTAAGTGCTTCAGGTAAGTTTAGTTGAACTTGAAGTATATAAGTCATAGTTCATCTCCTAATCATTTCAGGCAGCCTTTAAAACCACAGCTTAGATTGAAGAAAGACTGACAGTCAGCATCAGATATTCGGCCCAGAAGTTTTTATAAAAATAAAGGGGAAACAAAATACATACAAGTTAATTCACCTTGTGTTTGATTTATTTGCAATGGGGACTTTGCTTGTGCACCATATGTTATGCTTCTGTGTATCATTTAGTCTCTGCCTCTGAATTATTCAATGAATATTGTTATAATGATATGTTTTATGAAGTCTCTCACTTCATAGTAAAGGACAAAATCACAGCCATGGAGCATATACGTTTATGTTTGTAGTGCCAGCTCTTCTGTTGCCATCTTAACAGTTCTGTTTAAGTTATAATCTTATTGATGACTGGTTCACTCTTTTTTTTCTTTAACTTTTTTTTTTAGACATGAGTGGGATCAATTCCTGGCTCCGCCTGACCATCCTGATGCCAGCAGTATCCCTCGTGGATGGGTGTTGCCCATGCCTCCATCTAGTGATGTTTGGGCTACTGCGTTGCAACAAGCAGAATGATTGAGGTTCAGCAGTAGTAATGTGTTTTATTTGTATGTACTGCCAACACTATAAGTAAAGAGTCATCTTTTTGTATCTGGTATGGTTTGTAGTAACTTCCCCGGAGTTACATAATGACCTCTGAACTGGTGTTACTACCCAGATTTTGTATTCAAGCTGTGAGGAAGGTATGGAAGCGTCGGGGTTGCACTCCCTACTTGGGGGAGTTCACCTTTCCCTCTCTTTCGTTCTGGCTGTTCCCAGTCATCACCTAAAAGAAGAAGAGGATAATAAGTTTCAAGCAAGTTGGGGTCCATACTTGTACCTGGCAGCTAGATGTCCAACATTGTTCCTCCCTTTTCTCCATTGCCTTGAAGGAACAACATTGGGCACCCATTTAATTAGGGATCAGCATCACACATGGTGGTATAACCCAAATTCTGTATGCAAATGTGGTCTCGTCCAGACTGATATCCACTCATTAAGCATCTGCATAGCTCCTCTTAAGATCCAGCCTACAGTTTGCATCAGAGCGAAGGGCTATTGAGAGTATTGAGGCAGAATTCTGTTTTTTGTTTTTTTTTAAACCGTCATGCAACCTGCTGGTCCTTCCCATTAGCCTTCATTGCACAGAAGAACACATCATCCAAGTGATGACATTACAGAGTATAAAATTAAAGCATGTAATGAGAACTGGTTTTATGACTAAGTATTATGTTTACAAGGAGGGATCAAAGAGATGACCCCAGGAAGGCAATAGGTAGTAAAGATTAAACTTCAGCTTTATTGGACTGCTTTGAAACAACTTTGCAGAAAACTGTACAGAAGATGCCAAGTTCTGTATTCATTTTGAATCAACAATATTATCATTGCATAATAAATACTGTATGTCAAAAATACGTTTGTTTTTTTTTTTGTTAAGTGGTTTTACTAAGTCAACTATTTTTGGGTCTAGATGTTAATTCATACTTCAGGTCAGCAAAATTTTGTGCAGTAAACCCCAGTTAAATTTTTCATTATAAGCTCCTGAATAAGTACTGTGGGGAGCCAAGGAGGGGCAGGGTCACCATAAACCCCTCCTTGGCTCCCCACAGTACTTATTCACCACAAGCGCCTTTGCTCTTCTGGCCCATGGGCGGATCTACCATCAGCAGTTCATTGTTTGTCAGCAGAGCCCTGCTGACATAAACAATGAAGTGGCAGAGCCAGGACTCACACTGGGACTTTCATACACACAGCCAGCCATTCGGCAAAATCAAGTACATGCCCTTAAGCTGGCCATACACCTTAAGATCTTTCTGTTTGGTAGATCTTAAGGATATCTATGTAGAATAGGGTCCTCTGCGATTGAACACAGGTAGACTTGATTGTTTAAAAAGTCTCTCATATTATATGGTTTTGATAAAACAAAAGAAGATCTAAAGGAAATCTGACGGAGAGATCTAAAGTATATGGGTGTATGGGGACCCTTAGGCCTAATCTTAATTGCATTAAAATTTCACGGCAAGCTGAGGTACAGACGCATCCATTGAATAAGCATTGGACATGTTATAGATGTGTCCCTAGCTACAAATGGAGACTTGGCCTTACACTTGCATTATATTTATATCTTTCTTACTGCATACAAACTTGTTTATGAAGCGGCCTTAATATATGCACCAGAACCTTTCTGTTTTGCAGTGACTATTTTAGCTATGGGGATTCTTTGCCCAAATGTATCCACCACTGAGTTCATATCATAGAGTTCTGTTTTGCATGTGCATCAAGTAACTCACAGAAGTGCTCTTGGGACATGTATGTATTCCTTACATAGACAGGAGGGTGTTCTCCCCGAACTGGAGGCAGCAGAGAAAGCAGAGGAAGGAACACATACACGTATTGCTTGTAGGATGAAATATTTATTTTTTTCACCTGAGCGTTTAATAACCCTTTATTGAGATCCTTATTCTACATCCACATGAAAAGTGCATAGTTTGTTTTTGTCTTGTTTGTAAAACCCAAATGTTCAGCATTTCATGAAGCATCTCAACTTACAAGCGAGGACTGATAAAGCATTGAAAGAAATATTTCTTCTTTTTATATTCCAGTGATTTATGTATGGATTGTTTAGTGACTAGATTTCCAACTGTTTAACCTAGAGCTATATATATTTAAACATTTATCCATTTGTTTGCCTTGACCTGTAATACATTCCATCTGCAGAGAATTCTCCTGCTTTTAAGTATAGTTGGAAAACTTTCCTGACAAAGCAATCGAGTTGAGTAATGCAACTTGGTTTCTTTAAACTTTACAATTGTAATTATGTGAATCAACACAAGGGAGCAGTGTACTGGGACATTTGTACTGAAAGTTCACATTTTAGCACAGTACATGTTCAATTCTTTATATGAGATCAGATTAACCTAAAATGATATGTAAAATATTGTATCTTCTATATGTATATTTTGTTAGCAGCTGGTTTGTCAGCAAACAAACTGGCCTAGCGGTAATGCGGATCAAGTTGCTGCAAACTTTCTGCAGCACACAGCTCAAGCATCTCCCATACACTCGTATGATAGGGGCAGCGCAATTCAAAATGTGGGGTTGTTCTTGCTGGTAACGGACATGGTAGTGTTACCGGCCAAAAACGCACCACTGTGTGGTTATTTATTTATTTGTTTTTTTAAACAATAACTTTTTATTGAAAAAAAGATTTACAGAAAAAGAATGTACAATAGACACGTTAGCTCCATGTTCAATCGACAATACATATGGATAGTCGTTTGAAGAGAGCAATATATTATTTAGGTAATAGTGGTACCCCCTAGTACTAGGACTACACAGGCAGTGGAATTATATTGATGTTACCATGTACAGCGGTGAGCATAGCCTATGGGTACCCGGGTAGGTCCATACATGGTATCCCTTCATATGCAATCGAGGAGCAAAATGTGACCAAAACAGGGGGAGGCGAAATGGGCACATTGTGTTTTTAAATGGTCTTACAATATAATCTAAAGAGGTACTCTCCAAAATGGCTCCCATGTATGTATACCTGCAGAAATACATCATAAGGAAGCTATTGATTCTGCAAATATTGAGATTGGACAATATCCGCACCAGCTTGCTACTGGACAGCTGGAATACCAAAGCAGCATGGAACATGGATGAAGTTTAAAAATCGGTCAGCTGCAGGTCAAGCATACCTCTCAATGTACAATGCGGCACATTGGGTTCCAGGGCTGTTAATCCCTCTTCCAGTCTAAATTAACCATTAAAGATGATTGTAACAATCTGGCACCATTACATTTTTTACATACCTCATCTACATTTGAAATGCATTTATTATTTACTATATACATAATTTTTTTTGATCATCAAATAAACAAAACATTTCCATGTGTCCAGCAATAACCTTCTCGGTCACATTTCATATCCACACTTTTGTTCACGTTTTAATGGGATTACACGGCAGGAGCTAGATTATATAACCTGTGTTGTGTGATCTGTTACTATCTCTGTACGTGGTACACGTGGCTTCTATAAGCTTTTAGGCCGCTTATTATGTCAGTTAAGGGAAGGGGTAGGTAGACTCATTTCCCTCTTCAGATCTAGTCAACACTCATTGACTGATTTGCAGCAGAACTGTTCACAACACCCGGCAGAGTTCTATCAAGGGGTGAGCGCCATCCACATGCATTTTGTGATTGCTTTGGTTTTTCTGAATTAATTATAATAGTGGGTGAGAGAAATATTAGTTTAATAGTTGGGTGATTATATGCCATCATTTTTACATTTACTGTTCTTTCTTTAGTTATTTTTGTATTTGTAGTTCAACAATGCTGACAATGTTATTAATATTATATAAACTTTTTTCATCTGCAATGATAATAGTATTAGAAAATGTTTGTCTGATATCCAGATTTCCACACAATTAAATTCCCTATACATGTTTAGGTCTGCTTGGCCTCCCTTTATGTGCCGGACATTACTTTGAATGGAGACACTGCTCTCCATCCAAAGTAATGGGATCGGCCGGGAATTTACTGACATGTCGGTTTCCTGGCTGATGGAGAATTTAGCCCACATGAATCGGTTGATCCACGTGGGCACCCGCGATCCGTGGCCGATTTTGTGGCCAATAGCACGAGTGCACACAGCCGTCGATCGGCCACGGAGCGCTGCATGTATGGAGACCTTTACTTTGTAGCAAAGTTGCAGTATTGAGAAGACTGGCAGAATATTAAAGGCTATCCCAAAAAATTATATATTCCAGCCTAGATGTGGCATTTGCTTTTAGTTCTCTTTTCTTTCTAACCTTCTGATCCAATCAGTAACCTGGTTTAGTGGAGTCCTTTCCCTAAATATTTTCTATGTAGCCACCATGGTATTGTCATCCTGTGGAGAGGTTAGTTAGTGATGGACTGGATTATTTTGGAAACATTATTGCTTCTAAACAGATTTAAACAGATTCATTTCTACTTTTGGAATTAAGCATTAAACATGAATAAAACTTAATCATTGTAAGCAACCCTATGATTGGTAAATGGTTTGTCCCATCCTGTTAGGTTTATTTTGTTCAGTCTACTTAACCTACTGGGTGTTGCACATATTGGGTGCTTTAAAAAAAGAAAGAAAAAAAAAGTGATATGGGCAATCGGAGCAGATTACATTGTTCCCTGTTCTCCTTCCCCCTTCACAGCCCCTGCATCATCGATAACGCTGGGTATGTGATGAGGAAAACTGACATTGCCTCCTTAATATTGAAAGTCAATGTTACTGCCACATAATTGGTAATGGCAAAAAGGCATAACCAGAAACCATCTGCGTGTCCACCGATATTCAGTATCGCTGGGGAGAGGTGAGTATTCCGAGTGTAGCTGAGAGAAAGATGATTACTCCACGAAAAGGGCAAACAATGGTAGAAGACTATTAGGAACCATTGTTAGACATGCCGTTGTCTTTCTTAAGCCTGCCATACACCCACAGACGGGTGCCGACAGACGAGCTTCGATGAGCTCTGGAATGAAGCGTGATGACGGAATCGGCCGTGTACCCTTTGTGTTCCGGCCATTACCTTCAATGAAGACGCCGGTCTTCATTGAGCCCGTCGGTCAGCGGCAAAATCAGCCGCTAATCGGCGTGTGCATGCCAGGCTGTAAGCTAGCCATACATGGCTCAATGTTGTAATAGATTCGAGCAAAATTGAGCGCAGTGCGGATTCACATTGCCCAATTTTGCTCGAATCTGTTACAAAGTTTAGGTTTCTTTTGAGCAGGAACAATCAATCCTGCTCGAAGAAGCACGGCCGAACAGGTTTTCGGTAAAACGGTAAAGTTGTTCAACTTTAATAAACCCTTACACACCTGATATTATTAATATTATCATCATTTATTTATATAGCACCAACATATTATGCAGCGCTGTACAATACATTCCAGTGGAAATACAACACAGGTTATGACACAGGAGGAGTAGAGGATCCTGCCCGGACGGGCTTACAGTCTAATAGGTTGGGGAATACAGTATACAATAGGTGGGGGGGGGGGCTGGAATGGGGGATATGTAGAGTTTACCCTTCTTAAGTACAAGGTGATTGAAAGAAGATCTGGACTCAAAGACTAAAGATTTGCTCTGTTATGCAGAATATAGAAATGGTAATGGGCCTGAGCAGTACCAGCACTACCATTTGTCTAGAATATATTATGATGATAGGAGTAAATTTCTGGTGTATTGGGTTGCTTATGCACTTTTGTTCTGTATCATCTAAGGCTTTAAATATTGCTACTGTTCTCCATTTTGGAGGCTCACATTATATAAGAAAAGCAAAGTCCTTTCTCTTTAATAAGATGGCTAACACAGGGACATGGTGCAGAACAAGGCAAGTTAAGTTATGAATAGGACAACTGGTAACTTTTTCCTCTGTTGCTTTTTTTTCTAACACAGCTTTCGCAGTTCAGTTCTTCTTTAAGCACTTTTGTCAAAATTGTTTTGGTGGTGCTATGTTTTTATTTTTAAAGTGAATGTTAGAAACATCCCTTAATTTATAAATGGTGTACACATACTTGATACCAGGGTTAAATTATTAGGTAAAATATTCTCATGTGAGACATAACAAGAGGATTTAATAGGAAGAGATCAACAACATTTTAGCAACAGTCCTGCCAAAAACCCAGTGCAAGTATCGCCAGCAAAAATATTTATATTAGACTGCCCTATGCCAGGCAGTTGTGCTGTATGGAGTAAACACAGTCAGTGCTGTATTTACAAAGCATTTCATTAACCATCCCAACAATCCTAAATCCTAATCTACAGGTTTCTGTCTTAGATATAATACATACCTAAATAGTGCTACAAGCTGGCCATGCATTCTTCATATGATTATTATCAGATCGTATGGCATATATATAAAGATATTCATAGGGTTTTTCTTTCATGGCGTGGAGGGCTCCGGCACCCCCTAAGCTAAGCCCATTCCACAGGGACGCCAACAGCGTCCATCCAGATACCCACCCACTGCACCAGCTGTCTCCAGCTGGTCTGCCGGCCGGAGGGTGAAGTACTACAGAGGGTGCCGACAGAGCACTCTACGCCATGAAAACATACCCCTAAAGGTTTTTGCCATATTGCTATTAGCTTTCATTATCAGATATTCAGTCTTCTCTTAATCATTTTTTTATATGGTGAGCTGCTCGGATGTTTTTTGACTAGTTCATATTTGTATAATTAATTGAAAACCCCTGAGATTGGTATCATTGCCACACTGGCTGGAGATATAGAGAAGGGTTGAGAGTATACTGAAAAAAAAAAGAAAGTATTGCTCTATCACAAATAGTTTTTGCATAAATGAAGTTCAAAGTCAAGTAAAGGTGTATACTTTGAATTTGAACTTAATTTATGCAAAACATACATATACTAGAGCAATACCAGCAATGTTGGTGATGATAGCATGTTCAAGGGCTTTGCAATCAACTCACAAAGTCAACAATTTGAAATAATTTGACTCTATTTGAGCACTTCAGTTATACACTACTTGAGTAGTTCAGTTACCAATTAGTTATTTCCTTTATTTTAAGTGTGGAGTTCAACTGATACCGTTCATTGGCTAATAATACCGTTCGGAGTGATACCGTTAGCCACTAAACAGTATCACTTGAACTCCAAACATCGATGGCTAACACGGTACAAGTACGGTACAAATATGTTATGATACTATTGCTTTATTTTGTAGGGAACAGAACAATGCTGTCACTATGTCTACATTGACTACAATGTCCTCTTCTTTATAAAGTCTGTACAAGTCAATGATATTGAAAACATCAGAAAGCACTTGCTGTGTTTAGTTACTCCCCTAGCAGAGCCAACCTTTGGTCACTACTTATCCAAGAGAACCTAGAAGTGTTTAATTTTTATAATTTATTTATATGAGATAATATACTTATGCCCAATGCAAGCAGTGAAAACATTAGTCATATAAAGGACACCTAAGAAGTTAAATGGAAACACCTACATTGAATACATTGCGGATATTTGGGCTTGTTTCGATTTTCGATTATACATCAGGATGCCCTCTGTTAAGCGTATTGCTTGGCGGGGATCCCGACGTAGCACATAGACACTGCCTGCTCGGCAGATGCTGTGTTCACACATCCGCCGATGCTGAGGTTCAAAGTACTCGACTACTGCAGAGCAGGTAAGTCTATGTGAAATGTAGGGATCCTCGCCAAGCAATACGCTTAGCGGAGAGGGTCCTGACGTATAATGGAAACATAGCCTTAGTAAGCTAAGGGTCCCCGTAAATGGATTTACCAATATGTTAGTTCCCTGTTTGAATAAGCTTTCTTTGAGTGGGATCCCGCACAAAGAAAGGGTGACCACGATCGATTCCCAAACAATCGATCACTACGAACGTGCACCAGCATGTAATCGATTGTTCCGGAATCAAACTAAAAATCGACTGTAGGTTGACAATATCAGTCACATTATCAGTCACTACCGACTGCATTCTATCTACATTATATGCCTGAGGGCAACTGCAGAATAAACCCAACATGCCATGTCTCCCCTAACGGACCCTGTGAACCTAGCCTTAGAAGGGGTACAGCTAATGTGTCTTGTAATTCCTTTAAAGCAATATGACCAATGGTTGCACCTTAAAATATGTTCAGTTATTCACACAGAAAGAAGAATCATATACAGCAAATATACATTATTCAATTTTATTTATCATTGTTTAGGCTTCAGCTATTGGAATACACAGAGGAATGAGTTACCTGGATGATGTGCCATTCAAATTCTATGATGGATTCACACCTCTCTCCCAGTCCAGTGATGGGACCCCTAGCCTCTCAGATGTCAATGTCCCGGACTGCAGTGAGATATTGATGTGTACTGTGGTGAGTCAGAGAGGCATGAAGCAGGTTTATTGATAGTGATTAATGATACCATAATTCAGTTAGCTTAGGCCAGTGGTGGGCAACTGAGTTGATATGGAGGACCACAAGTGCAGCCCTCAGCATCTCTAAAGGGCTAAATTTTACATCTACACTGCCTTTAAAAGTTATGTGCCGCAATATATATTATAAAATCGCCCCCCGTTCATTGGTGAAATACTGGAAGCATAAGCCCCCACCTGTCTGCTGATACCCCACCAACAAAAGAGGAGAAGAGGAGAGGCGAGGGACATTCTCAGACGCCATCTGAGTTGCTGATTGGCTTTTACGTTCACCTATCATGGAAGTTAATCGCCTCTCCTCTTTTCCTCTAAGAAGTTCCTGGGAGAGGATCTGCCAGTGGGGTTTTGGCGGACAGGTGAGTTCCTATGCCCTATGCAATAACAGTAAGGTGTCGGGGAAGGAACGAGGGGGGTCGCCAAAGAACACCCAAAGGGCCACAGGTTGGGCACCTGGAGCTTAGGCGCTATCCTTGTAGCCCCTGGCTAAGGGACATCACTGCTGTGAACTGCATAGGGCTGCATTCTGGCATGTGAACACTGGGTGGCAGCAGGGGAACTGCCAGTGAGGATGCAATAGAGAAAAAACGTAGCTGGGAAGATAGACAGGAAGGAGGAAACAGGAAGTTCAGGACACAGCGTGGAGGGACAGAGATGAGCCAGGAGCGTGGTGTGCAAGTGTGGAGAGTGAAAGCCGGACGACTTGAAACTCGGAGGGAGGAGAGAAGCGGGGACTCACTGGAGAGGAACTAGAGACCAGGTGGAGGCCATCCTGAAGTGGGGATCGCAGCTCTACTGGGAACTCCTCATCCATTGATCGGCTGAGACCGGACCCGCTGCTTTCCAGGAGGACGCAATAGAATACGCGCAGCTCACTGTGGCGGACTTCTGCACGTGGTCATCCGACAGCTTAGTACCTCAGTCCCTTAATTGCAGACACGCTTTACCCCACACTTCATCCCACCCTGATATTCACTCAGCAGACTCAGGGGCCATCTCTGTGGGGTCCTGTTCAGCAGCAAGGAACACTTGCAGTTAATTCTCTGTGGAGTCACCGTCCTCTGTGGATTACAAATAGAGCCTGGGTTCTCTGCATTACTTATCACAAGGGCCCCAACGTTATGGTACCAGACTGATTAGCCTTAAGTAAAAGCTGGCCAGCTTGGGGGAATTGCTATAGCGCTACCTGCTATGTCCACCCTCCTTCAGAGTTATTCTATTGTTCCACATGGTAATCAGTCAGCGCATTTACAGAAGATAGAGCAATTGGGATATCGCATTGTTTATTTGCTTGCCTAATCTAATGTACTGTTTGAACTGCCTGCTTCCCCTTTTCTTTCTTGTAATCATACTTGTCTAAGTTGCACGGCTAATATCTGGACGACCACCGTGTGGCACTTCTGATAAATAAAAGACCGTTATTTACTTTACTCTTATCTCCTTGGTGTGTTGGGCTGGGGTCAGTTGGGGTAAGTGACCTATCTGCCAGAGGAGAAGACCCGGACCAGGTACACACACAGCAGCACCCACGGGTGTTATCGCTACATCCTTGTCACCCCTGGTGCAGATCAAAGTGTAGTGGCAAACAATAAACATAAGAATTTGTGTATGATCAGCAAGCTACTATGGGTTACTTTGCACTGCTAGTCACTAACAAAAACCTGAATGCTACCGTATTACATATGCCTATTTGGGGAAATTTGATATAAAAGGTATTTGGATTTTATGGAGCAAGAGATAATTGAAACAAAAGTAACAAAATGTATTGAGTATATTACACTTTTTATAGTTTTGTAATAACTATTAATGTGACCATTTAAAATTTTGCCCGACCGACCAACGTGGTCGGGAAATTAATCGATCGGGAGATTAATCGGATTCGGAATTATGTACCCGACCGATCCCGATTTCTCAAAATCGGCCGAAAAATCGGTCGGGACCGCTTCGGACCTGTCCGTAAATTTTGGTCGATCTGCTGTTAACCTCCTGAGCGTTTCCCGAGGTCCAGATTTCTGTACCAAAATATATCATTGAAAATATAAAGTTTTAAACGCTTAAATATTTTTTAAAAATCACATTTAATGATCAAATAAAATATAAAACACAAAAATCTGCTGCTCAAACTAGAATTCATTTTTTAAATCAACCAAGACTGACAGGCGGTCTGATACACTGATATAAGTCGCATGCTGGCACATTTTCTGGCCCGTGGCTTAGGGCTCGCTCCTGCCGCATTGGGGAGAGTGCTCCCTATTGATTTAGCTGAGCCCAAATGCATTCATGCATGCAGTATGGGCGCTGTTTTTCCGCGTCTTGGGACACCTCCATTGACGGTGAATTGAGGTGTCATGGCTGCGCAATGTGCGGTGCTGCAATGATGACGCGGCATCCCAGCTTCATATCATCACCGCGGATGCAACCACTCAAATATTGCAGTAGTGGACACTGTGCCATTCATTTGAATGGGAAGTGTCCTTCGCTGCATCTTTTTCCCTGCTGCGGACTTACGTCCCCGCGGGGAAAAGACCCAGTGGACGCAACCCTTACAAAGTATTTACTTCTTATGCGTTTCCTTTATTTTAACTGATTGCATACAGAAAAATAATCAATCAATCCAACATGAAAGAAAATCATCATAGCAAATATGTTTTTTTTTTTAAAAATCCCTCCAATCATGGTCAGAATGAAAGATAAACTATAAGGAGCAAAAAAATACATTTTTTTTTTTCACATTTTGAACTCGCCCCTCCCCCTCCCGATGACGTCATCGCGCAACTGCCGGCACGATCATCGGCATCTGAAGATCAGACACTGGGGACACGGAGGGAAGAGCAGGAAGTCTCTGGGCTGTCCTGCAATCATCTGGGTGCAGGTTAACAGCAGCCGCAGTTAACTCGGGCTGATCCTTTAAGCAACTTTCTTCAGCCCGAGTTAACTCGGGCTAAACACCCAGAAGGTTTAATAAATAGTGTAGGCTGATCGTTCGGTGATATTCGAATTCCGATTTTTCGTGCCAGCCGACTGACCGACCATAACATTTTAGGTGAAAAATCGGGTGACACGATCGGACAAAATCGGTCGGGAGAATATCGAAACGTGTATGGGGGGCTTAAAAAAGGAAAATGGCTATACCACCCTTAAAGTGTACCTGTACTTTGAAAGATAATTAATTAATTTCGTGTGGGAGTAGCGTCTGAAGTATTAGATACATATATGTGTACCCTAGCCAGTATAAGATATAAAGTGGATTAAACCCTAAGAAACCCCAGATGTCTACACATCTTGGAGGAAGCTAATGTTCTTGCATTGCAGTACGAAGACTCAGAGATCAGATTTATAAATATATAAAAGTCTTTATTGATACATATTGGACCAAAAAATTGGAAGCAAGTTACTACATTTACACACGATCAGCAAATATGTGGATGTTTTGGGTATGTGGGCTCAAAGCCATACATGATGGTAGTGGTCATCCTTGTATGGCTTTGAGCACATACCCAAACATCCACATATTTGCTGATCGTGTTAAATGTAGTAACTTGCTCCAATTTTTGGTCCAATATGTATCAATAAAGACCTTTAATATTTATAAATCTGATCTCTGAGTCTCGTACCTGCAATGCCAGAACATTAGCTTCCTCCAAGATGTGTAGACATCTGGGGTTTCTTAGGGTTTAATTCCACTTTGTACTTTAGAAATGCTTTTGCTAATAAAACCAAAAGCTGAGCTTCTTTCACAAAGACAGTTGTACTAATTCATATCATTTGCACATCTCATTGTTTTCAGTAAATAATGGATGTTTATTCATACTGACTAGAATGTGCTGCCTTATTTTACTAGAATTGCACGAAGCAAACATTTTTTCAGTTAGAGGAATTTTGAGAGGAAGAAAGGCCATTAGTGTAAGAATAATATATCACATAACACGTGAAATTCCCCATCACGCGTTCATTTTATTTTTTAGTCCAGAGTGTGTAATTAATAAAGTACAATGATCTATCTGATGTACTTTGATACAATTTAAAGGTGGGTTTACACTTGTAGATTTTTTGTTCGATCAACTGGCGATTACATTTTTTGATAGATTTTTGTGTTCGTTCATTCCAATATTGAATGAAAATACATTCAGAATTACTACGACCGATAAAAATGTACCAACATGTTCGATGATCTTTTGAAAAAAATTTTGTTCGAGATCGACCAAAACATATCCATCGAACAAATTGGCCATTCTAGATTTTTGTTCAATCAATCAAAAAATCGTTCTTTCTTCATTGATTGGACGAAAAAATCTACAGGTGTAAACCCACCTTTAAGCTAGAGCTAAACAATATTTGATGTTTGTATTTTTCCAAAGCAAATAATTCAATCTTAAATTCAACCTCTTTTTTTTCTGCAGCACGATTTCTCTATAGAGAGAAAAGTCTTGGACTGGGTAGAAGGAATGTACGGCCGGAACACCTTCATATCTGATATCAGGCCTTCAGCTCCTCCATACTGGGCAGTGAATGATGGAAAAGGGATCGCCAAAGGTAGACGCAACAGTCCTCAACGGCCAACACAGAGGAGGTGTAGAAGCCTTAGCATACCAGATGTCCACATAAGTCGCCCACGAGGCACCAGGGGAGCAGCAGAGATTATGGAAAAGAATGAAAGAATGTTTGAGGGAGATGGATATTCTGAAGATGATGAATACTCTTCATCAGAAGAGAGTGAGCTAGAAGCTCGGAAAAAAGAAGTCAGGGCGCGTTTGTGTAGAAGCCCTCAGCCACAATGGACTCCCAGGCCTCGTACATCTCCCTTTGTTCCCAGCCCTCCATCAAAATGCCGCTGTTCTCATACTGAATCTCCACCATTGCATCTTAAAAAGAGGAAGTCTTTGACCCCTTCCCACAGTTTTAGGAGTGATGTTGATGCAGCAAACATAAGAATTGCATCCCTGGTACACCCACATAAGGGGAATTCTGAAAGCAGAGGCTCTGCCGAAGGCCAGCACCAGAGAAGCAGTCGTTGTGGACACACTTTGAGCCCTACACCACCTTCAGCTTCACCTACAGCTTCAAGATGTTGCTGTCCAAAGAGACCACATAGTGCTGGCTCCATTCCACCAATACGCTGCCACAAGCCCACCAGCATGGTAAGGCTTGATTGTTTACTAATATTGTTATAAGAAATAATGTAACACAGGCCAAAACTATGTAGTAGAGGAAAATTACCATATTATTCAGCTCTAGAGAGGTTTTATACATATTGTTATTAAAATTACTTTGCTTTATTGTTTACCAACTGGGAACGAGCAACATGGAGATCAGTCCAGGCGGTAACCCCTCTGGGCAGCAAAGCCAAATAAATGGTAACGAGCAGGGGTGTCATCTTCTACTTAAAATAAGTCCCTGCTCTCTTAACATGTTCCTATGCTGTTATACCCCTCCACCCTCATACTGAGATGTAAATGTGTACATTTAAAAGCTTGTTATGCTAAACATGATATCCAGGGGTGCACATAAGTGGTCCGCCAGTACGCAAATGGCGTCAAGTCTTAGTTATGTGGACCTATATTGCTGATGCTGAGCGCATCTGCATACGGAGTAGTGTGCCTGTCACAGAGAAATCCTCAGCTTCCCCTCTCTCTCCTCCGTGTGAGCAGAAGCTGAGTGACAACATGTGTTCACTAGCGACACTCTGGCTGAAATTGGTATTGCAGTTCCACTGTATAATGCATTATTATATTTTTTTTAAATTGCCAAAATTCTTTCAGTTTTATTGTTAAATGTATACAATTTATGTCACTTTGATAACTGCAGGAAAACATTAATAACTATGAAAGGTTGCAGTTAGGGGTGTCAAATTGGGAATGTTAATTACTAAAAAACTTGGAGATCTGGGGATTGAAAGTAATAGTAGGCATATGTAAGGCCATGTGTCCACTGCTGTTTCCCTGTGCTGGGCAATGCCCACCGGAACATTTGCCAGAGGATTTCCCACGACTTGCAGGCAGTTGGCCCATAGCTTTGGGCCCTATCAATTTAGCATACCATGCAAAATGCAAAAAAAAAAGCGCCCGAACAGCATCAGGCGCTGCTTTTTCACATCTTGGAGGCACGCCAGCCGTTGACCTGTGGATGGAGACAGCTAATCAGAGGCTCAATCAAGAAAGGGGAGGTCCATCTGCAGCAGAATATACCAAGCAGGAAGCAGATGCAGAGGACAGTGAGGAAAAGCACCCTACATATGTGGTGAGTACCAAACACCATCTCCTGGTACTCATCTGAAGAGCTCACTAAAAAAGTAATGTGCACTCCTGATTATATATATGAGCCCTTTCACACAAGGAAAAATTTTGCGTTATTGTGGATAACCTTGACAGCGAACCATGTTCGTTAGCAGCAAAATACCCATGTTTTGCGCTGTGCTTGCATCTCCCATACAAGACATTGAGTATAACTGACAACATGTAGTCCATAGATCTCTGTGGGTTTTTTAAGTCCACAACATGACTTATGAACAGAATTTGCCTCTGCTTTTCTTATACTTTATATACTAGCAGATCCTTTACAATGGGGAAATGTTAAAGCATTGCAGAGATGTATGATATGTTTTTGTCATCTTTGTATCTGTTCCTTCAGTCTTTGAGTCCATACTCCTGCCTTCCACCTACAAGACGAAGTTTCTCTGACTCCTCAGGGGATGTCCTTCAAGCTCTTAGCCAAGAAGAGCGTGATGTCATAGCAGCTGTAACGTCCATGGGATACCCCATCCGCAGAGCTTTGATTGCACTGCAAAAAATGGGAGGACAAAGCCTGGAACAGGTAAACTGAACATCAGATTGTCTAAGCTTACTTTACCATAACCTAAATTGGAGAAAGGCATAGAACTTAAGGTGACAAAACCTAAAGCCTGGCTGAGAAAATATATTCTGGCAAAATAGTTAACCCCTATGATCACTATGATCACGACAATTGTGCACGACATTTGAGCACGTTAAGTAACCTAAGTAACTCTAACATCTAATTTGCTATGGTGTATGGATGACCTAATGATGGCAGTATATGAGTGGATAAAACACAGTAGTGTTATATATATTATATGTTTGTTTCATGCAAAAACAAAAATGGATCTCAATGTTAAAAAAAGCTGTCCTTTTTTGATGCCCTAATAGTGGCACTTAGTGTTGATTGCGAATTTTGTAACTTCGAGAATTTGCGATATAGTGGTATATCTTCTGTAATCTCTTATGTTACATAATATCTAAGGACATATTTTTGAAACATTGTCTTAGGAAGGGAATATCCCTGTACATTGAGGGACTGATGCATATGCAGTATGGTCTGAAATACAATGTGGTAACAATCTTCATTATAAATCTGAACTTGTTTCTGAAATATAATACCAGCATTATAAATCTGACTTTCCCTTTAAATGGAACCTAAAGGGGACCCTCAGTATTCGGATTGGTCAGGGTCATTTACCCTTCTTTTCTTTTATTAAACAATTCTCCTGGGAAGCAATGATATGTTATCTTTACAGCTTTACTCGGTGCACCAGGTACTTTTTTGTTGAAAGAAATAAATCTCTTAACACCTTCTCATTGCAGTTTTTCTGTCACAATAGGTCTTGGGTTATCTCGGAGCTACAGATAGGCTTTGTAAACTTGGATATGAGGAGGCGCTAGTAGAAGAGGCCATGGAAATGTTCCAGAACTCTGAGATAAAGGTAATTTAGTTTAAAAGAGTTTTGAATGTTATTTGTTCAGTTTTTTGTTTTTTTTTATAGACTTATTTTGATTGATAAATGTTTATACCATCTTTTCCATTATATAAGTATTGCATACTACTATAAGTACCTACCGTACTTTAGTTAAGATTCTGGAAAAATTTGGCACAGGAGACACAAATATAACATTTAATATTTATGCTGTACTCACTCTCATACATTTTCACATGTAATAATGCTAGGTAAGGTTGATATGAATACCCTTTAACACACAGAGTGAACTGTAAAACAATAGATTATTAATAAATATTTGCATGAATCAAAGGTGAAATAAAATTCTGTAAGACTGGCTGCATGCCACAATTATGCCTTGGTGGGGGTTAAGGGAGAAAAAAGTAAAGTTGTTAGTTTCCTTTTACAATTAATTTTCCTACTAAAAGATTAAGGTTCCATTTAGACCTGGGTATTCAAACTCAAATACACAGATGGTCAAATTTAAAAACTCGGAGTAAGTCACAGGCCAACTAACAAGATATAATTACACAAAATGGACTACAAGTAAACTGTACAGTCCATGTATGGTCCCATCACTGTGTTTACAGATCATGTAATTTGCCTTAACTCAGACCCATCCTGGTAGCCATTTCACTAGCTCTGCTTTCCCTGCAGCACCCCTACCAGCGTCACTTGCCAAGCCTCTGCCATCCAATTATGGGAGTAGAGAACTACAGATCTTAACATAGTCTGGCAGTGGGTTCTCACTAAATTCACTCGAATGCACTGCTGAGAAGCTAGGTATCATAGCATGGAAACCAAAAAGCCACTGATGTTAAAGACAAACTCTATATTCCAGGGCAGCATAGTAACATGCTGACTTCTTTTTTGTGGATTTAATTTTTAGTTTTAGGTACCAGAGATACTTCATAATCTTAGAGCTCAATATGAATACTAAATGCAAGGCTGACTATTCCATTGTCCCACCTTAATGTAACTTTACATTTGTCAGACAGGTTTATTCATCCATAGCTTGATATAGAGTTGTATTTATTTGTATAGCATATGCAGGCAATGATTTCTGCTAGAAACAAACTTCTGAGACCATTCCCAGCAACAGAAAAACAAATGACCACTGTACATACAGTGCAGGCCAAATGTTTGGACACACTTTCTCATTCAATGTGTTTTCTTTATTTCATGACCACTTACATTGGTAGGTTCTCACTGAAGGCATCAAAACTATGAATGAACACATGTGGAGTTATGTACTTAACAAAAAAGGTGAAATAACTGAAAACATGTTTTATATTATAGATTCAGGTAGTCACCTGAAATGGTCTTGAAGGAGTTCCCAGAGGTGTGTAGCACTTGCTGGTCCCCTTGCCTTCACTCTGCGGTCCAGCTCAGCCCAAACCATCTCGATTGGGTTCAGGTCCGGTGACTGTGGCGGCCAGGTCATCTGCCGCAACACTTCATCATGCTCCTTATTGGTCAAATAGCCCCTACACAGCCTGGAGGTGTGTTTGAGGTCATTGTCTTTTTGAAAAATAAATGATCGTCCAACTAAATGCAAACCGGATGTGATGACAAATTTCTGTGGTAGCCATGTTGGTTCAGTGTGCCTTCAATTTTGGATAAATCCCCAACAGTGTCACCAGCAAAACACCTCCATGCTTCACAATGGAAACCAGGCATTTTTGATCCATCCGTTCACCTTTTCTGCGTCTCACAAAGACACGGTTGGAACCAAAGATCTCAAA
>CM070034.1:127547660-127588894 GCA_036250615.1 Ptychadena robeensis | reverse complement strand
GGCTGACAGCAAACATGAGGCACTCACCCACCCACCATCACAGTACAATCACAACTAGGGGGCGCTGCCCCACGTATACCAAACCTACCAGATAGCTGCGATGGCCCCGCTGAACCCGGATATTTTGAATTGTTTGTGATACGGCCGCCGACCACCTTGCCGTAACCATGTTCGCAAAACTTGTTCCCTCGCACTCGTGAACGCTGCCACTCTTACGACTGTCAAGGGGCAGTGCCGAACCTTCTGTTAAAAACATACCACGGGAACCTTCTCTGGCCCCCATATCTCCTCAAGTGCTCTGGCACAACACGTACTTTTTCCTCTATTCAAAGGAGCGTCCCTAACAC
The DNA here is from genome assembly GCA_036250615.1 of Ptychadena robeensis. Lineage (NCBI taxonomy): Eukaryota > Metazoa > Chordata > Amphibia > Anura > Ptychadenidae > Ptychadena > Ptychadena robeensis. The sequence goes on along the minus strand of CM070034.1, from coordinate 127,588,547 downwards.
CCCCCACTGGACCACATGACACTGACCTCTCTCCTGAGGGGCCTAACCTGTACCATGGAACCCACCATCAGCACCTCCCAAGAAATTTTTTCACTTCTCAAGCGGCAGAGAAGCTAAATGAGAGAAGTGACGCCGGAGCTTGGAACGGAAGACGAGCTAGGAAGCGGAGAATGAGGGTATTTATAACGAGATGATAGTGTGCAATAGGGAGCTGAAATGATCAACATGGGCTGTGAAGGAGTGGATTACAGCACAGTTGTAAGACCGAGTCAGATTCTACGTATGTGTCGGCTTGAATTCTCATCTGCTCGTCGCACCGACCTGTTGTATGCACCCATCTGTTGCACTCCAAACCTTGGACTTGCATCTGTACAAATCGATTTCTGAAGATCACTCCCTAGAGGGGTCTTGGAGGATTTCACCCGGTCCAGTTCTCAGGTGCCGGTACCCCTTGTTGAGTTAAAGTCATGGGGGGCCACACCCAAGTCGGGTAGGCTTATGCTGTCTCCCCGTTCACGGCGGGGGCTGGTCTATAGGGAAGACGCCCAGCGGAGCCGACTTGGGGTATAACACCCCTGACCTGTGGATCCGGTGATCCCTCGGCAGAACCTCGACCTCAGCTCAGTTTTTAAAGGCTCACTCCGGCCTCACAGTACAGCACAACAACACTCGGATAACCACCACAAACTCCCACGTTACACACCGCCCCACCTGCAAACCCATCTGCACACACGGTACCTTTACGACAGTCCCCCCCTTTCCTCCTCCTTCGATTTCTATTAGCCGACATGGACCCACTTAAACAACACAATCTCCTGCCTCAGTTGTAACATTTTGACCCCCCCCCCTCTTCATCCTTTGCGCCTTACTACGGCTGTACCAAGATCGTAACTTACCCTACTGCGATCCCAGTCACACCGTCAAAAAACCTTACCAGTTTTTCACCTACGACCACAATCTATAACGCGCGCGCCCCACCCTCCTCCCCCGATTCGCTTTTTTCTCTTCCGTCTGACATTCACTTATAAGCATATAGAGTCCCCGTGCTTCTCGGCTCTCCTCCTTCGTCTAATGTGGCGGTCTCTTTTGTGCGCAACATTGGCCCAACACACTTCATTGCTGCGTGCTTTCATTGTGATACGCAAGTCACCCCGTCACCTACGACAAACCTCGTGTGTTTCGGTTTTCTTCTCTTCTTACCTCCTCTTTGGTAGCGATCACGAAGGCTGTGATCTCCCCGGAATGTTCCTCTGGCACACAGTATGTGCCCTTTTTAAATGCTAGCCAAACTGCCAGAGGCCTAGAAAAATTAGGCCAACGCCTGTTACATCTGCCTCATAAAAATGATGTGTCATGATGTGACATTTGATCAGTACAAATCCATTAGGCCTTGGCGCAGCCAGCTGCCGCCTGTTGTAGAAGCCGGCCTACGAACGCTAACATTTGTACTTTGCTTTCCCATGCAGCTAATGGAAAAACTGATAACCAATTTGCCGCGGCTTGAACCTCCTAGTTTTCGTCTTGGCATGTGTCGGAGGATTTCCTCATGATCCAGTCTCGGCTACTGCCCGGTATGCCCTTTATGTCTGTGCTTCTGGGAGATCCACTTTTTTGAGCGATACCCCCCCAAGGAATGTATCAGGCACTCCCCTGTTTGTCTTAGTGCATAAACGTCATCCTCCTCCCACTGTGTTCATACTGTCGCCCCTGCTCGCTCGTAATTTACTACATGCCCTCGTTCATTTTTCAGCGAAGGTTGTGATCTTGGTACTTAATCTATACCCGTTTTTGATTCCGTACGGGCGTGGATCTTCCTTATGTCTCCCCTGTTCCGCTCTCTCATCTTCCTCGTCACCGGCCTCTCGTGTCACATTGATGCCGCCCAGCTATGCACCCACTGAAGCAGCTTGAAGGTCCTTTCTGCGACCAGCCCGACACTAGAACGCACGACCCACGGTCACTACGTAACCGCGCCCTTCTGACACCGATGCAACCACAACCCTCGCTGCCCCCCCGCATACGCTCCTGCGCCACCAGGTCACAGCTGATCCCTGCCCCGAACACCCCAGTACGTCAAGGCCCGGTTGATTCCCCACTCGCCCACTTCTCAGAGTGCCAAATCACTCAGGACCGGTACCGGCCCCGACCCCCCCCGGCCACGTCTGCGAGCCTCGGCTAGACCGTCGTACCCCTCCTCCACGGGTGCGCATCCTCCCCGCCAAGGGCCCCCTCCCCCCCCTGCTGGCCGACTGAGCTCAGGACGTCTACAAACACCGAACCCTACGCGACCATGCCCCTTCCCATTGTCACACCCAGCCACACCCGTCCAGTGAAGCACCCCATGTCCCCTAGCCTGGCCCCCCCCCCCCGCCCGGTCCCGGTCCCCGGTGTGAGTTTCAGTGAGACTTGCTCCCTCCACAGCAGAGGATCTGTCAGTGTCACCTCATTGCAGCAGAACCGTCATCAGTAGAGATCGGACGGACTGTGCAATGTGACATCGAGCCTCTGAAGAATCTTATAATAGCGAGTATGATTGTAATATGTTAGATAATTATGAGCAGAATTTGTGATCGCACCTGAGCCTTGTCAGCCCAAACCTGTGACGCCCACCCTGCACTCTCTTTCCACAGACCACCTAGGTAAGCCCCCAAAGAACAAAAAAGATGGAATCTTTAATATCAATACATAAACTACAACATACCCTAATCCCACAGCACGCCCACCTCGACGTCGAGCAACAGCCGTCTTCTCCCTCTTGGTAAACATTCTACTACTTGGATTTCTGTGTCTTATTTATGGCCGGGGTTCTGTCTCAGTAGTGTTGGCCTCACCCACGTACCAGCGCTGTTTCCCTTCATGCCTTTAGTGATACCGATGGACTCCCCCTGCCAACAGGCCCGACCCCCCACATGCCATGAAACGACCCCCCATTTGCGCATACCAAGCGCTACTAGACTATGCTCGAGCCTATGTCATCTAGTCCGTTCACACCTGCTATCCTCACTCCGCACTGAATGTCTTGAGGGTCTGTTTCTCCCCCCAGCCACCTACAACACCACCGGTACCCAGATAGGTGAACCACAAGGAGCAACGTGGGATGCCTGCTGAGGTTGGTCCTTCCCTCCTCCTACAATCCACATGACTCCTCTTCCAGCGTTGGCCAGCAGGTCCGGGCAACGCGAGGCTGCTAAGGCGTTTCGGTGGTCATGTGACCATAACTCTATCCTCTTCACAACTCATCCAAACACAAATACAAAAAAGTCCTCATTGACAGCTTTCTTCATTGTTGGAGCAGGCAGTCGAACATATGGAGTGTTGAATTCCAACCGCGTCGGTAATGTCGCAAAATTCGACAGCGACTCACGGGACATGTTGTTTCGCCGCCTGCTGATTTCGCGAAAAACTGCACCATGCACGTGTAGGAATGCTGAAATGGACACACACCTTCACTAGCCTGCTATGAGGAGCCTGAAAGCATGGTACTTTGCACAAAGACGTTGCCCACAAACCAGAGATTTAAACACATGTGCCATGCAACATGTGACCATGTGACAACTTGCACCAAATCAATGCCGACCAACAGATTTCTTCCGTTGGTCACACACCAACTTGGCCAATCTCACAGTTGGTAGACGAAGGGTACAAGCCACTGAGCCACCTGTCCGTTAAGGGCAGGACAGGCAGTGCTGGTCCGGTTGTGGCTCTCTGCATTTCAAGGAAGTCAGCCCCAAGACAGCGTGACACTGTCGTATCACGGGAGATGTGGAATAGCCCCTGGGGAAGCCTGAACGGGGTGCAGATCATGTGGAGCCAGACACATCAACAGAAGAAGGACTCAGCCAAGGAGGATGAGTAGGAGGAGTAGAAGAGGTAGGCAGCAGAAGACTGCCTAAAGACAAGTCCTGCGGTGTCACAAACAATCGGACTGCAGAGCCACGACATTCCATGCTGAGGCAGCTGTCAGCAGTTTACCCAAGCCGCAGTGATACGTGAGACCTTGCCCGGACCGAGGCTTTGCAGACCAGGTATCAGTTGGTAGATGGGACCCTTGCCCCAACACTGTAGCCAGAGATGCCCATGATTCTTATTCCACAATGGGAATAAAGATTGGGGATTGCCAGTTTGCTGAAAAAAAATTTCGACCAGGGTACTTCCACCTGCGGTGTCCACAAGAAGCACACAAATTTTTTGAAGGCTCAGACTACAAACCAGCATGGTATGGTAAAAAGCATGCGAGCATCAAAGAGCTCCGACCAAGCCAGCTGTCAGAACGCGGGCAAGGGCGTGACTATGTACATCGGTTTTGTACGATCAAAACAGGTCCTTCACGACACCTGACCGTGGACCAGATGAGCTGGAGACTGCTCAAAGCAAGAGGCGAAGGGCTGTTGTTGAGAGGGGGCAAAGAGGGACAGCAGGGGTTGGAAGTGGCTGAAAGATGCTGGAACAAAGGAGGAGGAGGGATGGCTTCGAGTGTGTGTGCTGACTTGTAGAACCTGTGTTATCCACTAGGCGTTGTGATGCGAGATCATGTGCCTTACTCAAAAAGCAGATTGTACCGAAGTGGGTTTGGACTTCACCACGACTCAGTATAATTTTTGCACACGTTGCAAAATGGCATCATGCTATCAGCGCAGGAAACACACAAAAAGAATGCCACCAATGCATGAGCTTTGCATTGACGGCATACAATAAGGTGGTGGACAAAAAGACATGCGTTGATTGGGTGCTGTCGGGCTGACCCCAGGTGGCCGATAAATGCTTGCCTGACTGTGCCACTAGCTCCTTGCGATGAACTCCCCCTGCTTACAACTCGTCTCCTCCTTCCTCTCTGTCTATCCATCATGAACTTATCCCCCTGTTCTTCTTCTCTTGGTGGGGCCACCCACGTGACATCCCACGGACACATCGTCCATCACATCATCATCATCCATCAAACAGTTTCACTCTATCCGGAAGACAGCAGGGGGTAACAAAATCATCGTCATCCACACCGACACCGCCATGTGTGTAATAAGCTACCATGAGAGACATGTCCATGTTCATCTACATGCTCTGGCAATAAATGGTTAGACAAATCAAGTCATCTCTTCTTCAAATGGATGTGAAATACAACTCTCTGAGGATAAAAATTTAGCGAGGGGTGGTGCTAGTGTTGCTGGACGGCCAGGCAGAGTGAGCAACATTGAGAACGGTGTCAGCAGACGAGCATGCGGCAGGATGAGTGCGTCAAGGGTCCAGAAGTGGTGGATGTCGAAGTATGGGTGTCATGTGTAAGCCAGTCAACTAAGTCCCCAGCATTTCTTACAGAATGGTAAGTGGCCTCTGAAACAACTGGCATTATTCTAGGGACATATGTAGTAATACCCTTTATGAATAGGGTGAAAAAATTGCCGGGGTATTACCCTGCCAACAGATAACTGTGGCTGAGGCACTGGCACAGACACAGTTGGCACACGGCGTAATGGCATGGAAAGCACGTGCAATATATATAATACCCTAAATAGGGTGAAAAAAAATCCCCTGGGGTAACAAAGTGCCACAGAAAATAGGGTGGGCAACTGGGCAGTTGGTCGCACACACAGCTGGCCACGAGAGCATGAAGCGATGAAAAAGCCGTGCAATATATCATTAATTACCCTAACAAATAGGGTGAAAAAAATTCTCCTGGAAAAGGTAACAAAGTGCAACAGATAAATATGGGTGGCAAAACTGGACAAGAGTGGGCGCGCACACACACAAGTTGTTTTTTTTCCTTTTTTTTTTAGCACGAGGCCTGAAGCGATGGAAAAGACTGGCAATATATATAATACCCTACAATAGGGGAAAAAATCCCCTGGGTAAACAAAGTGCCACCAGATATGAGCACTGGAAGTAGGCACTGTGTAATAGTGGCTTGCAGAACACGGCCAAGCAGGCATGAATGCCAAGCCAGCAGGCAAAACAGCGGTAGCAACAAAAATAGCCTAAAAAGGGCCTTTGGGGTTCTTTGCAGGACTCTGTCCTGACAGCAGACTAAGAGCACTGAAGAAGAGTAGACTGTAAGATAACACTGAACACTGCCCTAGCTAATGGTTCCCTATGCAGCAGCAGCAGCACTCGTCCTAACTCTCTCCTCTTCCCAGCCAGCATGTGAAATGGCGTCCCTGTACTTGCTAGTGTATAGGGGTGTGAGGGTCTGTTGAGTTGGGGGGGTGTCATCTGTGGCGTTGTCTGCGACTGTGACTCACAGGGGTCAAAATTTCTTAACATGTAAAAGATAGGGGGCGGGTCGAACCTCGCCATATGTTTGCGAAAATGCGCGAATGTGAACATGCGAGTGCGAATAGTCCGGCCATCAATACCAAACACATCTTCTGGTGCTATCTAAGTAGCTCACTAAAAATGTTAGTGTTTCAGGCAATATTATCTGATTCTCAAATTCAGCCACATGCTTCAGAACCAGTGAATGGCGCTTCATAGTGCAGATGGACAATGACCCAAAGCATTCTGCCAAAAGAGTTTTTGAAGGGAAAGAATGAATGTTATGGCCAAGTCAACCACCTGACCTGATCTGATTGAGCATGCATTTTTGTGAAGACAAAACTGAAGGAATGCCCCAAGAACAACACACAGGAACTGAAGACAGATAAGCTAGCCATACACTCTTCGATAAAAATTACGATCGATAAAAACCGATCATGTAGCAGTTTATGGCCTGAAATCTGCGCATGTCCACATGGTACGACAGATAAAATATGATTCTAATTCTAATGGCCTGGGAAAATCGGGCAAGTTCATAATGTTTTACCGACCAATTAGTGCTGGATGTGCTATTAGCACTGTAAGACTTCCGCCGCCGGCATGTTGCTGCCGCTGACATGGTGGCTATTCAGCATAGCAGCCAACGTACTAGAGTTGTCCGCATGAAGACAGTATTTTATATATATAACTAATAAATATAGTTTACTTGAACTGGACCGGAGGATTTTTAAAGTTGTAGTGTATATTTTATTTATGATATTAGATCGTAATCATTTTTACGATCACCAACACTATATCTCAGTGTAGCACCATACTAATGTCATGGTATTCAAATTCCCAAGACCATGACTTTGTTTGCTATAGGTTTTGATTAAAGATAATTACAATTGTACTAAAATTTATTAGTATATGTAGTAGGTAGTACCACGCATCTATATACATCATAATATCATCTACATAGTATATACTACACTACTAATCTGTTGTCTGTAACATATAATATAATCTCTATTATTGTTTATCTGTAATATTATTTATATATCTGTGTTTATAGGATTAAAATGATATATTTTATTATTTTATTTACATTTAACATCCATTTTAAAACTCACTTGTCCGATATAAACGGCCGATTATTTCAATGACATTTCAAGACATAAAACCAGAAAAATTGATCCAAAAATTGGATTTTCCATGTGGTAGTATTTTACCGAAAATTACGACTCCGACGTTGGGATAACCTGTCAGGTTTATCGTCGTTTTTTTTCGGTGTGTGTATGGCTAGCTTTACAGTAGAGGCCTGGCAGAGCATCACACCAGGGATGAAACCCCAGCGTCTGGTGTATATGTCTATGCTTCCAGATTCAGGCTATGTAATTGACTTAACCTCTGAGCGTTTCACCCTTGCACGGTTTTTTTCATTACCGTGCCACGGGCGATTTCCCTGCTCAGCTGTGGAGGACCTCACACATAAGTCCGGCGTCACTGGAGACGCTGACCTACACTAAAGAAAAGCGTCGCCCTCCAGTTAGCGGAGGTCTATGGCGCCGCTACCCCGCCACCTTCGTGTCAAACCGGTGACGCGATCGGGGGCGGACCCGGAAGACAGCGGACATACATGCCCCGACTCTCTCGTCTCCTGCTTCCGACCTCCGCCGTATAGCAGACACGCGCGCAGACCTAGATGCTGTTGGCTCTAGTTAAATGGCGCTCCTGAGTTTCATGGATGCCATGACTCACGCCCCTCAGAAGGTGAAAACGCGATTTGCAACCTAATCTGTAGAAAAAACCCCGGACAAGTCCTTGATTTGTTATGATTCCCTTGCCCCCCTCATCTTTCACCTATTTATCTGTGTGTACCCTTAAAATGTGGCGATCCCCCCTCGGCACATAGTTGCCAACATCTGTAATTCCCTACACCTTTGTCATGCACAATTTGGATTGCCTAACCACCAACCTTTTATACACATTAACGAGCGACTTGTCCTTGCATCAGACAAGTCTGTTTTAATTACCACAATTCCGATTGTCGGTTGAGTGTATAGGGCCCAATAATGTTCCTAGAGTATTTGTGTTCAGATTGTCCCAACTATTATTGAGACCTCTGACCTGTAATATAGGTTTATACCAACCTACTTTTGTACCATCCTGCCGTGTCCCACCTCGCATCTTGGCTACGCCACGTTACACCTGACACCACTCTGCAACCATCTTCGATAAGCCGCTCCCCCCCATAGGACAGGCCAGGACTTCCCCATGAAACTCCTTCTGTACATACTCCAACTTTTGTCTCTGATCACAACAAACCCACCCGTGTAATAGGAGGACCTTTCTACACCTTCCAACTCACTATGTATTATATCAGGGACGCGTCATCTACTACATCAGTTGTTGGTCTGGTAAGTGGTGCATGAAAGTCTGGAGTACTGGAGTCTGCACCCCCTGTCTGTATGGGGGGCCTTGGGTCGGGCTGTTAAGACATAGAAGCTTTACAAAGATGTTGAATTGTTTGATGCAGCTCCGAGACGATGACGACACCAGTGCCCTTGTGTGCCACGTCTTCAACCCAAGAGTTGCGACGCGGGCCTCCCTCTTTCTCAAACTCTCCGTCCTGATCTCTGAAGTTGGCCTTCATGCCAAACAGGACACATGAACAATCTTCCCAGAGCACTAGAAATCCAGTCAGGAGCTATGCACCAGAGACGCACGCTTAACATACCATTGGGATACCCAGTCACCAGTCACAGCCCGAAGAGAACGAGCAGATTTATTTCTGGATTAGGGGCGGTCTTCTAAGTAGACCCGGTAAAGACAGGAAGGGGATAATACGAGAATGTTCATAAAACATACGTCCACGGGCACATTACCAGATCTCGATTCCAACATGCCATCAGAAACATGAGATATCGATCTCCGCTTAACGGCCACACATACCAACTTCAACGGCCACTACTTCCTGACTACAATATATCCGCTTAAAAGGGCACGATGCCTTTGGTAATCATCCCTCTTACACCCCCTCTTTTCCCCCTAACAATAGCCATATCACCTATCCCCACTACAAATCCTACCCCCTCTTCTTCCTCCGCCTCTCATATCACCCTACACTCACCGCACTCCCTAGTCTCTCATCCTCCAGCGGATCCTCACCTCCCCGACGACCCTTTTAAACAATTCACACACCTATAATCATTTCACATTTTCTGTCTCTCTCTCTTCTCAGGCCCTACAGCTGCCCAGGACCCGACATCGAACCAGGTCAGACATGACCACCTGGGAAGCGTAACTGACAGGATGCTCCTCTGGATCGTAATAATCGATTTTTAGTCTAAAAGTTTGTGCCGACGTTCACACTGGGAAGGCCTGTCATGGTGTTAAAGGTTGAGTCTCTAGGCTGGGAGCGCTTTACAAACAAAACAATCTGACTTAATAGCCGAAAACTTGTGCAAAGACTGACTAGCACAGAGTAATGAATTGGTATGTATGTTTGAATTATACGCCAATTTGTGTTTAACGCTTGTACTGAGCCTCCTGCCCGGCCCCCATCCACTGCATATCTTCAGATATAGCTCTGATCCGACCCCGTACATTCAGAAGTCGGCTTGGCTTGATTGCTGGCGGTGGTGGCCTGGAGGTAACTGAGGACATGGGGCAAGGGGTATGCGATAGTCAGAAATACTGTGTCTGACATTCGTATACTAAACCTCCCGGCGGGTCTAATAGTAACGTTTGTGTGCGCGTCGGCATGTAGTATGTCATGAAGCGGTGATGTGACTGAAGCACGCCATATGGCTCTTTTTACAGACGTATTTATCGGAGGTAGACAGCTATTTGTTGTACGTATTTTTTTGCTTTCATTGCTTTTGAGGGCGCTCCTCCTGCTTTGCCACTATTAAGGGTCTCCATCCACAGGTCACCAGCTGGCTTTGGGTCAAATGTAACTCTCACAGTACACCATTTGATCCCCCAGATCTCAGTATATATCTCAGTATCATATCTCAGTAGTGCAACTTGTTTCTTATCAGATTTTACCCTTAAATGTGCCTACTCTGACTTTCATTCCCCAGATCTCCAACACCCTTATAAGTCCAATCTTTTTTTTTAATTAGTAATTTACATTTCCAATTTGACACCCCTAACTGCAAACCTTTATAGTTATTAAGGTTTCCCTGTGGTTATCCAAGTGAAATAAATCATATACATTTAAAAATAAAAAAAATTAAAAAAATAAAACTTTTACAGTAGTGTATACCTGATGAAGTGCAAATTGCAATATCAGCTTCAGCCACCAGATGTCACTAGAGAGCACTTGCCATCAAAGCACACAACAGGGAGGAGGGGGAAGCTCCGTGTATGTCTCCCCTATCTGTGTGGCATGCAGATGAGCTTAGTAAGTGTAATAAAGGTACGCAGAGCTAGATTTTAGACCATTTTGCGTACCAGCATACTACTTATGTGCACACTGTTTATGGTGCTAATTTCAATCTGTGGAAATGCAATAAAATCTGCAAATGTACCACTCATCCCTACAAGTATGGAATAAGGAATTACAAATTGCTGCTATAACCATTAAGGCTTTAAATAGATGACTTTTCTTTTTTTAGCCTTTTGTATATAGTCATCTTGTTTCCCTTAGGAAATAATCCAGTGCTGGTTTTATAGCTGCTGCCATGAAGAACAAGAACACTGTTCCTGTACTAGGTGCATGTAACTGTTCATTCTATAAATAACACTGTGGGCAAATTATGATTTACTGGGTTCTGAGTGAAAAAGTGAAATGCTGTGTAGGATGATTCGTAATTTAAATATCTCTTGGTCAGTATTGTTATTAGAAGTGGACTTAATGTACAGAACAGGGATCAGGAAGAAAACCGAGGAACTTGGGCCAACAAGGATGTGCTCATGTGTTTGGAATGAAGAAACAGTTTGTCTGTGATCAGCTTGAAAAAAATCGATCTTTTTAAGTCTATCAAAGTGAATTGCTTCCTGCCAACCTAGTACGATTGACCACAAGTGATCAAACATAAAATTTATCAATCAGCGACCGGGCATGTTGGTAAATTTCAGTAGATCGTACAAGTATCTGACGGTTTTCGATCATTTTGTATTTAATTTTACTATGGAGCATGCGCACCAATCTAAGTAAAGGAATCAAATGGTTTTAAATCGATGACCCTGTGTGGTGGTACAATCGATCAATGTTATTTAATTCACACAAGACAATCAAATCGAAGAACGATCGTGCAAAGGTCTTCCTTTGTACGGCTACCTTTAGACACACAGCCTGAGGCAGCCAAGTCATTTTATTTGCAAGTGAGTTAATATTCTACCATAAATTTCCAGTATGTCCACACTTGCCAAGCATCTCCGGTTTCCAGAGACCGGAGCTTTCTGATCCTCATCCCTGGCAGCCGTTGTGTTTAGGAATGCTTATACCGATTTCTTACAATCTTTTTACACTAGCTTGACATTTATTTGTTTTGTGCATTTTGCTGTGAAACAATTACCTTAGCATAAATTATTGGATTTTAGTGTTGTTGCATTTCTTGCTTCTGATTAATACTATGTTTTTCTTTATTAAATATAGAAGAGAATATTGTATAACAGTATGTAGAATATAACTGGTCTCTTTGGAATTGTAACATTCTTACTGCAGCCTTTGAAACTGGACTGCCAAATAAGTGTACAATGTCAGCATACATATGTCCCTAGAGCAGTGGTTCCCAAACTGGGGGGCGGGGAGGTATTCCAGGGCGTGCAGGCCCTCATTCTTAACCTGTGTTCGAATAGGGAGGGGGGCTCCATAATGTTCCTAAATAGAAAAGGGGGGGGGCCTGCAAGGAAAGTTTGGGAACCACTGCCCAGGCATGCAGCCCTTTGGGCGTTCTTTGGTCCTCCCCCAAAACCTTACTGTTATTGCATAGGCCATAGGAACTCACCTGTCCTCCAAACACCCGCTGACAGGACCTTGCCCGGGAACTTCTTAGAGTGGGAAGAGGAGGAGAGGTGATAAACTTGTGTGATAGTCGTACATAAAAGCCAATCAGCAACCCAGATGGTGTCTGAGCAAGTCCCTCTCCTCTTCTCCTCTAGTGTTGGTGGGGCAGTAGCAGACTGGTGAGTGCCTATGCTCTCTCTATTTCACCAATGAACGAAGGTGATTGTATAATATATATATAATATAACCTTTATAAGCAGTATAGGTTGAAAATGTTATGTGCGGCCCTTTAGTGATGCTGAGGGCCGCACTTGTGGCCCTCCATATCAACTCAGTTGGCCACCACTCCCCTAGAGAATGGTGTATATATGGATGTATTGTACCACCCCCATGTTATGCTTATAGGCAACCATCTGGCAAATGCAATATGTCGGCTGGGAAGATCAAATAGATAGTTCCCAATCTTTTTCTAAATCATCATCTAAGTCATCATGTGCTATGTAATTATCATTTTCATTTGCAAAGTTTAAGCACAGAAGTGGAAACTATATATATATATAGTTGATAGGCTAAGATGATCCATTGTGATCATGTAGCACTTCATGTTGGTAAAGAGTTAACCATCTAGTCATCATCTTGTTTTAATAAGGAACACAATAAAGCAGATAATCCTTCCAGGCTGAGCTTTTAGCAGGGTGCCTTAAAATAGTGCGCAGGGCTAGGGGTGGTGGGGGAATGTTGGGCTGTGTTCAAATATGAGTCACAATTTTAAACTCAATGTTTAATATCTTAAGATGGAAATAGCTGGGAATATACAGCAGGATTTTTTGAATACATACTGTTTGCTATGTTTTTCCTGCATAACAACATCAATCCAGTTTAATTAAATGTTAAATGGAACTTCAGCTGACTTTGAAGGTTTTTGTAATGAAATAAAATATATACCTTTGGGACTTTGGTCAACAATGAGTCTTTTAAGTCAATAATCTGAACAGATGTAAACTGCCACAGTTACACTACTAATATCTGATCTATGTTCTCTGCAGGCTGCTGAATACCTTCGCCTTTTACTTCAGTTCAATGACATGGGATTTCAGCAGGAAGACATCAAGGAAGTTCTCTTGGTTTATGACAATCACAGAGATCGATCCCTGGAGGAACTCATGATGAGAGCACAGTGAAAGACAAGCCAAGTATACATAGAGGGATACCAGTCATTAGGATAGTATGGATTCCGCATTTCTAGTTTAAAAGACTGGTAAAATTGTGTTTAAACAAGGTTTTTACCTTAAATTTAGAAGGATTGCATCAGACTGAACAAACTGTTTTTCATTTGTGACTCAATGCCAACCTTTCTCAATAGCTATAACCTAAAATCTGAAGTAAACAATGTAATATTTCCAGAATGGATATTAGAGTACTTTGAGTCCTTAAATGGATATCTAAACCCAAAACATTCTTTGATTTAGTAAATTATAACATTCTACACAAAGAAACTCCTGCAGAAGTTTTCATATAAGTACTTTTTTACAAATCTCTGCACACAAATATTTGTATATGCTTATTGTGTTTAGTTTCTCATCATCTCATCTCAGTTTTTATTAAATTGACTCTTTCCTTGTAAAATGGGTATGATGTGAACATAGCATAGAAAGGATTCTTGGTTGTGTTGGGTTCCTCCTTGTGCATTGAATTGGAGAACGATTGTTTTGGCGTTTTGTTGCGTCACCTCGATGAGATAACTTATTGATTGCACGGGAATCGACCCATGTATGGGGGGCGTTAGGGTGAATTTAGAGGGTTGGTTGAAAACAAGTTGTTTTCACCGGCTTTCTAAAATTGTGACTGCCGGTCTAACATGACATTCTGTATGCCCTGATTGGTTTTCAGGAGGTTGCCCATAAGGATGACATGGGGACTGTGTTAGTGATTGACACCTAACCACAGCACACAATGTGTGCAACCGCTACTGACTGTCAGTCATCCTAAAACAGACTATGTGAAAGCAGATTTAGTGGAGAGGCTTGGTAGGTGGTCAGACAACTGAAATGGGCTAAGAGTGTGGGTGATCAGAGACCACAAAATGCTTGTGGCAGCTCCATTCAGTCCAAAAAATATGAACCTTATTAAAGTACCAAGGGGTTGCTAGAGAAACCTGTTACATCTTGATAAATAACAATAACTGAACTGACCATTTTTTTTCCTGATTCTCATCTTGAATGTGTAACGGTTGAAGTCGCCCTGTGTCTCTTTCTCTACTCTAAACAGGTCTATACAGGTAAAATAAATAAAAACTGACTATCGTGGTCTCTTTGACTTTAGCACTGCATTGTATTGTTGTAAAACTCATTGTAAATAATTGTTTTGAATGTAGCTTTTATCTGAATTCTATTCTTAATGTGAATTTTAGTACTTTTTCCTGCAAAATAAATTGTGACAACGATATTCATTTACGGTCTGTCAAGTTAAGCATGTGTAGCATGAAGCTTTCCTTCTGTAATTTTTATCTCTACAACAGATTCCAGGCAGTTATTACTGATGACAACACACATCACGTTCCACCAAAAGAACTAAACCCATTACTGTTTCATCATATTTATGTCAAGGGTCATAATAAAAATACAATTTTCTATTTTTAAATATATGTTTTGCTGCGATACTGAGATGCCAGTAACAACCAGACTATTATGTGCAACATTTCTGTTTTTCTTTGCAGCAGTCATTTTGCTATGACAGTGTAAGGTTCAGGAATTAACCAACGCCAAGAGATGGCTTTAACCATGCTGAAGAACTTTATTCAAACACCGGGGCACCAAGAGGGTCTCGTAAACGTAGGCAGGCCGAAACAGTCTACACCGAACAATAGTCCACAACAGTCCAATGCTAAAGTAATCGCCAGTAGATGAGCCGCCGACAGGCTACTCAGACTGCCTTACCCATGTGGGGCAGGGGGTAGCAAGGCCAGGGAGTTGGGGACCAGGGAGTTGGGGCCGGCATCCACCTCACTGGAATACTGGTACAGGTCGGCTGGGAGGGCGGCTGGAGTTGCTGCACCTGTAACCAGTCACACCATCCCCATTAGGCCCTTCCCCACTTGGCACCTGACCAGGGTCCGTCCCTTCGCTTAAAAAGACTCCCAGCCCCGGGGCATCATAGGTTGGTTTCTTAAAGGGGACATCACCCCCACCTTGCAATTCCCTGTCACTACAACTTATGATTGTATAAGGGGCCATGAAGCTGGAGATTGTCACATCTTCTTTCACTTATAAAGATATCAAATCAGTAAATAATAAAAATTAACCATGTACAGGTTCTAAAACTTAACTTTAACTTAATAGAAACACACAACAGATTTTGCTGTATTACTATTAAAAAACAAAAAAAGCCAAAATGGAGAAGGCATGCGTGTAAAACTTAGTAAACTTCTAAAGTACACCTCCAAATTATTCAAAAGCTGGTAGAACCACATTTATCGTTTAAGTGAGTCTCTCGCATAATTTGAATCAAATTAGGCCCATTATTCTTTACAACATTCCATTAGTTCACTTAGGTTTGCAAATGTTAATGTATGCATTTGTTCCATAAAAACATTTCTTTTGAATTGAAGTTTAGATTTTGGCTGGACCATTACATTGCTTTTAATATTTTTTATTTTGTTATTTTGTAGATTTAGAGATATGCGTGGGATAACTGACCTTTTTCCTGAATCAAAAAATGGCTAAGCTTTACCTGTCCCACTAATGGCCTCACGTTTTAGAGTTTATTATTAAACTAATGACTGAAGGATCTCCTTGTGGCTACAGAACAAGTCCAAATCATAACCCTTCCAATAGACCTGCTTTACAGTTGGCATGAAGTGTTTATGGTGTTTGTTTTTCTCTAGTGCATTATTGGAAAACATCTCCACTTTGACCTTATCTGTCTAAAGGACTTTATTCCTTAAGTTTTGTGGTTTATTTAGGTTCAACTCTGGAAGCCTTAGCTGTTCTGCTATGTTCTCCTTTGAATAGAAAAAACATTTCCCTGGCAAACCTTCCACCTGCTATGCACACGTCGTCGTGTTCTAACTATACTATCATAAAATATGTCACTTAACATGCTAAGGAAGGCCTGAAGAGAGGTAGCTCTTGTGTTTTTATTCACTCAATAATCAAATCAAAAGTTTAAAACAGAAGGGGGGGGGGTCTTTGCAGGGGAAGCAGAGGGGATATCACTGCCATTAAAATTGAGGAATCAGTGTCAGAGTTCATTTGTTCAGAAATCATTGAAAATGATCTACCAATTAAGGCCAGAATTATTAGCCCCTCCCCCCCTTATGAAATTAGACATTACTCTTGATTTCTCCTTGAAAATGGCCATTAACAACAAGATTTTATTATTTTGGAAACAAATACACTATAAAAAAGCCCCCTTCATATAATAAGGATATTTTATTGTTGCACTGAGTTGAAACAAGAAAGAGCTAAATTGAGACATCCAAAGTGATAAGTCCCCTGGCCATTAATAGTCAATAGTACCCTTTCTGAGCCACAACTGACAGCAATCTCTTGGAGTAGTGTTCGACACGGGTCTCCATTGCAGATTGTTCTAGCTGCTCAAAATTGCATGGTTTTCCAGCATAGACATTCACTTTGAGCACCTGCCACAGATGCTCAATACGATGGAGCTTTGTGCAGGCCACTCCAGGATCTTGGTTTTGGTGTCCTTGAGGAGCTGTTGGACTAATTTCAATGTTTGCTTTGGGTCATTATGTTGTTGGAAGACCCAGCAATGTCCTAAGCCTAGACTACGAGCAGATTTTTGCATATTCTCCCTCAAAAAATCTATTTTCTTTTTACCTGAATCGATCAACCTAAAGTGATCCAATAGTCTATAGTACAGTGGCTGATGTGTTTTCTTGGTATTTCAGTTGATTTGTATCTGATTATAGGATGGAGAATGCGCACGGGGCTAAGGAAAGAAATTGTTTATATTCTGTGGCATAAAAGGAATAGTCAATTAAACATGATAACTCCAACTGTGTATGTCCAGCTTTTACTCTCTTCTTAGGGCAGGAGCATGAGTGTTCGTATTTTTGTTTTTAAACCTCTTATGCAATTTTAGTTGTATGGATGGATAAAGCATGACACAGTATCATGTGGTTTTTGTCAAGTCCAGATATATAAGTTGTTTTTATTTTTTTTAAGAAAGTAGGTGTACTTTCTTTGTCCCGTGGTGTTACGATATATAAGATTACCATTACAGTTCATGCCTCATTACCTCTTTTTCTCAGCTCGTAATCCTCATGTAACTAACATAAATTGTCAAATGAATGTGGAAATGAATTAGGACTTCTGATCAATTAGATGCCACTAACGTCTTTACTGTGGGAATATGGGCTAAATGTCTCACCAGATGTCTCAGACTGGGAATGTGAAATGGATGTATTACACACACGAACATATCCTAGACGGCAGGACTGAAGTTAATATTCAAAGGTAATTATGCTGATAAGTAATTCTTAAGTACGGCGCATTAGCCCATAATAAGAATGTTATTTTAAGTATAATGGATCCTTATATGGCCAGTCCATTCCCTGCATCCCTCTTGCCAGGATGAGGTCACTGCTTCAGTGTATGAACTCTGCAGAAGCTCGGAGTAGAATAACCTCCTTTTCTTACCTGAGAAAAGTTAGTGTCATGCAGCCTGGACTCTAATGAACAGAGAAGGGACTATCTGTTGCTTTTTTTTATTGTATGAACGATGCAGTAAAATATATGAATACACAGTATCAAACAAGCTAAAATGTAACAAACTACAGACAGATGTGATGTTATTCCATGTTCTGCTGACACAGCAGCAAGGGAATATCAATACTCCCTCAACAATTGGAGCAGGAGCGCCCTAGTCCTTGATAGGTGGTTACAAGTAGAGAATTCACCATAAAGGGCTAGAAAGACTGGGTAACATAACCTGCTAATGTAGGGGTGGGCAATTTTTTTTAATCATGGGCCACATTGGCTTCTTAAATGTGATAAAGTGGCCAGACCAAGAGGTTGTAATGGTGGCGGTGATTTGTGACAGGTGACATTGTTGTCTTTTTTAATTTCCTGCACTTAAAAAAATGCTAATTTATTGCAATGAGCAGAGATAATTTCTATAGAATGCCTGTTGTTGATATGAGGATGCACCCACAGTGTCATCACATGATCACAACACTGGATCGTCCTCAAGGCATTATGTGCACTCATTGCAAAGGACAAGCGTAGGGGAGTATCTGTTCAACAAAGTGACAAATGGCCAGAAAAGAAAGCTTAATTCTTATCTGTTGTACAATTTAAATCTAGCTTAATAATACACAGCCATTTATTCCAAACTGCATACAGCTGGTTCAGGCTTCTTGGGTTTCATCAGTGCCGTGCATGGAAACCATGGCTCAATAGAAGGTTATGAAACTAAACACAAGAAATTCTTCCATCTGAGTGTAAAGAGGGCTTATCTGTGCTATGCACTGCTTGAATCGAGTGCCTTTTAACCTAGTGTTTGTGACGAGTCCAGCTCGATAAGTGCTGACTTGCTCAAAGTGCACTCGACTAGCTGGACTCGTCCAGCGCTGATTGCTGCCCAGCGACGCTCACTCACCTGTCCATGCGTCCACGGCGGCCCCGATTGGCTGGATGATGCTTCCTGGACGGACCCCTTCCCCCCCGGTGTTACGTACGTAATGACGTCACACCGGGAGGCAGCATAGAAAACTGTATTCATTGCTGTTTGTTTTCTAAAACTTACCCTAATGAAGCATTGGTGAAGCTTCACCGATGCTTCCGGGTAAGAAAGCAGATCCCTCCACCCCCGTTGGGTTAAACCTTATGATGTCTCACCGAGGGAGGCTGGATTTTTTAAATTGAAACCACACGGCGGGCGGCTTAGAAAGCTGTATTCAGTTCAATTTCAAAGTACCTAGAATTTGGTCCAAATTTAGAGGGGAATTGTACTGCATACAGTGTACAGACATATTTTGGGAAATTACAGGCCTACAACATAAAAAAAATAAATTAAAGTCTATGCTGTGCTTTTGGTATGGAAATCTGGACCTCAGCAGTGTGCTAGGGAGGTTAAATGACCACTATGGTTGTTCTTCTCTATTTGGCTCCTCTATTGGGGACCATTGTTTCCATGAACTGCACTGATCAGCTGGATGCAGTTTGGAATAAATGGCTTTGTACAATTGAGCTATAGTTGCACTGTATACAAGTGGTGGCTGATGGAATGTAAAGGAATAATTTGCATTTCTCTACCCACTGTCATAAAGTGAGGAATGTCCCTTTTACTTTTGGGTTTTTCAACTATGGAAGCATTGTGCAATGGTTCACTTGTTTTGTCAGCCCTAACTATCCTGAATGGGTCAGTCGTTGAGACTAAATATAGAGATGGCATAGCACTTTATCTGTGTCCCTCTTCTGCAGTGAAATAAATACAGCCTCTGTACTGCAGCACTGACCTATCAGTGACAGACCCAGCACAATAATTGGGGCGGAGGGGGTGCCGATGGAAGTGGAAGCCACCCCTCATTGCCCCATCGCTGTTGAGCATTTCAACAAAATCTCTTTGTTCAACACAGGGATTTTAGTAAACATGAAGGGCTTTACATATGTCTACTCCCTGACTTTCAATCCCCAGATGCTCCAACACCCTTTTTGGATCAGTTATTTACAATTTGACACCACTATCTGCAACCTTTCATAGCTATTAATGTTTCCCTGCGGTTATCCCAGTGACAGAAATTGTATGCGTTTAACAATAACAACTGAAAAAAATTGCAAATCTGAAAAATGAGACTACATCCAAGCAATATTTGATTGGGGCTTTTAAGAAGGAAGAATTGTGCTCAGGGACCTGAAAATTTGCATGGATGTAGTCCAAGGTTCTACCATGCAGAGTTTCAAAGATCTATGTGTTCAAATTAGGATAAATGACAGCATGTACTGTATGTAGCAGAGTAGTGCTTAATGCTCATAGGGAAGCTGTATTTTAGCTGAAATTTAATGTATAAGTGTTGTAGCTAGAGGGGTGAAACTCGGGCTGTAAATAGTAGTAGGACAGCATTACTGACCCTGAAAGTTTTATCATTATACTATAAATGGTTTTCATGCTATGAATGTTCAAATTTAGTGTAATACAGGTTTATTTAGCTTCGTGTCTACAGCATAGAGAGGCAGAGGGTGTGTCCTGTCCTGAATTTGATTGGCTGGGGAGGACATATCTGGGGAGGAGTTACAGGAAGCACAGATCACAGAATTCAGCTCCTCTCCTTCGCTTCAAAGCATTGGCAGGAGGAGAGGAATGAGCCGGGGGCAAGCGGCGGACGCCGGTCCACATGAGACCCTATTTGGGTCCGGATCTGGACCGGGGTCCGCCTATTGAGGACCTATGGTGTAGGCAGCATGAATGACATGGTTTCTACCAGGATTAACAATGGTATTTCATGTGTTCAGATCAAGGGGTATTTCATGTTGGTGGTAGACCATAAGATACTTCATAGGGTGGAGGGCAGGGATCTGGGCGTTTCACCAGGAGACCCCCACATCACTGGACAGGTTATAGTCATGAGGCACTCTTCATTAACCAGCAGTCTCTTCTTCGTTAAGATATTTAATTGGGTCTGGTTTGGCTTGGGAGAGGGGTTACATTCTCACCATTCAACCACTTACCTTGCTGATCAAGTCTGCTGCAGGGTCTGGTATTTTCTGATAGGGGAGGACCACACTTGTTCATCAGTCCTCTTTATCAGGCTTTGACAGGTTCTATGCCTAGTGGGAGTTTGTTATGACCTGGGGGACATGCTTTTACCAGTCTTACAGGGCTCTATGCCAAAAAGAGGGCCTGGTAGTGGGGGGAGCCCATGTAATTTTTGTAAAAAAAATTTAAACTCACTTAAAATGAATTGCAAGGGGGTACAGCAACACAACACTTACTTAGTAACGGTTGTTACCAACCAAAACCCTACTGCACTATAGACGCAGTGGCAAAGGTGTGTGTAGGAAAGTGGGCCGCCCCTTACAGCACCGGGCACCCCACATACTAGGCCTCCATGACAGCTGCTCCTCCCCGCTGGTCAGGGAGGCCGCTAGGAATAGTCCACTTACTATTGCCTTGCGTCCAGACATCCTTGTCCTCAATCACAGTATATACCCCCTTCCGTCTGAGAGAGCAGCTAGGAACAGCCAAACTATTGCTTTGCAGCCAGGCCTGGAGCAGCTCTGCCAACACAGTCTCTCACCAGTAGCCAGGACAGGCTTTCCTTAGCAGGTCCTTGCTCACATCCCATGAATAAGGGTCCAGTACACGATGGCTTGGTGTACATAGGGTGCCCTTTATTAATGTTCACAGTACCTTATCACAGTCTGAATCTCTCCATGGAAGCTTTCTGGGAGCAGCCGCTGCCAGTTTCAACCTCTGCCCTAGACTTCTCCTCTCAGGTGTCACTCTCGGCTAGGGGTGCCCTTGCCCCCAGCTGGGGGTCAAGGTTGATGTCCTTAGTTACAGCTCTGCACTCTCCAGGTCTCCGGATCTGCAAGCCAGCATGGCCTACTTGCCATTGGATCCTCCCACTGTT
This sequence comes from Ptychadena robeensis, assembly GCA_036250615.1. NCBI lineage: Eukaryota > Metazoa > Chordata > Amphibia > Anura > Ptychadenidae > Ptychadena > Ptychadena robeensis. Next base: position 127,566,771 of record CM070034.1, on the reverse strand, counting down.
TGAGCCTTATAATCCCTCTGTCCCCAGGCTGACCACTCCCAAATGGCTTGTCATGTTAACATCACACACAGGTTCCAGAATGTTTAGGGATGTTTAGTTATTCAAAACAGTGACTCATCAACACACCTGTCCTGCCTGGCAACAGCTACAATACACATCCTGTCAGCTCTAATAAACTACTTTTTTTTTTTATATATATTTTTATTTGCATTTTTTTTTCATGTACAAAAGAAAAACATATAATAATAAAGGTAGGCAGATAGTACACTGTATATCGTACATAGGTATAAGAGGGTGGGGAACAAAAAACAAAAACAAACAATCAAAACTAAACCAAGTAGATACAATAACATCCGCATACAGGTTTATAGACATACGAGAGACCTCCTGTGGAGATCACATGTTCATCAGTACTGCAATGTATCGGGTGTAGTGACCGCGAGAAAAATCCTAGATATATTAGCGGTTGTGACCGAGGTGATCCTTATCCTGAAACCCTAGTGATCCAGAGGGGTCTGTCTGTCATCTTGTAGGGCATGAATGGTGATGTATGGTTCCAACGATGAAGAAACGATATGCTCCCTTACGGATTTATTAGGCAGACAAGGAGTTCTCTGTCAGCATACTGCGACGGGTCTACTGTCCATAGAGGGTGGTTGTCCTGTATCCACTCATGCAAATCCCCTGCGGCTTCATGAGTGCTACATTGAAGGAATTCCCGATGAGGACTTAACCAATGTTCTAACCTCAGGGGGCATATAGCTGAAACAGATATAGAAAAGGGGTCAGTGGTATATTGCCCCTAGGACCTTTGATATATAGTTTTGCATGTCTGACCAAACCGTGAGATATGGGGACATGTCCAAAGGTAATGAACCATGACGGGGTCTCCGTGTCGCATTTGGGCAATAGGGAGTAGGTTTTGATGCAGTCTGCAGAGAATGGTCCCCTGAGGGGTACTTCACGCATAACCTATATGCCCTATGAACCAACTTAAATTGTGTTTTCCTCCAAACCTCAGAGACACATATTTCCGTATTTTTGGTACCCCTCATTGAGACGTGACGGACGTCCGCCTCTCCTCGATAGCGATTTCCCCCAGTTCAGGCATTTGATTGTTCAAGGGGTTTAGTAAAGCTGTCTCTGAGAGCAGCACATAAGGCAGTCGGCCATGTCCGGAGGTGCTATAAGTAGGTCAAACCGGTATGGTCAAAAAAGTCATGAAAGGTCCTTTGGAAATGTGTCCAGGTAGCCCTATTTGTCGGTAATAGAGCAGTGATCGGGTACCGGTTCCATTCCTGGCCTTGGAGCAGAGGTCAGCCCAATAGTCACCGCTCGCTTTCTAGATCATATACATCTATGGCAAATTTAATCCCTCTGTCCCACAGTTTGCGGTATAACCGGGCACATAGTCCCTGCCGGAATCAGGGTTCCCCACCAGTGGAGCTGTTTGGACACCTTAACCGCCCTACGTTCGGGACGGCAGCACCTCGTCAGCGCTCCAACTGCTTCTATCGCACGGGACGAGGTGCTGCCTCCAGTACAATTCTGGGACTCGGGAGAGCGCATACTCACTGCTGTCCCTGTGTCCCCAGCCATGCCCTCTTTGTGGCTGCTCTGTCTTCCTCCCGCCCCCCCCCCCCCCTCTCCGAGTGCGTGATGACTTCACTCGTGGAGCGGCGGGAAGATTTGAACAGTAATACATGAACGCAGTTTTCTATGTAGAGAACTGCTTCAAACTGCCCTATGTAATAAACATCGCCAAAATAAAGTCATGCCTTGCCCAAGATGTGCCCATTTGCAGTAACCCTCTCTTCCCTGGTGTGATTTTATCACATCCCATCACACCAGGTTAGAAGAGGGTTAACTGCAAATGGGCACATCTTTGGCACCAGAGACTTATTTGGGTGATTTTTACTTACATAGCACAAAGAAATTACTGAAGTTCGCTCAAATCAAGCAGTGCGCTAGGGAGGTTAAAGGGAAGCTTCAGAGACTTACGAACCTCCCGGAAGGCCCGAACTGTGTCTCTAATCAAAACATTTCCTTTATAGCCTGAGGAAGCTTACATACCGGGCAGTGTGTAAGCCAGTCCCTTCCAAGGAGCATAATGGCTGCCTCCAGCTGTAGATGGATTGTTGAGAAGTGGATTTTAACCATTCCACTGCATGTCTAAACAGGCTAGCCACATCTGTACAGTCGAAGGTCAGGAAGTCCTCCCCCTCCATTCTGTTTAGTCAGTATAGAGTCTTTAAGAAATAACGCGGTCGCTACCCTGCCCTAGCACACCTTGAGAGCTTTGGTGAGAGTGGCCACGTTTTTGTTTAGGAGGAGAGGGATTGTTTGCAGAGCTACAAAGTTGGGGCAAAACGGTATCATTTTACAGTTAATCCTGCCAATAGGGAAGCGGAAAGTTCGCCTGACTCCAATTTGGCCTTTATCTTGGCCACAACAGCGGGTAATTAAGTTGGTAAAGAGCCGATTGAGTTTTGCCTATTTTAATGCCAAGGTAGTATATAATGGAGGGTATCTTAATAGCGTGGAGTCCACCCAGGCCTCCTCGCTATTTTAGTGAGGAGCACGTTCGCTCTTGGCGGCATTGATTTTAAAAAAACTGCCTTGTGCCCCGAAAGTTGTAATGATCTCCTATCCAGAGGATATCTCTAGCGGGTAGCAGAGACAGTAAAATGTCGTCGGCGAAGAATGCTGACGAAGCAGTGTTTCCCAACAGGTATCCCCTCCGCTTCCGGACAGGACTCTATTGTCTTACCAAAGGGTCTATAACCAAGTTAAAAAGAAGAGGGGATAGTGATCATCCCTGTCTTGTGCCTTTCTCAAGTCTAAACTACATTTAACCCACCATAGTAATCATATACAGTTACAGAGTTCGCAACAGGGGGTGTTAAAAAACCTCAATAATCGCTTTTCAACCTATAAAGCCCCAAAACATCTGCAAATAGTGTCTAATAACGAAGACAATAGGGCCTCATCTAGTATTGAGCTTAAATATTCGAATTGCGAATATATTCAATAAATATCGGCTATTTGAGATGGCAGAGGATATTCACAATCTCGAATATTTGTGATATTATGCACCAGGAAGCTTTACGAACATGCATTGCGAATATCGAATCAAATATAAGTAGAATTATTCATGAAATATTGTGAATTCGAATATTGCCTATGCCGCTCATCTCTAGCTTCATGGGACTTTTAGGGTTCCTATAGTCACTCCAATGCATGTATGGAAGATAAATGTGACCACGCTTAGATGGACTACTAGATGACTTTACATAAGCAAGTACAAAGTTCTGCCTACCATTTTGAAACAGTTCAAACTGATTTTCTGCAGGGCTTTAGATAAATCACTTGGCTACTTGGTTAATGCAGGAACATTCATCAAGCTTATACTGCCTCTGGAAAATGTGCACTTATATTAAAGACTATTGAGTCTGTTTGCACTCCTTTTAAAAATCCCCATGCAATCAATCTTTTGCAATAAATGTCATTGTGTATATATCAGGGTATGGGAGTTATGAAATTCACTGGAACTGCAATCTTAATGTTACAATAAAGAAATGCATATCACTTCACAGTATGAAAGAAAACATTTTGACTTTAATAAAAATATATAAAGTGAAGTCATTATCAATGTTTCATTCATATATAAATCAACCATTAATCAAGAATGGCCATTCTAACAGTGTGGAGCACTGCTAAAGCAGAATGATGGTGCAGGCTTATTTTTTATAGGGAAACCTTTCAAGGAAAAACGGAAGCTGTTGGTGAAGGTCATTCAGTGATCCGTAAAGATGGCTGTTTGGGGAGGTTGTTCTGCATTCTAGCCACCAAATCCCTTTACTGCCCCTCTCCATAACAGAATGACAGCCATTTCTGCAGTGGAAGATATCATGTATGATCGTTCCCCATTGTTCCCCGTGACTAAAATTAAAGGTTTGTACACATCTTTAGTTGTTGTAAAGTTGGATGTATATTCCTTTTAAAGCATAATTTCCCAGGATCTAGAGAAAGCCGCACAATACGAGTAGACAGCTTCAGGTAACCAGATGTCCTGTACATGTTTTTACAATGACTGGCTCTTGTTTACTAAAGTCAAGCCCTGGAAAGTAATGCATATGTATGGGATGCACCGACATCTCCGTCGAGGCATTCGATTAACACAGTGGGTATGGGTACATCCCTATATACTGTAAAAACATAGCCCAAAGGTGGGTTTACACGTGTAGATTTATTTGTTCGATCAACGAAGAACGAGCGATTTTTTGGTTGATTGAACAAAAATCTAGAATGGCTAATTTGTTAGATAGATACATTTTGTTCGACCTTGAACAAAAAATCGTTCCAAAGGCCAATGAACATGTTGGTACATTTTTATCTGTCGCTGTAATTTCAAATGTATTTTCATTCGATATCGGTGATGTACAAACAAAAAAATCGAATGTTACATACGATAAATGAACGAATGATGTTCGACAAAGACATCAAACAAAAAATCGGATTGCCAGTTGATGAAAAAATCTACACGTGTAAACCCAATTTAAGGGTTTCCTCCTACACTCTAAAAGCATACTGGCATGTTAATTGGATTTCACTAAAAGTTCCTTGAACTGTGTTAGTTACAAATAACTATGGTAGGGATTGTGAGCTCTTCTGAGAGACAGTTAACTTGGGTTTACACGTGAAGATTTTTTCTTCAATCAACTGCCAATTAGATTTTTTGTTCGTTGTCGTTGTCGAACATCGTTCGTTTATTTATTGAATGTAACATTAGGCTTTTTTGTTCATACATCCTGATATTAAATAAAAATACATTCGAAATTAGAATGACATAAAAATTAACCAACATGTTCGATGACCTTTCAAGTTATTATTTGTTTTGTTCAATCAACCCAAAATTTTTTTCGTTCTTCGTTGATCGAACGAAAAAATCTACACGTGTAAACCCACCTTTAATGACATAACTATGTACTGTGTAAGGCACTGCATAAGGGCTTGTTTCAAAAGCTCACATTGAAAATAATGCAGTTTCCATTTATTCAAGTGGGTGCGGATGTGAGCGTTCGGGCGCGGGCGTGATTTAGGGGGCGTTTGTGAACGCTACTCTACCCCGATCGCATAACCCTAGTGGAAAAACGCGCCCGATCAAAAATAGTGAAAAGGGACGAGATTTTTGACCGCATCCCTTCATTTTTTATGAGAAAATGGTCCGATCGCGTTCAAAATCGTGTCTGACCGTATGGAGAATCTCGTGCAAACGCCCTTATAAGGCACAATAGAAATACTAGTTAATAAAAAGCTTTTCAGATGCAGAGTTTTTTCTTCTGCCTTCATCCCTTGACTTGGACTTGCCTGACCTGTGTAGTGTGATATTGCCCCCCGACATGGATCCAGCTACCTTAATTATATATAGAACAGAAGACTGTGGTTCCTAACAACCAGTGGAGAATTCCTTGCTGCATACATACTATTCTATGCTTGAATGTGTTATATCTCCACTCCAATCCTTCCAACATCCACTACACAATGTCTCACAATGAGTCCTGCTTTACACAACCGTTTTAATGTATGTTGGCCAAGGTATGTTCACATTATTTCCGATTATGCATGTCAACTAATGTAAATTGGATAGGTGTAAACCAGGCCACAGCATTCCTCCTTTCCTATATCTGTAGACCTCTTTCTTGGTCCTCAGGACTCCTTTACCTTGGCATTGCACAAGCAGCCAGCATTCACATACATATCCTCACCCGTACACTCAGATCACAGGTTGAAGGCAGTTGTTAGAGTTGTCGTTTAATGTTTGTCTGTAGGAAGGAAGTGAATATTCAGTATAACGCAGTGCAGATGTACTCTACGAGGTAATACGATTCCCAAATTCCTATCACATCTGCACATTTGTATGTCCTTTAAGAATGAATAAAAGTGATAACTAAAGAGCTAAATATCGTCTCTGGACATTATATAAATAACGATAAAAGTAGATTGAACATTCTGAATGAATGTGGCTTCCTGCACAATCCTATCAGGAAATCCTTCAAATCTGGGCCTTATCCCCCTCACAGAGTTCTGCTACTCTAAGTATACATCGACCCCAGATTTATATATACAGAGACCGCAAGAGATTATATACAAAGGAAAATCAAAGCAGCACATTCATGGCTCAGTACGTCATAGCTAGCACATGAAAGATTACTGATTGCTGGTTCTTGGGAGAGACTGCTTGTTTGTACTATGGAGAGAATACATAACCTTCAGTCTACTCAGGGAAAAATGAAAACCAAAGCCACACTTGTCACTAGGGAATATGTTCTCTTTGGTTGGATTTTCCTTCCTGGTATCAGTCAGGTAAAATCCCTACAATTTCCAACATGCAGATCTTCTTTAATTGCATTCATTGTCTCCTATGTTTGCTATGTAACGGTAGGTTTCCAGGATTTCAATGAAGCCAGCAAGGGCACTCATGTCTTAGGGCTACTTCACAGATTTTGTGGGTTAGTGTTTTGGTTACCACTTTATTGCATCCTTTCTGAATAATTTTTTACCTCCGACAAACCTCAACCCGAGCAACATTGAGCGGTGTATCACCTTGAGGACATAATTAATGATGCCAAAAAAGGTGGGGGGGGGGGGGGGGGGGGGGGGGACAGCACCATTGACCTCCAAGTAATGAAGGCGGTGTCGCTTTTTTCAGCACATGTTTATGAGATCCCAAGAATTACAGAGAGTCCCGTCGGATTTCATGTTATTCGGCAGAATTGCCCATGGCAACACTTGAAATGGGCGAACTGCCCAGGAGGCTAAGCATTGTCTAGCCCAGTGGTTCCAAAACTTTCCTTGCAGGGCCCCCCTTTTCTATTTCTATTCTATTAAAAATATTTTTCAAACACATGTTAAGAATGAGGGCCAACGCCCCCCCCCCCTGGAATACCTTTGTACCCCCCAGTTTGGGAACCACTGGTCTAGCCAGTAACCACCAAGAGACAAATGAGGGTAGCAGTTGAGGGTTGAGTTCTGTGAACAAGTGTTCATTCTTGAATAAACATGATGATGCTGTTGGTTGCTAAAAAAGGGATTCAGATAGTCAACCAGCCAGGAAACCCCCAAATTATTAGCCATGTGGACAAACCCTTACTTGCGTGCTCAGTGGTTGCTAAGCTAATGAGATCTGTATAATAATTGGCAAAAATATAGATTCTATTTTCATCAGTTTAAAATAGTTTGGATATTAAACTTAGATTTTATTAGTGCATGCTGCAAAAAATAAATATGTTTTTAATAAATTGACATGATTTACAAACCTAAACAAATATGCAAATGATAGCAAGTAAATGATAATTCCCATGACCTTTCTCTTGCTGTCTGACCTATCAGTAACTTCCTTTGGAATGTCAAGCTTCCACATCTCTGAGCTGGATTAAGAATTCATTTTATGTGATAAACAAACATCTTTTGGAAACCTACGCAACGAAATAATCATAAACACATATGTTTTATATTGGCTATGTTCCTCATGATGTTCCATACCATTAGACTGTAGAGATGGTCGAATTTTTCGACTAGCTGATTTTGTGAGCTGATTGCAAAACCCCCTGAACATGGTATCATGCTGGAGATGAAGAGAAGGGTTGTGTGAACATTGGAAAAACATTTTTTGAATTAAGTTCAAATTCAAAATTTGACTTGACTTTTAATGCATTAGATATTTTTTTTGTAATACACCCCAACCCTTCTCTACATCTCTAGCAAGTTTGGTGATGATAGTGAAGTGACCAGGGTTTACACCAAATTTGTATATATTTAATTTAATGTATATACTGCCCTAATTCACTATGCTCTGTATATTTGTCTGTGGATATACCTTTTAATGTCTTTGCATTTTCCCTGGCCTTACATTGTAGCTTTTACAATCTGCCTGGAGACAAGCTACTGTCCTCCTCCAGGCAGAGGGGTTAAATATACCTCCCTAGGCCCTCCTAGTTAGAGTTCGCTCCCCAGCAAGCTTGCAGCTAGGGCTGTCTCACCCCTTTGGAGCAGTGATCTCGTACCTTTCCTAGGTTCTCCCGCCGGCCCATTGCAGTGCCCAGGATCCAAGGACCCCCATCCGTGGTGACTGAAAGGGTCGTCCAGGACCCCCTTCCGTCAAGCATGCCCGAGAAGATGGATGCGGCTCACCTGTAGGTGCTGAGTTAGGCAGACGCAGGATTCCTCCCTTCTCCCCCTCACCTGGCCCCCTCTCCCTGTTGCCCCTCTCACTGGACTGTACTCCTGACCCCCTCTCACTGGGACGAGTAGCCATCAGTCACCCTGCAGCTGGTAGCATATGTTGGAACTGTAGCTCCTAAGGTGTTTGCCCCATTTCCAGCCTTAGGTCTGGTGAAAGCCTTTACATATTCCTTCAGTAAAGAATTGTACATATCCCCCACCAGCTGCCTGCTTCATTTGTGTGTGTGAGTCTTCCGAGCACCCAAAAAACCTGGTCGTGCAAGAGGAAGAAAATGCCCTCCACGACACTACAATACCATGCTCGGGGGCTTTGCAGTTAGCTTGAAATTGTCTAATTTTTTAAAAGAACTTTGACCATCACTATTAGACTACTGAAAAAAAAAGAAAATACCCCAAAAATTGTCATGTAGCGAAGATTTTTCGATCCTAAATTTCATGTTGATTCATACTGACAAATTCAGATGTACCTGAAGGGCCCCGGCAAGAAGCCAAAGTGACAATGCATTGTTTGATAAGAAAATGCATGAGCTGCGTTAAATGCAATATGTTATGCTGTCTATGGGTAGCCATTGCAATAGTACATGAGGTCTATGGGCAGCCAAAAAGCAATGAAGATTTAGACAACTCAGGTCAACCACAACCGTTTAATGTACTTCTAATGTGCATTTGATTTTTTTCAAATGCGCACATATTAATGCTGATGTACATGAGCCCTTTTACTGACACTTTTACTGAAATGTGAAAGTATGATGTTTTTTTAGGAAAAACATATTAGTTATTTTTGCAATGTTCATTTTAAAGTAATTTGTGGAGTAGCTTTCATTTTTATCTGCTTCCACTTGTATATTTTTATTATTACAGATTAGCATCTAGAGAAGTGTTTCCTAAACTATGGGTCAGGACCCAAATTGAAACTTGAATGTATTTGTTGATGGGTTGCTACATGCCTTTGTAGTAAACAAAGCTGTTTGTCCAAGCGCAGTGACCTATTGGCTTATCTATGTAACAAACCATACACTTTTTTGACTTGCAAGCTACTTTTAAAATAGCTAAAATCAAATAAAGCAATGTGTTAATAAAGATTATAAAACAAAGAGCGGGCTTCACCATCAACTTGCAATGCCTCTGCAATCAACTGGCAGATAACAATAAACATCTTGGTTGCTCCTGCACTACAGTAACCCAAGACAAAGCCTCTCAATACCCGGGACACAATTAATCATATACAGGGTCACCCTAGGCGGTCCCAGGGAGATCAGCGCCCTGGCCACCCCCACCCCCTGTTGGCAGCTCACCCATGTGAGGAGGTAGGGGCCTTGTGCCAGCATCCTCGCCCTCCTGGTAAGAAGATTAGCCAGGAAGGTGGAGGAGCTGTCAGATGAGAGATCTGTTCATGGCCTAATCTCCCCTCTGTAATGAATTGTTCTTCTCAGCAGAGCCCTGCGGACATAAGCTTAGAGCCCTGCTTATATATACTGTATTGCTTATATCAGCAGAACAATACAGCAAAGAGATATAGATGAAAGACGCCAGCCGGCATCTTTTCCATCTATGTGTGCCTGTGTGTGAGCTAAGCTCACAGTGCAGCTTCCACACAGCCTAGAGGGGAGAAATAAATGCAGATTCCCCCACGCCCCCACCCCCTTTCCCTGTGTCCTGTGTGTGCTCTCTAGCAACACTAGTTCAGTTGTGACTGAAATTGGGTACTACAGGGGCCTTTTTCCCCAAGTGATATGAACACTTTAATAATTTTTTATGGTTTTCCTGCTCTAAAAACTGAGTGCATCTTATGGCCAGAGGCGTCTTATAGTCCGAAAAATACGTTAGTTTACATTTTTTTAACTAAATTGTTACTCATTTTTTTCAATCTTATCCACCAATATTGTCATAAACTGACCAGGAACCTTGCCGGAGTTGCACTGTGCACATGCTCCATCATATGTTCACATACAAAATCTATCTGAATAACTTGAAAACCCATCAGATACTTGTAGTATATTTACTAACACTGCTCGATCAATTTTATGTTGCAATTCCGTCATCAGGTTGATCAATTTAGGGAAAAACAATCCATTTCAAACAACAGATTTAAAACGCTTTTATTTTAAAGGCTGGCTCGCATTTATCCGCTTTTTATCTATTGACTTATTTCATATATTCAAGTGAACAGGCCCCTTGGATAACCAGATAAGAGTGAACCAGGCCTGTCAGCAACTTACAGCTTACACATGTTAACCTTCTGAGCGTTCTGCCCGAGTTAACTCGGGCTGAGTTTCATGCATCATGAAACTCAGCCCCAGTTAACTAGAGCCACGCTCTAGGTCTCGCCGTCTTCTTACGGCGGTCGGGAGCATCGGCATGTATGCCGATGCTTCCGGGTCCGCCCCCGATCGCGTCACCGGTGATGCGAAGGGGGCAGGGGTAGGCGGCGCCATAGACCTCCGTGTAACTGGAGGGGCGTCGCTTTTCTTCAGCATAAGTCCGGCGTCTCCAGTGAGTATGCTTACGTCCTCCAGCTGAGCAGGAAATCGTGGCGGAGCATATTGTGCTCCGCCGCGATTGCCCATGGCACGGTTATGAAAAAACCGTGCCATGGGCGAAACGCTCAGAGGGTTAAACAAAATCTTAACACTTCTTACAAATCTACAATTTATCCATTGTTCCATTGTTGCCTGTTCACATTCACCACCATAGCTGTCAACTTAAAAAAAAAGGGAGGGGGGGACATACAGGAAGTGATGTCACTTCCCATATGCAGATCGTGGTTCTTCCGCATTCCAAGTACCAGAAGTGACATCACTGACGTCACTTCCTGTACCAGGCTTACCTCTCGGCTGTTTTAGCAGGGAGAGGGCGTTACTCCCCTGCTAATGTCCCCCCCCCCCCCCAGCTTGTCCTAACCAGGTAGCCACCATACTGATTAAACTATTAACTCATTAAACACAAGGAATAGTTGTAGCCCAAATCACTTGAAAACCTAGAGTGTGGTCACTGCAGTATTAATACTAGTACTAGTAGTTAGGAAGAGCATGTTCTCCATGGTTAAGTTCTACAAGGGACCACACAAATGATAAATGTTCTCTGATTGGCTAATCTTGCTTTAGCCTACACAAGAAGGAGATCGTCACATGATCAAATGATCCTGACCAGAAAATCAGGTAGGATCAATCCAATCACAGGTAGGATCAATGCTCATCAAATGAAATATGTGCTTCTCTATAAGTTTTTCTGCCATAGAACTTTCCCTAGAAGGATTTACCGACCCTCCTAGTGAGTAGACCTCATCCATTCTTAGAAGTACCGTATATACTGGCGTATAAGACGACTGGGCGTATAAGACGACCCCCCAACTTTTACAGTTAAAATATAGAGTTTGTTATATACTCGCCGTATAAGACTACCCCCTCTTCCAACTCTCACCAAATGAAAAAATTTATGTAGGCAAGTTAAATGTTGCATATAGGAGTATATCACTGGCCATGAAAAAGCATTGTCTGGTGGCTGGAATTTAGCTGAAATGTAACTTATAAGTATTATAGCTAGAGTGGTGAAACTCGGGGTGTAAGTAGTAGTAGGTGAGCATTACTGACCCTGAAAGTTTCATCATTATACTAGAAATGGTTTTCCTGCTATGAATGTTCAAAGTTACAACAGAGCTACAGAGCGTGTGTTCTCTGTGAGTAGCATCCTGTAGCCATGGTAACACTGCTCTCTTGTTCTCTTGCTCTGCTACAATGTATCTTAGTCAGCGTTGGCAGCTTCAGGCAGCACGATACAGTAACCGACTCGCACAGATACAGTAACGGCTCCCAGAGATGGTCCCCTGCACCCCCCCAGCCTGCGGCACCTGGCGTATAAGACAACCCCCGACTTTGGGGAGGATTTTAAGGTACTGAAAAGTCGTCTTATACGCCGGCATATATGGTAACTGAGACACATCCAATAAATTAGTCTATGCTTCTTTTTCATTTGCGTAATACAAGGTCATTTTCCTGTCTCCCATCTTTGGAACTAAATTATACTAACAAAATGTTATTCTTAGGAAGAAAAGAGCAACATGATTGGGTGAAGATGGAGGATTGGTGGAATGCTGTCCACAGATATGTTTTGTTTGTGCGTGTTCATCTGAGAATAGACGAGCCTGGGAAACCCAAACCATCACTGACATTATTCCATTTAACCCCTTTATAGGCACACAATCCCTTGCTTTTAATAGAAACCAGATGGTGACCTATCCCAGACTGGAGTCAATGCTACACAACTGCACGATAACCCTGAGTGATGTGATTTATAGTTATCTGGCACATAAAAACATAGTAACAGGCAGCTCTACAAATTGTGGAAAGTTGAAGTCTGTCAGCTCCTCCTGAATTTATGCTATTAGATTTCACTGTGCTTAAGGAGATCCAACAAGAAGATATATGACCTTGATGGCTGAATCAAAGGCGTAATGTGGGATGTTATTCTGACAGTGGCAGTGAGAGATGTTGTGGGTGGATGGCAATGTAAAGTCAGCTGCTGAGCCTTATTCATTTCATTTCCCCTTGGTACAATATAATCTACAGAATATGAAAGAGTGTTAATAAATATGAACAGTGTTTAAAGAATAGGATAATTTATATAAAAGATGAATATTAACCTCCTAGACATTGTGCACCTAATGTGTTCTGCCGCGATCGCCTGTGGCATGCCTTTTAAAAAAGTGCGTCATGGTCGATCACGACAGGGGCCCATTAGATGCTGACGCAATTTTCTGGAGTTCCCCAACATGACCAGTGACACCGGAGCTGTGTTTGGTAAAACCGAAGCCTCCTCCATTACATGGAGGTCAATGGTGCCACCTACCCCGGCCCCTCCGGCATCATATCTGATGTTATCGGGACGGGCATAGAAGCATCTGCGGGTATGCCAATGTGCAGAATGGTCAGGGGAATGTGGGGGACTGGTGAGTTTTAATGTAGTTATCTCTGGGTGAGTTTTAACAGCTAAAAAACTCACCTCGAGATAACTCTGGCAGACTACCCAGGAAGTAAAAGCCTTACCTTCAGTCTTAAGGTAGCCATACGCAGACACAGATCGTAAAAATAAAGATTGTTTAACTTGTTTGGAAATCGATTCCCATATTACCTGAATTGATCAACCAAATGGGATGGAAACACAAAATCGGTCAAGCAGTGCGCAATTTCAGTAGATCATACAAGTATCTGACGTATTTTCTAGGTATTATGATGGTTCTTTATCGGATTTCGGACATGTACTTGTATAAAATCAGACTAAGGACCTGCAAAAGCAAATGGAATCAAAGATCGATTGAGCAAAAATCTATTCATGATTCAGAAGCTGCAGCAATCCAATAAAGCCCATTCATTTCCTTTCCAGCTTCATTGTCCTGACCTGCCCCTTTCATTCATTGGACAGTGTATTAACTTATGTTATCCCTCAATCCCCCACAGCGATATCCCCCCAACTGGTCTATTTCATCTAACCATTATGGCCAGGGGCATTTCTCCTGCTATGCCGAATATACGTGTGCATAGGGCCCCAGGGGTGAAGGAGGGGCGTGTTCCTTCCTTCGGCAGGGGGCCTGAAGCAAGATATTGCATTGGACCTCTGAAAGGCTAGAAACAGCACTGATTCTGGCACATACAGTGATGTCACCCACAAAGATTGGGGCCAAAGCCTTACATACAGGGGTGGCTCCAGCCATTTTTTTTGAAGGTGCTACCTGGGTGCTAGGAGAGCTTGCCTTCCCAAAAAATTAGATTTCCATGTACAACATGGGTGCTGGATGAGGATTTTGGGGGTGCTAAGCACACCCAAGCACCCCTCTGGCGCCGCCACTGCTTACATAATAAATGAATCATCATCATCATATAGTGCAGGATTGAAGCAGACTGTCAGCCACATTGAAGTTGTAGGTCAATGGTAGAATTGTAGTAATAATTGGATACATTTTGCCCACTGATCCAGTACTATAATGCTCCTACCTATCAGGTAGGAGGGTACTTTCTACAGTTAAAATTGTAACTTACCCTTTGACATATTGTACCTCATTTTTGGTTTACAAATTTTGAAATTGCACTTTTTTTTGTTAACTTTTAATAAGAAGATTGAAACAGAAAAGTAGCACACCAGCAAAACATGTTTTGCTGAACTTGTCTTTAAGCTTTAAAATATATCAAGAGCGCCCAAGTTATCCTCTAGATCCAAGGTGCCCAATCTATGGCCTTTTGGGTGTTCTTCAGCGGCCCCCCTCAGTCCTTCACTAGTGACCCCTAAAACCTAACTGTTAATGCATAGGGCATAGGAACTCACCTGTCCGCCGATCCCCCGCACATCTTTCCCCGGGATCTTCTTACAGCATGAAGAGGAGGAGAGAAACAGAATTATGTTCACCATAGATATCCTCAAAGGCTTTTATATCTTTGAGGCACATAACCTTTGATGATATACATGACACAAAATTACCACACTAATGTCTTTCCTAATGCTTGAAGTATCATTTAAAACATATGCTTATGCTCCAGTTGATAGATTTTTTTTGTCTCCCTGAGGAAGCCCTACTGAGGCGAAACGCTTCAGAGCAAACCGCTATATATACTGAGCAAGATCTATATACATATACTCTGCTGTGTACAGAGGTTAAGACCTGGATGTAACCTATTTGCTTTTATTTATTGGTGGAACACTTTCCCCATTTAAAGATGCTTATTATCAGTCCAGGTGCTGTGAACACAGTCTAAACAGTCTAGGCTGTTAGCGTCGCTTAATGTGGCAATACATGCATTAGCTTCTGCTTGATCTATCTTTGATTCAATTGGCTTGTGCCAATTGAGATATTGGATGTCAGGCTAACATCATTTGATCATAACAGCCTGCAGTGGGACCAATTCAAAACAACTGATTCCATTCCTAGGCTCTGTGCACATTCCCCTAAGTACCATTGGATACAAAGTCGATTGAAATACCAAGGGAAACCATCAGATACTTGAGCAATCTACTGAAATTTACCAACATGTCCTATCACTTCTCTGTAAATTTTATGTTCAATTAACATCACTTTTGGTCTATCAATTCAGGTAAAAAGGAATCAATTTTCAAATGATCAAATGCAAAATTAGAACCGTGTGTGCCCACCTTTCCACCTCCTTTTCATTTGTAGTGTTGAGCGGCATATGGTATATTCCAATTCGCGTCATTTTGCGAATATACAAAGAAATATTCAAAATTAGTAAAATTCTAATCAACTGTATTCTATTGCCTTCCAATGATTCGCAAACATTCGCAATGCAGCTTTACAGCTTCTCTTCTACATTCTGTTCCAGTATTCATCTCAGCCAGTACGAGCACTGTGTGTATTGTGCATAGCCATTCGCGACGCGCACAAATATGCGCAATGTATGTCGGTAAACAGCGTTGAAGCATAATATGATGAATATCCGCACATTTGCGAAATATTGCGAATTCTCAAATGTCGGATATTCGCTGAATATATTCGAATTTCGAATATTCTCGCTCAACACTATTCATTTGTCATTTAAAAAAATGAGTTGTGTATAAAACAGAAACCGCCAAGAGGAAAAGTTTCACAGAGATGTCAATTCGTTTAAAAGAACCTGTATAGAAAATCAAATACTTTGTGCAGGTGATATATGAATAAAAATAAATGCTCGTCACTAAGTATTTTCTGATTGTTTGATAAATGAGCGGTCTTCTATTTGTTAAAGTGACTGTACTATGATCAGGCATAGGGCTATCTGTATTATGAAGGCTGGCACAAGCAGCTGCCTTGTCAGGACTATCTGTTAGTGTGCTAAGCCATGTGTGCTGCTATCTTTAGCTAGAGACAAGTTACATTTTCCAAGCTGCAGATGAAACAGTGACAAGCCATAGGAAATGGAGGAGTGACACAAAGACATACATGCTTCTTATGGTTTACCAAGGCAAAGAGAATGGCCAAGCTTGCTGTGACTGTGGAGGAGACCATATTTACTACAGACAAAGACCTGCTTATGAAGCACAGTGAGTACTTTCGTGCCCTTTTTCAGTCAGGGATGAGGGAAAGTACCCAGGATGAAATACAGCTTCAAAATTTGGGTGCCATGGGTTTCCAGATAACTCTGAGGGTTCTACATGGAGAAAGACCTCTCATGAACTGTGAGGAAATCCTGCAAGCTGTGGAATGTGCGTCCTTTCTTCAAGTTGAGCTCCTTACCAAGCACTTGGTCAATCTGATTGACTCTGACAACTGTCTGGTTATGTATCAAGCTGCTGCCACCTATGGACTTCTAGAATTGTTTCATGCTGCGGCCTTGTACATCAGAGATATTTATGAGCTGCTAAAAGATGATATCAATTGCTTGCCCTCTGACCTTCTTCAGTATGTAGACTCCCTCACTCCAAGTTCCTTTGTTGCTGTAGGTGCCCATACTCCAACTATAGAGTTTCTGGAGGATGACTCGAGAACAATGTGCTATCTGGATGAAGAGCTGAACAAATGGCAGAGCTTAGGCTGCATTCCAGATGACGCAAGTACCTTTTTAGCTGGTGTTACAACACTTAACAATAAGGTTTTTGTTGTAGGTGGTGCTCGAGGGGCAAACAAACAAGTGGTAGAAAAAAGCTTTTGTTATGATGCAGACCAACACAGCTGGAGTGAATTCGCCTGTCCACATCAACTACGATATGAGGTAACCCTAGTAGGACACGAGGGACATCTATATGCCTTTGGTGGTGAATATGAGAGAGTTGCTGTGGCTTCAGTGGAGAAATATTCTCTTACTTCCCAGATATGGACGTTTGGTAAAGAGCTTCCACAGCCTGTAGCACGTCCCCCTGCCACCAAAGCCATGGGTAGGGTCTTTTTATGTCTCTGGAAACCACAAGAAACAACTATTATTTATGAATATGATACCTGCCAAGATGAGCTGATTCCTATATCTTCAATAAGGCGGACACAGAGCTATGGCCATTGCATGGTAGGACACAGAGACAATCTCTACGTTATGAGGAATGGACCATCAGATGATTTTCTACGCTGTGCCATTGAAAACTATAATCTGAGCACACAACAGTGGACAACTTTGTCTGGTCAGTATGTAAACAGCAAAGGGGCCCTCTTCACTGCTGTAATCCGAGGGGACAGTGTCTTCACTTTGAACAGAGTCATGACTTTGCGTTACAGAGTAGACACTCAAATGTGGAAGGCCATAGGGGAGAAGACTGGATTTAACAAAGGGGGATATCTGCACACATTTTTTCTGAGATTACCTACAAAGACAAAGCTAATAGCCAGTAAACTCTACAAGAATCCCCATCAGAGTTTCTTATAACTATGTGGTTCTACATGAAAGAGATGAATATGGGCAGATCTTATAAATAATGTTCAGATCTGCCCTTTTCTGTAAGGAGCCCCTGAGTGTGAGTTCTATTACTGTTCTTCTTATAAATATGAACGTGGTATTTCTAAATCTAAAGTGTGCAGACGCAACTGAAGTCACCCTTATTAGCACCCACAATGCAGGAGGTATAGTGATATATGCTATGAGATACAAGTTGTATGGTGACCATGGATCTCAACTATTAATTCATAGTAATAGAGTAATCCCATAATACACCCACTGATGTAATAATTATGTGTTTAAGCTTTATCAGGAAACCACATTAACTACTTTATATAAAGAAGCTGTAACGTAATTACATTTTTTATTTGAAAACATGGTTAGTGCTATACTCTCTTTAGCTAAACATACAATAGTAAGGCTATGTATGGGCGTTTTAAATTAATTGTATATCCAATAGTGTAAAGGTTTCTGCATCCTGGAGGCTTCCTTGGAAAACCCATACCTCTCTCATGCATCTTCTGCTCTTACGGTAATTTTTGTTTGGGCCAGTATGTATGTATGGCCAGTTTTAAATAAAATTGATTGTAATTTTGTATGCACATATACATTTTGCTGCCTGCATCTGGTATAGACATCATGCTTGGAAATCAAACTGCCTGGTTATGGATCTTACAGAAAACTAAAGATCTTATGTCTGTTTGTTGCAGATTGTCTAATGTTTAATTCTTACTCTAATTTCTACTTATTTACCCTTAACATAGAACTACCAGCAAAGAAGAACAATCTAGAACTATGAGCACAATTAAAAAAACAACTTGAGTCTGTCTCCAGCATAACAATTAATTTTGGGGTTTTTTATTCCACCCATAACAGGTGTATTACCTGCTGATCCTTCCTTCAAGTCTATTTTTTTAGTTTTCTTTAACAAACCTTAAGCCCCCCATACACCACATACAATTACCATGCAACTTCTGTACAACCAACTTTTCTTCTACCAAAACCATGTAATATGAGGACCTTTCTACACCTTCCAATCACTATGTATACTATCAGGGAGGTCACTATACTACATAGTTGTTGGTAGGTCTCATGGAAGTTGTATGGAGGAATCTCAAGGTGTATGGGGGGCTTAATTCAGCTAATAACTGGTTTTCAAAAAGGAAAAACTGTTTATTTGCTTAGACACGATGAACTGGGACAAGTCTTTGAGAGTCCTTCAAAATCTATTATTCAATTTAATACTACCACAGGTTAAAAAAGGGTGGCTACATCTCCTGTCCACAGAGTGAAATTATTATAACGCATTCTTAGGCAGTTTGATTAATTTGTGGATCACTTTAATTATTTACAGTAAAACAAGCCATGTGATATAATCCATAACAAATATTCTGGCATTTCCTTTTAGCTAAATGTGGAAAGATTATTGAATAATGATTTGTTTGGATTAGTGCATACAACATAACTTTGTGTTAAGCTAGCCATACACGGCACGGATTCCCTGGCTGATCGATTCACCATCCGAT
>CM070034.1:127524281-127547560 GCA_036250615.1 Ptychadena robeensis | reverse complement strand
TGGTAGGTCTCATGAAAGTTGTATGGAGGAATCTGAAGGTGTATGGGGGGCTTAACAGAGTATCCAAGAATCTATCACATACACTTTGTTACTTTGAGTCAGTGACCAGTTAAATCTCTTCCTCCTACAGGAAACAGGATAAAATGGCATCAATTACCAAATGATGTATTGTCACACTAACCAGACATAGAAGTATCTTTCAGATGACTTATGGTAATGGGAGTTTCCACTGGCTCCATCAATTAGATTAATGAGCTTAAAGGAATGCCAAGATCTGTGTGTGTAGAAATTGCTGAGTTTGGGCAGTTTGTGAGATATGAAGGAAGCTCAGCATGAATATATATAAAAATGGCTAGTTTAGATTTATAGAATGTATAGTGGATTTTTACATATTTCAGTTCATTTATTATTTCAAACATGTTGAAAAAAAATGCATATATGTGCAAAAGACTGAATAATGGCTATACAATCATTCAAATCACTTCTGCAAAATGAGCTGAGCATGCACATCCCTAGCAAACCAAACCAGGCCTCATGTCATACATCAGCAAGGGGGAGACTCATCGTAAAAGCAGGAGGGGGGGGGTTCAATCCTACAACCTGGCACTCTGCTGGTGATGGACTCTGCAAGGAATCAGGGGACCCCTTCAGCTTTCTTGCTGACTAAGTATGGACAGGTGACAAACTGTGTTAGACACTGTTGTGTAAATGCTGGAGATAGACTGCATCATAGAATGTATGTCCCTTTTTATTTTGCCCATTGTTATAATTTGCTGAAACAGGATAACAGAAGATTTGTTTAAAATTTGCTCCAGTTAAGTTAGGCCCCCATCGCACTTTACATGCTGCATTGTGCACTGCATTGCACAGTACTCACCACATACATTGGTGGACAAGCTGCCTTAGTGTTTCCCATGCAATTGTGTAGGAAATACTTTCAATGCATGTAAAAAAATGCTTGCAACAGTTACGCAACATCTGCATATGTGAATGGTAGTTAATTTCACCTCTTCTACACTTACTAACCTAACAATGACAACAATTAGTTTTTTTGGTCTGTTACAAATCCCATTAAAAGTGTTTAGATATTAAACATGTGATATATGGTCAATAAAAAGAAACTCCTGTTTTTCCTGAAAATATTGTACTGCTGTGCTGTTTGCTCATGTCCTACTCTTATAAATTAAACTGATACTGCATGGTGGGCCATTTATATGGATACACCTTAATAAAATGGGAATGGTTGGTGATATTAACTTCCTGTTTGTGGCACATTAGTATATGTGAGGGGGGAAACTTGGGTGGTAACTATGGTGGCCATTTTGAAGTTGGCCATTTTGAATCCAACTTTTGTTTTTTTCAAAAGGAAGAGGGTCATGTGACACATCAAAATTATTGGGAATTTTACAAGAAAAACAATGGTTTTAACGTAACTTTATTCTGTCATTAGTTATTTACAAGTTTCTGTCCACTTATAAAATGTGTTCAATGTGCTTCCCATTGTGTTGGATTGTCAATGCAACCCTCTTTTCCCACTCTTCACACACTGATAGCAACACTGCAGGAGAAATGCTAGCACAGGCTTCCAGTATCTGTAGTTTCAGGTGCTGCACATCTCGTATCTTCACAGCATAGACAATTGCCTTCAGATGACCCCAAAGATAAAAGTCTACCCTGTATTTATCTCCAAGGACTACAGAACCCCTTCAATCTTATTTATGTAGAAAAGGGGACTTTTAGCTGTCCTGTCTATAAATGGCAACCTTCCATGCATAGAGTATAGCGAGTGTTTGTTGCCAATGTAGGTCCCAAAGCTATTGGAAGGATCAATAGATGAAAATAATTTGAAAACATTTGCAAATAGGAAACAAATGTAAGGCTAATAAACTTCAATGGAATTAGATATTTGTTCCCGAGGTTACAAATTCTTTAACAAAAACTGTTCTGTTAAACATCAAATGTCAGGATTTCCAAGAAACAACAGTTCAAACCATGAAAAGTGCAAAAACTGGAAAGAAAATTATGTTTTCAACAAACATTGTATCCACATATTTCTTTTTTTATAGTTTTTCATCATTTGTTAAGAATCTGCTGACATCATGTTAACATAATCAACTATTGTATAACATTTTGTAGAAAGAAGTTGTGTCCAACTCCAACAACCCATAGATGGCAGGTAGAAGAATGTGGAATGTGAAGTGAATGGTTACTGTTGGCAGATAATATTATGAAAGACAAAACCTTCAAGAGTAAAAAATACGCACAGAAAGCAATCATTGATGCCCTATTGATGTGGTTACATGTGAACCTTGCCAGTCTCACACTATAAAGATCATGACAATGTATAGAAGTCATAGATAAGAGGACCTGGCACAGTTATAATCAGATAAATCTCATAAGTTATTTCCATACACAATGTGTCCAAGTTCTGGAATTTCTAGTAGTGAGTTGCCCCTAAAGGGAAATGTTTTAATCCTTGCACACAGGATACGCACACAGGATACTTGTTCATCTGTAATTGGTGATTACAGCATAGAATAATCTATAGATACATAGCATTCCATTTCTCTGATACAATAAATAAAAGTGTGCATATATCCCCCTGGGGGGTGTTTTCACTCACAAACTCACACTCAACATTCTCCTCCTTCATATAAAAAAAGGTTGAATTTCAAAAACAAAAGCTCCCCATGACCTTAGCAAATGGAACCAGTAAGGTGGATTTTAGGGATCTAGGGTTCCCCTGTGACAAGAATATAAAAAATGTTTTCTTTAGCAAGCAGACCTAAGTACTCAGCTCCATCAGCTCCATCTTCTCCTTATTTTGTTAACAAATCCTCCAATGTTAAACTCATTACCATACATATTACTGCCAAAAGTGTTGTCATGAAGACAGAAAGATTAAAGAACTTTAAAGACCATGTTCCAAGGCAGATGACTTTGCCCCGTTTCCTTCCAAAGTTGGTGGCGGCAACATCTGCATTATACACATACCAAGTAATCAGGATAGCTTGGCATAGCAAGTGGAATGTTGGGAAAAATCATGTAGAGCACCTCACAGGCTTTTTGACCGTCACCATCTGCTCCAGCTATCCAAACAACGGCTAATGGCACACCCACAGAATCACAGCTCTATTTTAAGAACTGCTTATAAGAAACACTTAAATCATATAAACATTTACATGCTTTGTCCTCTCTCAAAGCCGCTCCGCTTTGTTCCTCTCAGTCCAAAAGTCATTAACAACATTGGACTGAGCACAAGCCGCTACTTGTTCCAGTGATTAATGACTGATAGAGGGAAATTGCTAAACTTATATGGCCAGGGTAATTGCTTTGTGTTCAGCCACATTGGTAGACTGACATGCTTAAATATACAGACACTCAGAAACAGATACAGAATTATTAACATACACCATCACTAACGCACACGCCTGCAGATACAGCCATAGCTAAATGTAGAAACATGACTTTCCCACTCCTGAACCTCATACT
Organism: Ptychadena robeensis; assembly: GCA_036250615.1. Lineage (NCBI taxonomy): Eukaryota > Metazoa > Chordata > Amphibia > Anura > Ptychadenidae > Ptychadena > Ptychadena robeensis. The sequence continues at coordinate 127,544,068 of CM070034.1, read as the reverse complement.
TGTTTCTCTGGCACAGGGAAAGGTTTATTGTATCTAGTTTAGATAAAAAAAAATGGAGAATCGTGGTAGCTGGAATAGACATTGCTCTAATGCGCCCTATGAATAGAAAAAACACATCTGTAAAGAATCCCACTGATGCGTACATTTATATACAATGGACACGCCACTTGTCGTTGACTGCGACCCCTTGCGCCACTGCAATGACATCACAGTACTTCACCCATTTAAATGAATAGGATAGGTTGTGTCCGTGTAATTTTCCTTGCGGTTGGCGCCCATGGAAATGAGCCCTTATGGATGAGGAAAGATGACTATTAATTCTATGGTTACCATACCCCATCAAACACAGTGCCAGCACAGCCTCTTTGATACTGACCGGTTCCCATTTAACCTAATTAGTTGTAAGTAGAGAAAGATAAAAATTTGGTGACCATCTGTTTTAGAATATGTGCTACGCCCTACGCTTATGGGCACGAACTTGTATCATACAAATCTAATTGTTATAAAAAAAAAATTTTTTATTAAGTACATTAATAATTATGGAATTAAATCGACGGTAGGCTCATCACATTTAATACATAAAGTGCAAGTAATTGATAGATATATACTACAATTAGTTGTAAGATGTCCATCACTTCTTAATTCAACCTTTGCAGACTTTTTTTTGCTCCTGCTACTGTTAGGGTAGCCATACACAGGTCGATTTTTCACTTGATATTTGCCCGTTCAAACACTAAAGCCCCCCATAGACAGGCAGACTCCTCCATGCAACTTCTGTACAACCAACTTTTCTACTACCAAAACCATGTAATAGGAGGACCTTTCTACACCTTCCAATCACTATGTATTCTATCAGGGAGGTCACTATACTACATAGTTGTTGGTAAGTCTCATGAAAGTTGTATGGAGGAGTCTGCCTGTCTATGGGGGGCTTAAGCATGTTCAAAGTGATTGATGGACGCACAATCAAGTACTGCCCACCCTGAACAACCGATCAAAAAAAAAATTTATATCGGTCACTTGTCAATAGAAGTACGTTGATGGAGAGAAGCGACCACTTCATGTGCGATTGACCCATAGCTCAGTATGCAGCAACCTTTCTGATCAATTTTGTGGGATCTGCCTTTTTGGTGATCGGCTCCTGTCAAAATCGACCCCAAATCAGATTCCCAAGGTGGTGTACCATCAATTGCAAAACGATCATTTACGATTACCCGATCACCGGGAATGATCGATCGCAGACAAATCAAGGCGTCTATGGCTACATTTAGATACATGCTTGTCACAGTTCTATGACTTAAACTACTAATGACATGCTTTCTGGGTTTCTAGGGTACAGCTGGGTTTCTAGGGTGCAGCTAGGTTTCTAGGGTACAGCTGGGTTTCTAGGGTACAGCTGGGTTTCTAGGGTGCAGCTGGGTTTCTAGGGTACAGCTGGGTTTCTAGGGTACAGCTGGGTTTCTAGGGTGCAGCTGGGTTTCTAGGATACAGCTGGGTTTCTAGGGTGCAGCTGGGTTTCTAGGGTGCAGTTGGGTTTCTAGGGTGCAGCTGAAACTACATAAGCCCAATGAATCTCTTACTCTAGGCAATTAGTATTCTTAAGGCTAGGTTCACATGGACATTATCAGTGTTTTTTTTTTGTATCTCTTGGAGTTAAAGTTTTAAAGGACAATGAAACCACAGAAATATATATCAATGCATAATGTTGTGACATAAAGTTAAGGCTCATTTCCAGCTTCTATTTAAATATCACTTGAAATGAACCGTAAACATTTCAGGACAAGATGTATGTATACTGTTAAGTGGTCATATAAGGAAAATGTAATGTACCAGTCTTCCTACATAAAAGTTTTGTGTCTGTCTCTGTCTCCCAGTAATGTCTAAACAAAATTATGAGCTGTGTTATGAGTTCTTAATGACCCAACAAGGCTCATATCCGTAGGCATAATGCAAAGATCCGATACTTTTTATAATGTAAATAGGATAATATAATGAGATCTTTATTATCTGTCTGGTGGAAATATTTGTAGGCATTATTCATTCCATACAGGATATGTCTCAGATATATCTTTATGGCATACATAAGACTGTACAGATGTTGGAATTTAAAGGAAATATTTGGTAACTACTCTTGTCGTATGTTTGTATTAGAGGTGAGCTCAATTTCAACATATGAAATATGAAACATTAGAACATGAAATTATTAGCTTTTTTTTATTCTGCCAGAAGATGCCTGGGAGTAGAAGGAATGTGCGGCACATAAAATGGTACTATTGCATCAGGCCGGGCATATACAGTGGAGGAAATAATTATTTGAATTTGTAAGTTTGTCCAATGACAAAGAAATGAAAAGTCTCAGAACGTATCATTTCAATGGGTAGGTTTATTGTAACAGTGGCAGATAGCACATCAAAAGGAAATCGAAAGAAAAAATACTTTAAATAAAGATAGCAACTGATTTGCATTTCATTGAGTGTGAAATAAGTATTTGAAACCCCTACCAACCATTAAGAGTTCTGGCTCCCACAGAGTGGTTAGACACTTCTACTCAATTAGTCACCTCATTAAGGACACATGTCTTAACTAGTCACCTGTAGAAAAGACACCTGTCCACAGAATCAATCAATCAAGCAGACTCCAAACTCTCAACATGGGAAAGACCAAAGAGCTGTCCAAGGATGTCAGAGACAAAATGTAGACCTGCACAAGGCTGGAATGGGCTTACAAAACCATTAGCAGAAGAATGGGAGAGGAGAGAAGGTGACAACTGTTGGTGCGATGTATCGAAAATGGAAGGAGCACAAAAGGACCTCAATCGACTCGACTCTGGGGCTCCAAGCAAGATCTCACCTCGGGGGGTGTCAATGTTCGGAGAAAGGTGAAAAAGCATCCTAGAACTACACGGGAGGGAGGAGTAGTAATGACCTCAAATTAGCAGGGGACCAGAGTCACCAAGAAAACCATTGGAAACAACATACACCGCAATGGATTAAAATCCATGCAGGGCTCGCAGGTCCCCCTGTCAGGAAGGCACATGTGCAGGCCCATAGAAGTTTGCCAATGAACATGAAGATTCAGAGAGTGACTGGGAGAAGGTGCTGTGGTCTGATGAGACCAAAATAGAGCTCTTTGGCATTAATCAACTAGCTGTGTTTGGAGGAAGAAAAATGCTGCGCTATGAACCCCAAAACACGTCCCCACCGTCAGCATGGGGGTGGAAACATTTTGCTTGGGGGTGTTTTTCCTGCTAAGGGCACAGGGACAAATTAATTGCATTAACGGGAAAATGGACGGAAGCAATGAATCGTGAATCTGAGCGACAACCTCTTCCCTCTGCCAGGAAACTGAAAATGGGTCGTGGATGGGTGTTCCAGCACGACAATGACCCAAAACATACAAGCAAAGGCAACAAAGGAGTGGCTCAAGAAGAAGCACATTAAGGTCATGGAGTGGCCTAGTCGTCTACGGACCTTAACCCAATAGAAAACCTATGGAGGGAGCTCAAGCTCAGAGTTGCACAGAGACAGCTCGAAACCTTAGGATTTAGAGATAGTGATGGCTTCGAAACCCGGATTGATGTTCGACGACCGGCGAAACTCCGAACTCCGGTTAAAATCCGTAAAAGGTTCGCGAAAACCGTGCGAACCCATGACGAACTCTCCTGACTCAATGGGAGGCGAATTTTAAAAAACCAGGGACCCCTTTCTGGCCACAATAGTGTTGGGAAAGTTGTTTCAAGGGGTCAAACACATGGACAATGACATGACAGAGGGGAAAATCCATGGACAAAACTCCCAATGAAAAAAACCCCCAAAATCAACCAAAAAAAAATAAAAAAAAAAACTAAAAAACAACACAAAACCAAATGGGGAAAAAAAAAAAAATTTTTTTCACACTATAAATCCGCACCAAAGATTTATGGCAATGACAATGATGTAAATGGAAATGAAAGTTGCAAGAGTGATTACCCTTAGACCGTGTTTGATGATTATCTCTTTGTATGACCCTTGCCACAAACCTGAGAATTTGATCTGTCACTGGTTCTGCACGCACTCCCTAGAGGGGGTCTTCTGGAGGATTCACGGTCTAGTTCTAAGGTGAGGTACCTTGTGCGTTAAGTCCTGGGGTGCAACCGTAGTCGGGGTCTCCAAAAAAAATAATTTAAAGTTTTTCATAGACAAATTATTCAACCGATCGTTTTGGTCGATCACTATGAAGCAATCACCTTGTCATCTGGGCTGTGCAACATGGCCAACAACCATTTGAGGTGATCGCTTCATTGTGAGACGCAAGCCCCTTCACCACGGCAAGGTAGCGATCACGAAAAGGGAAGTGGCCATTGTAGTGCCTCTTTTTTAATGAGCACAGCTCAGAGGCCAGAAAAATTTGTCATCTAAATTTGACCATAAAAAAAATTATGTATGGGTAGCAGCCGCTGTTGTTAGCAGCGGCCAGAAAAATGATGTTTTCCAGGCAGAATGGAAAGGAAAACATTTCGGCTTGAACCCTAGTTGGTGGCGAGGATTCATGAAAGAAGCCGGTATGCAGCGTTGGGGACCATTTTTAGCCAAGGCATGTAATCAGGCCTTTGTAGGCAAAAGATATCCCCCACTGTGTCCCTTCGAACCATGACTCGTTCATCGTCAGGACGTGAGGTGATCCCACACTTTTTTGACCCAGGCGACTTCGCTTCTCGGTCACTATTGCCGCCTGCAGCACTGAGGTCCTTTTGAACAGGACACTAGAAGCAGGGACAGGACAGAAGTTCAAGAGCAGAAACTGGGATAGCCTGGCCCACAGGTCAAGTTCGCCACACCCAGTAGTCAAGGGGTTCATCGCTTCTCAGCGTGTGTCAATATCCGCAGTTAAGGCCAGGTAAGTCTGATATCTGTCTGGTCCAGCCGTTTCTCGTGTGGATCCCGAAGGGGTCTGTGCGGTGCGTTTAGGACTGAAAAAGCTCCGCATGTCCTCCATCAACCGCACGTCTGTGAAACGCCCTGTCCTTGCCGCCCGGTCGTGGTAGAAGGAGATTAGTGTCACCTCTTCACTAGTAGAAGTCACTTGTGCTGTGACATCACCCTTAAAGCGGTGTAGAGCAGATGTTGTAGCCTAGCTCTCAAAATGCTGCATCCTCTCAGACTGCGGAAACCCGGGTAACATTTCCACTACTTTCTGTTGCTAGCGGGGTCTAGTAGTGTGGCCACCCACCAGTACAGATCGTTGTCCTTATTCCTTTTAATCCGAGGCCCTCAACAGGCACGGACAGCATGGAGACAAGACCCCATGAGCACAGGAGGATAGCCGAGACAACCTCAAATCGATTCCTCCTCCTCACTGATCTCCTGAGGGTCTGTTCCTACCCCCAGCCACGTAAACACCAGGGTCCCAGATAGGGTGACCACACAGGAGCACCGGGGGATGCCTGTGAGGTTGGTCTTCCTCCTCCTGAAAGCCACCTTCCTCCTCTGACTCCTCAACTCCCTTCCAGCGTTGAGAAGGTCGGCAAGCGAGGCTGCTAAGCTGGTTCTGGTGTGAATGGGACCAAAACTCTTCCTCTTCGCGCTCATCCACAGCCTGATCCAGCACTCTGCGCAGGCACGCTCCCGGAAGAAGGCAAATGGGATGAGGAGGTCGTGAGTTTGACTTCGCTGCAGACTCTGGAAGGTTTGTCACCCTTCGAAAGGGACGCATGAGCATACAGGCCATGCGTATGAGCTCCATAGGATGGCAAATAATCCCCAGCTCAGCAGAGGCTTGTCCTAGCACACTGGTGATACAGATACTAATTCAAAGCTTTCTCTTGTGGAGCAGGCGGTCAAACATGTGGAGTGTTGATTCCACCGACGTAGGGACTGTCAAAATCAAGCGCCTCACATGGCATGTTGTTCGCAGCTGAATTTCTGAAAACGTAGCCATAGCCGTGTAGAGGAACGCCTGACATGGGCACACACCTTCCTCCTAGCCTGCTTGAGGAAGTCCGTAAGCACCGGGTACTGCTGCCACCCCAAAGCGTTGCACAATCAGATTTTTAAGAACATGTGCATGCACGGCACATGTGCACAACTTGCCCAAATCAATGCCGGCCAACAGATTGCTTCCATTGTCAAACACCAACTTGGCCAATCCCCAGTTGGGTGCGGGACGCCCCTGAGCCACCTGTGCAATTAAGGGCGGACAGGAGTGCTGGTACGGTGTGGCTCTCTGCTTTCAGGCAAGCAGCCCCAAGACAGGTGGGACACTGTGTATCCGGGATGGTGGAATAGCCTGGGTAGCTGCAGGGATGCAAGAGGATGTGGAGCGAGGACGCATCAACAGAAGAGGACTCAGCCGGAGGAGGGATGGAGTAGGCGGAGTAGAAGAGGTTGGCAGCAGGCCTGCCTGAAGTATTGGCGGCGTGTCACCAAAGCGGCTGTGCAGAGCCCACGCATTCCATGCTGGGCAGCTGTCAGCAGGTTTACCCAATGCGCAAGTGTACGTGATGTACCTGCCCGGACGTGCTTTGCAGACCAGGTGCAGTGGTCAGATGGGACCCTTGCCCCAACACTGTACGACAGAGATGCCTGACTTCTTTTTCCACAAGGGAAATAAAGATTGCGGGATTGGCAGTGTGTGAAAAAAAATTCGGCCGGGGGTAACCTTCAACTGCGGCTGTCCCAATAGCCCAAATTTTTTGAAGGCCTCAGATCTCAAACAGCTGGTAGGGTAAAAGCTGACGGGCTAAGAGCTCCGTTCAACCAGCTGTAAAGAAGCCGGGGCAAGGGGGTGTGACTCTGTGACTTGTTTTTTACGCTCGAACATCTCCTTCAGCTGACACCTGGACCGATGGCCAGATGAGCAGGGAAGCTCAAAGGAGAGGAGAGTGGCTGGTGGGTTGAGAGGGGGCAAGGAGACCGCAGTGGTGCAGTGGCTGAGATGCTGGGACAGGAGGAGGAGGGTTGGCTTGAGCTTTGAGTGTGTGTTCCTGCTTGTAGCCATGGGTTGATCCAAAGGCGTTGTGATGTGAGATATGTGCCATTTCAAGCAGTTTGTTTACGAGGGGCTTTGGGGACTTCCCCAGACCTCAGGATTCTTATTGCACAGTTGCAAATGGCATCGCTGCTATCAGCGGCAGACACCACAAAAAAAATGCACACTGGTGAGCTTTGCATGATAGGCATACTGGTGGTGGAGAATCAGGCATGGGTTGATTGGCGTGCAGTATGCTGACCCCAGGTGCCGATTACATGCTGCCTGACTGTCACAACTAGCTCTTGGATGACTGCCCCTGCTTAAAACTCGTCTCCTCCTCCTCCTCTCTGTCTCTCCATCTTCTGAACTTTCGCCCCTGTTCTTCCTCTCTTCGTGTGGGCACCCAGGTGACATCACGGGACACATCATCCATCATCATCAACAACGCTTATACCGTATCTAGACAATAAGCAAAGGAAAGCCGCCAGCGAGGTACAACCATCACGGTCATCACACCGCAACCTACAATGCGGTAATGATACATGGTCAGAGCATGTCATGTCATCACAGCTCTGGCAATAGAAGGTTGGAAGCATAATCATCTCCTCTTCAAAAGGATGTGGTGTGAACAAACCCCTGATGGGCAAATGTAGGGCTGTGGTGCTTAGGAATTGGTGGCGGGCAGTGTGAGTGCAAATTGAGCAGGATGGTTGTGTCCAGGGTCATGAGTGGTGGATGTGGAAGATATGGGGTGTCCTCCTGTGTAAACACAAGTCAACTAAAGTCACCCAGCAGATTCTTACGTTGATGGCTAATAAGGGCCTCTGAACAATGGACCATTATTCTAGGGCCAAAGGAAATTTCACCACCACTGACCACGACCACACACGATCCTGAGGATGGTCTGCCTCTGCCTCTGCCTGTCATTTATGTTTTTGGGGTACAAGGCCCAGTGGCAGCAAGATTAACTCTGTGTGGGCAATGGACAGTTCGGCAACAAGGCTTGTAATGCACGGAAAAGCCCGTGCACTTTTTATTAATACCACGACATAGAGGTGAAAAAGAAATTGCAGGGTATTACCCTGTCAACAGAGATAATGTGCGCTGGCACCAAACAGAAGTGGCACAAGGCTTGTAATGCACAAAAAGCCCCACTTTTTACAATACCCTACAATAGGGTGAAAAAAACATGCTGGGTATTACCTCACAGAGAACTGGGGCTGGGCACCAACAGTTGGCACAACGGCTTGTAATGCACGGAAGAACCGCACTTTTTTATTAATAACCCCTCCATACCTAATTAGGGTGAAAAAAAATTGCGGTATTACCCTTCAACAGATAAACTGTGGATGGGCACACACAGTTGGCACAAGGCTGTAATGCACGGAAAGCCGGCACTTTTTATTATAATAACCTACAATAGGGTTAAAAAAAAATTGCAATGGGTATTACCCTTCCACCTAGATAAACTGTGGCATGGGCACACACAGTTGGCACCCAAGGCTGTAATTGCAAGGAAACCCCTGCACGTTTTTATTGATGTAAACCCTACAATAGGGTGAAAAAAAAATTGCTGTCCTGGTATTACCTTCTCACACCAGATAATGTGGGCATGGGAACACACACAGTTGTACACAAGGCGTAATGCCTACGGAAAGCCCTGCAACTTTTTTAAATACACCCTTGATGGTGGATTTTGGACCCTAGGGCTGAAAAAAAAATTGCTGGGATATTTCCACCCTTCACCAGATAACTGTGGCTGGGACACACACAGTTTGCATTCAAGGGCTGTAATTCCGAACGAAAGCCCTGCAACTGTTCTATTAATACCCTTGTATGATAGGGTGAAAAAAAAAACCTGCTGGGTATCCGGTATTACCCTCCTACCAGATAAAATCGGGGCCCTGGGCATACCATTCACAGTTGGCCACAGAGGCGTACCCCCCACCAGATGGACGCCCTGCAATATTTATTAATTACCACTACAATAGGGTGAACAAATCCACTGGGGTATCAAAGTGCACAGACAATATGGGGTGGGCACTGGGCGTAGGGGCGCACCACCACAGTTGAGCACAAAGGACTGTAAGGGTTGAAAACTCAAAGCACTGCAATAGCCCTTAAAAATAGTTGTGTGAAATAATTCCCCTGGGGTGTTAAAGTGCCACCAGACAATTATGGGTGGGCACTGGGGCAGTGTGGCGCGCACACACAGTTGCACAAGTGACTGTAAGTGGTGAAAAACTTTACTACGCACTTGCAATAACCTTAAAATAGGGTGAAAACTTCCCTGGGGTTACAAGTGCCACAAGACAATTTAGGGTGGGCCAATGCGGGGCAGTGTGGGCGCACACACAGTTGGCACAAAGGCTGTAAGTGGTGGATTGAAACTTAATAAAGTACGGAAATAGCCCTTAAAAATAGTGTGAAAATTCCCTGGGTTACAAGTGCCATCAGACATATTAGGGGTGGGACACGGGCAGTGTGGGCGGCACACACAGTTGGAACAGAGCTGTCAAGTGGTGGACGCCACTAGCTAATAAGCCCTAAAAACTAGGGTGAAAATATCCCCGGGGTAACAATAAGTGCCACCCCAAATAGGATCACTGGCAGTAGCACTGTGTGATGTGAGGCTTGAAAAAATCACTGCCCAGCAGCCCCACAGCAGCAAGAGGTAGCGAAAAAATAGCCCGAAATAAGGCTTTTGGGGTCCTTTCAGGAATCTGTCCTGACTGCAGATTTGAGAATGAATTGAGTAGAGGAGTAGACTGAAGATGACACTGACATAGCTAAATGTCCCTATACAGAACAGCAGCAGCAGAACCTATCGAAGCTAACTCTATTATTCAGCATCAAGCATGTGAAATGGAGAAGTCTATCCTCTCCTGTGCTGTAGGGGGTGGTCCGGATGGTGGGTGATTGATTGCTGTATGTGCCTGCTGAATGCCTCCAGGGTCAAAGTTATCCAATCCAAAAATTTTTGGGGGGGGTGGGGGGGGTCGAACTTGCCATATGTTTAGCGAACACGCGGCGAACTCGATAACACCGATGTTCCCCGCGAACAGTTCGACGGCGAACATGTCGGTCCTATCACTATTGTAGAGATGATCATGACAAAGAGGAGGGGACCAAAATTCCTTCTAAAATGGACGGCAAACTTGGTCATCAATTACAGAAAACTTGGTGTTTCCACCAAGTATTACGTCTTTTTTGTAGAGAGTTCAAAAAAACTTATTTCACTTCAATGAAATGAAATCAGTTTGCTATCGTTTATTAAAGTAATTTTTTCAATTTCCTTGATGTGCTATCTTGCCACTTGTTACAATAACACAACCATGACAATGATACTGCAAGGGGGGAAGAGAGGGGGAAACTAACCTCAGGGGTGGCCAGTCCCAACGACTTTGGAGGTGCATAAGGTCAAGAGGTTCCACGTCCAAGGGTTTTAAAATCACAATATTTATTTATTGGTACCAAAAGCAGATACAAAGTCTCTATGAAAATGTGACCCGTAGATCCAAAAAATACATCAAAGAGTATCCCCAGATGTCTACCGGAAAAAAATGGATCCCTCCGGTAGACGACCCTAGTGCATAGTCACTTTAGTAGAGTAGAGAGAATGACATAGGACTCCGAGGTACCCAAAGATTGCGGTAGATGACAACCAATGCCCAATTTATAAGTGAAGGAAATGAAACCAACACTCCAAACGGGGGAAAAGGACCAAAATTTAAAACATCAAGAAACCTGCAGGAGAGAGGAGTAGTGTTAACCTTTGACTTTAGATTGTGTAGGTTTTTTTACATCAGGTAAGACAAAGACGAGAATTGGCGATTGTTGAGTCCGATAGTGAGCATATTAAAAGTACATTAAGAACACAAACTTAACACCCCAATTGCGACCCATGTGTGCCGCCATCCAACAAAATCTGACCCAACCATGAATCATTGCTGCCCTGGCCACCACCTCGCCATGTGGGTGAAGATAGGAGGCAGTGTAGACATCGACTCTTAAAAATGAAACCAGGGTGGATATTCCTCTGAATGCCACGAAATTCAATGCATGAAATGAATTTAATAGCACAAATTTCATTTTCTAAAATGTGTTTACACACGGGACCAGGAACCAGTTCATACTTATATAAAAAAAGATTTATATTTATTACTTTATTATTTTTGGACTTTTCTAGATAAACCGATGTTTGACAAGTTGTACATTCTAGTGCAGACCTGACAAAGGTGTAATTTTGCCAAAATAAGGCGTATTTATTCTGTGAGCTTATAGATGCATGGGAGAGCAGGCTCCAATGCACTCTTGGAAAATTTCTGCCGCACGGAGGGCTGTTGGCCGCCAGGCACCTCATACGGTATACGGGTCCCAGTGGGGGGCACCCTTGGGTGGGCGTTTCCATTCCATGCCGGGGATCCGCCTTTTTCCTGGCCAGCATTTTGGTGGGGAGGCCGATCTGACTCGGACCCCTAGTACCAGCGGGCCCTTGTAAGCCCCGGAGCACGCCCCCTTATTTGTTTTTGGGGGGGACCATCGGGGGTGCTCGCCGTCCCCTCTCCTCCCCTTATTTCTCCACCTCGGCGTTCTATCATCTCCTGTCCCCCTCTTTCCCTGTCACCTTCCCCCTGTCACATACCTATTCCCCTTTTCCCTAGCCCAAATCACCTTTTCTAGCCCGGTGACCCCTTTCCCAGCACACTATGTCTCCCTACCACCCCTTCTGATTTCTTCACTGGTACCCACACACACACACACACAACTCAAAACCTCTCCTCACCTCATTTCACACATCACTAGGTGTCTTGTTTTGCTGTCCTTTTTTTCTCTAGCATAGTATATATGCACCACTAGATCATGTGTTTTTCCCTATTTATTTATTTTTCGCACTCATGCCGCACCACGTATCACACACCTCACCCACAATCCACTTCACACATTCACACATAGGATAGCACTTCACAACCATTCACCTCTGTTTAGACTCCACTATCATCACTCATCACAACATATAGTACACTGCATGCCCTTCCGGGATACTCATTCACACATTCACGATGTCACAGGCATCTTTGATCACAAGCCCATGTTTATACACTTTGGCACCGATGTTGGGGGGACGGGGGGAGGCGGGGGCAGTGATTCTCGGCGGCTCCCAAGGGGCGGTTCTTCCGAGTCTGGATCGGGCGCTGCTCCCCTATGGGCCAGGGACCGCCCGTCGTAGCGTTTGCTTAGCAGCGCGGACGCGAACTCGCTTATCCCTGGGGTCAGGAGAGGTGACGTACACAAGGGGCGGAAATGTGCTTCTATGGAAGCGCATTGCGCCCACCCAAGGCGACGGTGACATGGGATAACGGCGTTCCACCAGGCGCGGAATATCCGGCGCTGGTTGGGCGTCACCAGCCGCGCCGTCAGCGTGGCGGGAACTCAGACAATATTTAAGTTTCAAAACTGACAGACCTCACTAACAGCCATCACCTATGGATGTACTACAACCTATGACTGTAGCAGACGCACCAGACTTAATCCTAACCTGGACTCATGTAAGTGTTATTTCACTTTGCATTGCAAAGACTACTAAAATAAGCGACTGCAAAATCATACCACATTACCTCCTTAGCACTGCATTTTTTGACTGACTTGGACCTAATACTAACTTGAAGATGAAGACACGCGATTTCTACGACACTACAAGGAGGTTGTGAGGACATCATAGACTAAATAAAGTCACACAGAAATATGATATGAACGTGGCATAGCAGCTCTCATAAGTATGAGTCCACTACCCATAAGGTGTACAACCCCTTAGGTGTGGTATAAACCAAATAGACCAATCAATAACTATGATGACTATTGTTACTCCACGCAGTGTCCCCCTCTCTTTGGGGACTCGCGTAGGGGGGCCGGACATGTTGTGTGGCATTAACGCTTCGTTGGTGGACAGCAGGAAGGACACTGGCTGGACATCTGCTCATCCCCACAATCTCGCTCAAGACAAAAACTGGTAAGCACACAAGGATATATATTTCTTCCTTTTTTGTGATACACTATGGTTTTAACACAATAAATAAGAAACAAGCTAGATGCATGTGGAGTAACCACTAACAATGACAAATGTAGAAAGCATTGGGTACCACTAATAATGACAAAATGTAGAATCATAAATAAACAAAATAAGATGCACATACTCATATATAGACTATTTCAGACGATCATGTAATATACATAAGCACAGATGAGAATACCACGTACAGTTTGGTGGATTAGAATGAACCATTGATATAACGAATATCTTGATGATCTTTTCAGAGAACGACTACTAATATATCCCTGATGAAGTCCTAAACCTTAAAGACGAAACGAGTTGGGGTATTGACAAGGACATAGAGACTGTCTTGAGCCATCGAGATGTTGGGGACTTATTGATTATGTATTTGGTACAGTAACTCGGGTGCCTTTTATATGAAATGATGTGCTAATTTTAGACATATTTATGTTGTGGGCTAGCAAACCCAACCACTTTGTATCCTGCTTTTGTACCAATAAAATAAAATTTGTGATGTTAAAACCCTTGACTGGAACCTCTGACTTATGCACCCCAAGTCCGTTGGGACTGGCCACCCTGAGGGTTAGTTCCCCCTCTCTTCCCCTTGCAAAATTTGATTGGATGTGGTGTAATTGGTCACCACATTGGTCCCCCCCCCCCTTTTTTGAATATTGAAATGATACTGTTCTTGAGACTTTCTGTCATTGGACAAACTTACAAAATCAATGAGGGGTCAAATAATTATTTCCTCCACTGTAAGGCCTGTGGCCACCGTGTCTTTTTCCACGCATGTGTCCAACATGGGGAAAGGAATAGGACAATGTAGTGTTGAGCTCGAATATTCGATTTTCGAATATTTAGCTCGAATATCGCCATTTTGCCATTTTGCGAATATTCGCGAATATAAAATTGGATATCCGACGCAATCGCAAGTTTTCGCGATTTATTGCGATTGTTGCGATCCCATTTATTGCAATGGATCGCAAATAATTAATCGCGATGCAATTTTTTTAAACGGAAATGACGGATATTCTCCCAGTGAAAAACGTTGCCGTGTCACCTATACCCTAAGGGGAGTGGCCCCCATCCCAAATAATGCCGGGAACACAGAGGCAGACCTCACTACCTACAGCACCGACTACCAGGATCTCAGCACATTGCTTCCACTCATGAGATTCTCACCCATTACAGACCACCCCTACAGTGGATCGCCCCCTGTTCCTCCCATGACCCTCGGCACTGTGACTTGCCAGGAATGTACAGTGCATTAGTGGATAAATTCACCCAGGAATTCTGCATCCGGGGACACATCTGAAGTATCTGCTGTGTATCAGGTCAGCATCAGAAAGCCCAGAAATTTCTAAGGAGCTAACATTTATAGACTCCTAGAGGGGTTGGCTTAAGGCCAGTAGTTGGGCAGATTATGAGTGATACACTTGGTGAGAAGTGGAGAGTGGGAAAAAGGAGACAGCCATCTAGACAGGTACCAAACCTCATGTAGGCAGCAGGTGCAAAACCCTTATAGGGACAAGCACCAAACTAATATATATACAGTGAATAGCATAGGAATAGTGTACAGGGCAAGGTATATATACGGTAAAACAGCCCTGTCACTGTCCTAAGCTAGGGAAGCCCCTAAATATACAGGGATTTATAACAATGCATTTACCGTATTTTTCAAACCATAAGACGTTTGGGGGGGAAAAGTGCCTGCGTCTTATGGTCCAAATGTGCAACCACCCGCAGCTGCCGGTGATCAAATCTTGGCTCCCTACCAGCAGATAGGAGATCAGCTGTGTGATCTCCCGGTGGGGAGATGAACTGTATTGGCTATATTTGCAGAGCCCCGCAGTTATAGGCAATGCAGAGTGTGTGTGGGGAGAGCTGCCCTCGCTGGCAGCTTCCTCACACATGCAGCGTAGAGAAGACAGGGAGATCAGTGTGCTGATTCACCTGTGGGGGGGCCCCCTCCCTTCCATCTGTGTGAGGAAGAAGAGATGCTGAAGTCTGCTCTCTAGTGACATATCTTTGTGGCTGAAAAGGGGTACTGCGTGATATTTAAACACATTAAATATTTTTTTTTCTAATTTCCTGCTCTTAAAACTGGGTGCATCATATGGTCAGGTGCGTCTTATAGTCCGAAAAATATGGTAAATGAAAAAATAGTACCATTTACTGGTCACTACACTGGTAGTGTACCAGACTGCAGCTGCAGCGAGGCTAGTGTGAAAGAGCCCTTAAACAGCTTTATGCCAGGAGTAAAAATGGTTGAATAATCAATATTCTCTCTTATATAAAGATCTACCACCAGAGCTAAAAAAATGGGCATTTAGAGTATTGATGGATAGAGGTACTGTATTTGATGTATTTGAAAAAAAAGAATTGCTACAATGAAATCTACGGGGTACACATACTTCAGAGTTGGCAGGTCGGTTATGCACCTGTCAAGGGAATGTTCAGAAGTTGCAATGTCTGACTGTCATCGAATGTTTGTCGCAATGAATAAATAATTGTTTGCTTATATGAGGAATATTTATTTGAAGAGTGTAGGATTACATTTAGAAACAATTGTGTAGCTCTGCCAATGATCTGTGACACACAGAAGATGATTTTCCTTCTCTGGGGCATTGAAATATACTTCCCATACAAGGAGTTTGGCATAGGCCCAGCCCGTCCAGATCAGTGGAGCAGCACTGCCCTTCTGCAAAGTGATGGAAAAAGAGACAAACTGAAAGGCAAAGTGGGAAACTGGGCACACGGACATCTGGCTGGAGGCACAGACACAGAAATCCCAGAAGCTACAACATAGAGACTACAAGGTATAAAGCTTATATAAAACTAAAAACAACCACAAGAGGAACTGACTGGGGTGCTGTGCACATACCAGTAATGTGAGAGACAGCACTGATGAAGTTGGAGTTTGGAACATAGCCTGCTAGACACCTAGTAGAATCAGCTGAGAGGGGGGTGCTGAGACAGAGAGGGGAGTGTGGTGCTTATTCCAGATGTTGGTGAACAGGCAGCTGGAGCTGTAGTAGCAGGAAACAGCAGGAATTTAGCACAGAGATCGAAATTACTGAGGATTAAGAGCAAGTCAATTTGTTGCATCCGGCCGGAGCTTTCTTCTCTGCCCCGGGGACCAGGAGTTGAGCTACTGACACAGAATGGGCTCCAGCAGCATCCTTCCTGATGGATTCTTAAGACTGGTCTTGTGTCTTGGAAGGACCTAGGAGCTGTTTCCAGAAACTCTTCTCTTCTCACCAATGCAAGGTGAGCTTATTCTCTAACCATTATCACTTATAGTAACTTGTACAAGGGGCGCCTAAACTTTGGAACAGATACTCATCATCTCTCGCCTATCATTGCCTAAATTTTCAATCATGGTCGGGTCATGGTCAACAAGGTTCAAATTAAAAATCGTTATGTTTGGGAATATAGAATGACACTAACCATATGTACTTATACACCACCATAATGTACAAAAGTACCAGTACAGCAAATGTATAAGCATTGATTGGCTTATTTTAGATTTAGGACAATAGCCTCAATGCCTTAAAGGCCCCCATACACGGGTCGGATTCCGGGCCGATCGATTCCGGGCGCGTGCACGCGAAACGATCGTGCGGAATCGTGTGCAGCCCACCTTGTCCGATCGATCACGTCCGATTGATCAGGGGCTCAGAATCGGATCCGACAGAGAACCAACATGTTGGTCTTTTTGATCCGATTCTGCACAGATCAGGGGGAGTTGCCATTTGTGAGGTGGACAATCGGACACGAAAGTCCCGGAATCCGTTGGACAAGGTGGTATGCAGCGATCGGATACTCTTAATTGGCCAATCGATCACACCTGCGTTTCCCGGCAGAATCGCCGGAATCGATCGGATAGGTGATCGAGCGGCCATGGAATCCGAATGTGTATGGCTAGCTTTAGAGAGTATTCTCCATGCATATTAGGTTATCTGTATACATAAACACATTATTCAGTTATAAAATGTGTTTGAAGACCTCTCTGACTCCCAAAATGTATTGCCTTCCTACTTCTTGGATCTGAAAGAATAAAAGTTAAAGTATTTCTTTCTGTTACCACAACTTCCCACAACTGTTTTAGTTATATATACTCTAACAATCTACAATTTCTAACAAGATCACCTATGCCTCGGGTAAAAACTAACTTAAAGTATATGTAGATCAGTATATGTTGGCCAAGAACAAATATATTCCAGCTAACTAGTTCTTAGTTGTTATGTCTGCATTTGTTTTCTTCATAACAAACATCTTGCCTTTGGGTGGCTATTCTCACTCTGGATAGTAGCTAAGTGAACCTGCTGAGAGGGAAGTGAAGTTTAGATGGATATACGTAATTAACTTAACCTAACTACTACTTAGCATTTTAAACCATGTAAAACGTATTTTAAGTTCAGTATAAGAATAAAAACTGCCCATTGAATGCACCCAATTAGTGTTAAATGGTTTGTCTCAATCTTTTTACTTCCACTTTTGAAACTCTATTAGTAGAAGAAAAAAAGACTTGTTGGCAGGATCAACATGTAAAATGTTACCGGGGGAACTCTGAAAAATAGAAACTGCTGTTCATTATTTCCTCTTGTGTCATTTGGGCAGAAATTCAACAGAAAGGTCACCAATAGATGTTAAAGCCTGACTGCGGTTTTAAAACTATGAAACCAAACAATCGATCTAACAGTCCAAAACTAAAAAAAAGTTGTGGTTTGTTATAAACTAACTAAAAACTGAATAGTTGTTGTTCCATGAATTGGATGTTCTCCCAGATGTGTTCTACAGATGGCTGTAAACTTCATTGTGCAGTGTATGTTCAGTTAATGGGGAGAATAGCCTTTTTTGGACTACCGAGCTCTAAACACTTGTTTAGTATGACCTAATAATTAATCATCAGTCATTTATATTATAATCGTTAATGGATGATTTCAATGATACAGCCTCTCTGCTTTCTTGGAATGTTGATGACACAAATCCAGCTTGTATTGTATAAATCACACATCTGTGTATAAAGCTGTTTCCAGTTTGTTTGTGCTATATACAGAATTGTGTACATTTCGATGACTTATATGTTGTTCAGCTCAGAGCTGTTATGAACTAGTTCCCTGTATTTGCAAGAAAATTACTGGGAATTGTTGGCAGTCTCCAGTGTATTCACATTCATAATCTAGATAACTAGATCAGTGTCTGTGGATGTTGGGTGATATGTATAGTGTCTTCCTTTTGATAACCATGGTTTTTTATCTTTATTAACTTTATAGGTGCAGACCTAACACAAATGAAACTTGATTCTACATTGGCAGCCAGGTGATACAATCAATGGTTTCTTATAGTTTAACATCTTCATAACAGGGTAAAGGAACCCATACACAGGGTGATTTCTTGGCCAAATCCTGATCACCATTTATGGTGATCATGCATTAAACGTTTGAGAATCGAATGCGCCCCACCTGAAGCAATCAATCCCGTTCCATAGAAAAATTGATCAGGGATTCAACATGTTGGTAAATCCCTGTTTGATCACATAACTTTGGAGTATCAGACAGGAAGCAATTGCACAAAGTGGTGCACATTAATTCGGCGAAAATTCCGTAATTCTTTGCGGTCAATTAAAGGAGTATCGACCCGTGTATGGATACCTTAAGTCTTTATAGAGCTCCACACAGAATCTGATATGGAAGTATTTGGTGGCCAAACACCACCTTGCTTAACTTGTGACTGCTGGTGTCTAAAAATGTGCATTGACTACACATTTAAAGCTAGTAGTGCCCTATTAACCCACTGCAACCTCCACAGCAGAGTCTGTGAATTATTAGGCCAACATTAGTGGCCCAAATGAGTTTACAGTGACCTGATCATCAACAGTAGACAGAACATTTACCTGCTTCCTGCCAGTAAGGTAAAAATGTTCAGTGAGTTTTTTAGGGATATTTTTATGCTATGATTTTAGGTTATGGATCAGTAGCCATGCCCCTGTTCCTCCATGTGAAGCAAAGCAACCAGTCACAAAGCCCAGCCATTGTCATCTGATGGGGAAGACATGCCTAGGACTATGGAAATGTTGGCTTTAAATGAAAGAGCAACATACTTTCAATGCATGTTCCTGTAGACTCACATAGGCACATGGTATCCTCATTATCCAATGCTCAATGTTTTTTCTGTTGCTGTCTTGCTTTTCTAACCCAACTTTTTTCCGTAATAATAGATCATGTCTATGATGTTTGGGAAACCTAGATCACTCAATACGACTCACTTCTCTACTTCAAATGACCGCAGTCCACATGCGGAATGTAACTTGGTGCTCCTGGGGTGTCGAGGAGCTGGAAAATCAGGTGAGAGTCATCAAAAGAAACAGCTTTCATCTCTAACAAGTCTGAAGAAAATATATATTTATCCTACATAAAATACAAAGGAGCTACTAGTGGCCACTGGGGGCATTTAATGTTTTTTTATTGGCATTTTCTACAATGTACTTTCAATGGAGAACTAAGATCACAGAATTATCTGGCAAACACAGCTCTTGTGACGTGTTGCCACGGGTCAGGAAGGGAGGGGGGCTGCAAGGGATATTCTTAAATTACTTATTATAGGTACATTTTTAATGCATTCCCCCCTATTATCAACACTTCTAGTGCCATTCATGTAATCATCATTTTCTGGTGGTAGGTCTGCTCTAACCGCCCTAGCGTTAGGTCCAGTACAAGTCGGGGCTCTGGGAGAGCATACTCACGCTGTCCCTGTGTCCCTATGCGACATTCCTCTTCGGCTG
>CM070034.1:127509450-127524181 GCA_036250615.1 Ptychadena robeensis | reverse complement strand
ACCATTGAAGTCTATAGTGCAATTTTGGTACAGAAATCTGGACCTCAGCAGTGCGCTAGGGAGGTTAAGGTACATTATCCAAGAGTCCATACCAGACCTGCAAAAATGAATGTAAGCTGACTTGGAAGCTACAATGGAAAGTGGAATGGATAAATTCAAACATTAGTCTTCTGGGTTTAGTGTTAAATTTGCAAACTTGCCAAATAAGTTTGCAACATTCGCTGCCAACTCTTGCCGTTTCTTTTTTTTTTTTTTAATATGATAATAGATGTACTACTGTAAAACAAATGCAATGGGAAGCTGGACTCTGTATGGGGACATGTCACAAAACAAAGATTAAGTAAAGTCAGGAAATATATATATGTATATATATTTATGCTGACAGAATTGTTAGTAAGGCCTAACAACTACCTGCAATATTAACCATATTATGCTATTCCTTTCATTCCAGCACTGACTGTTAAGTTCTTGACCAGACGATTTATTAGTGAATATGACCCTTATCTTGGTGAGTATTTTCTAATTCTATCACTGTAGCATTTTTTGCGTCTCCAGCCTCCCCTGGGTCAGACCTTAAAATGATTTTTTGGTTGAATATGTCTTTATTAAACTTTTCAGATTACAGAATACAGAGTATTCAGAGCTCAGTAAACGATAGGATAAACACACATTAAGAATCAAGAAAATAAGGGGAGGTCTGAGGGCCTTTAGAGGGAACACAGCACATAAGGTTATCTGTCAAGGCCATGGAACCCAACTACCTCGACGGAGACTCAAATGTTGGAGTTGCAATGTACACGGCTCCATATAGAGGTATATGCAGGTATAGCAGTGCTGTTAAAATTATTTTTTCATTCAAACAAGCATTTTTTTTAATGCAATTTTATATGTGGATCATTAACAATTATTATGGAATGTAATCCAGTTCTCTGTCCAGCCATTAAAATCTTTTCATCCTCAAGGACGATACAATGATGGGTGACTCATTCACAATTCTAGGTGGCAGAATGAGATGTTCATCATTTATTCAGTACTTACAGAGGAGAAAATTGCACATATTTGTTAGCTGGATCGAGGAGCAGTAGGTGTGTCATCTATACCCTCACTAAGGCTCTTTTAAAATTTTAAACTAAGTCCACATAAAAATTGGGTAGCAGGATGGGTTGGTTTAAATTTAAGTGAGTACATTTGGTAATGATATTGCTGCAAAAAATTTAAACCATGCTGCAACAAATAGACATAAAAAGTATTGGCTAAATAAAATTCAAAGGTTTTCATTAGTACTACATAACGCACTTGATAACTGAGTTAAGACAAATCACACCATCCGAAGTGCTGATTTGCCCTTCAATAATTATGTGTATGATTTTGAGATTATTTGTAATGAACTTTTACCAGTGGTCCAGGCACCCTCTAATTGGCTCTATCTGGTGCAAACAACCCCCAAAGGTACTATGTTTCCAGAGAACAGTATTCAAATTATTATTTTTTTTAGTTACTTGATGCTGCCAAACTGCATTTTCTGCTTCAGTAAATACTAATAACGTTCTTGAAGGGTTATATTATGGTTTTATTGTATTTGGCATTGTAGAGTAAATAATATGTGCTTTTATGACATCATGCTTGATGCCTTGCTTTTCTGTTTTAAAGTTATAAATTGCTTAATAGCTGTGATATATGAGAATGTGCTACAGGAATTAGATATTGTTGGATATACCCTAGGTGCCAATTAGCTTCTCATTTTGCAATGTACATTGGCAAACTGAATCAAGGATTCCGATTTGTGACTTTTTATAGATATACATGTTCCTGTTAGCAAGCTTGTATAAAATAATTTAAATACAAAGCTTATATATTTTTGTAACTTCTGTGTGAAATAAATATTATAAATTCAATCAATAAAATACAGATATTTGTGCCAGGGTGGTACAAATAGGCACTAACGGTAATGCAACATCTAACCTTCATAAAATCTTTTGCCTGCAACATATGTGTTTTGTGCTCTTCATTTTCTTAGTCATACTTACATATCTTCTTTAGTTCATGCAATATTTAATATGGCAGGTTTTGCTGCTTGTTATGGAGGACTTGTAAACACATATATTCTGTGTCTAGGGTTACCAAGTTCTACTTCATTATATATTTAATGAGCTGATTAATTCATACTATTCTGATTAGCTGATCCTATTTTAGGGGGGTCTACACTTCACAGCCCAAAAAACTGTGGATGGCATTATGTCCATAGCACCTGCCCGCTGTTTGCCCGTTGTTTGGGAGCTGCTTCTGATATTTTACGCTTAAACTGTGCACGAAAACGCATCAACGTGGTTTGCTTATGTCGCAGAACAGGCCCATTGTTTACCAATGGTCTCTTTACCTGACTCCGTTGCATCTGCATTATGCCCAGGCGCATTGTGTATTCGTCATGTATGACGCAAAACAGGAAAAAGAAATGTGACATGGTCAAATGATCGTGACCAACAAATCAGTGAAGTTCAATCCAATCAGCTGATTAAATTGACCATGTGCTTTTCCATGAGGTCTCTTGCAGAAGAACATTATCCTATTTATGCAGCAGGAGAAAAAATGGATCCTGTGTCTAGTCTGCTGTGCTAGAACACTGCGCTTAACATACAATCATCATGCTGGCATCTTGGGGAACATAGTAGATCAATGTCACTGATGCAGAGCAAATACAGATCTGAAGTCGGTTTAGGCTCCCAACTGATAGAGGTTTTTTTTCCTTTCTCAAGAAAGTATGATTGCACCAACTATCCAGCTATAAGAACTTTTGTCAAGTACAAAGTTGTTCAGGACACCAGTCAGACCTTTTACACTACCCACAACGGACGCAGGTAAATAAACCCTACGTTAATGCGTGTTGCTGAGGTAGTAGACATTTGCGCTGCAGCGGGAAATGTGTGCTGCATGGTATTTGCATAACGGCAATAAAGCAATGCAGCCAAGTGTCAAACAACAGGTTTCCTATTAAAACTGCGATTCCAAATGTGATAAGGCCGTAACAGATGGAGCACTTTGAAATTGTGCATATATCATGGAAAAAATCCCTTCCCACTGGGTGCTCATACTTACAGCAGGTCAGAATACCAAGTGATACAAAGTATGGTTAAATATCTGCTGCACACAGCACCCTTGAAAGGCAGCATTCACCTACCTACGAATCCCACAGCACATATTGGTTTCTTTTTCCCTCCTCTGCAAGATCCCAACCCACACAGTGCTACTTACCCTTTTATTGTCTCTCCTAGACCCCTTTCCCACTAGCTCAGTGATGGCAACCTATTGCACGGGTGTCGGAGGTGGCACTCAGAGCCCTCTCTGTGGGCACTTGACCTGCCAGCCAGCAAAGAGGAAAAAACTGCAGCCTACTGGCTCTAAATGCTTTCAGTTTATTTTCCCCTCTCTTCTGATTGCACACAGCTCCCCATACCCTCTCCTATACTATCTTATAAGAAAGTAGTATATGAGTTTTGTATTTATAATACAGTTATATTGCCATGCCGGCACTTATGATTAATCGTGGGGTTTGGGTTTCAGTTTGGGAACTCGGTCTCTAAAAGGTTCACCATCACTGCCCTAGCCCCTAAGCAAACCCCATAACCTCCTGTGTTATCTCTGCAGCAACATCTCCTCCCCCACCATCAGATCCAAAGTTTTTATTTAGCCTTCATATTTTCTGCAAGACTTTTTCCTATATTATGTCTAAAAATTGCCAGCATTGTTGAATTGCTAAACTGCATTATCATACTGAAGCATTCCATTTTGATATATTGCAACTATGGTTGTTGAATTGCTAAACTGCATTATCATACTGATGAATTCCTTCTGTCCTATTCCAACTAAGGTTGTTTCCACTAAAACTTGGAGATCTTTAATATGGACGCTTGATCTAAGTTGGAAAATGTGTTATATTTGGAAGGAAAGCCATGCCAAAGACATTGGAGTGTTTGTGGACATGAAGAGTTATCTGGATTCTGTCTTTAGGGAATAATTGTCTTCATTAACATGACAAGATGCAGGACTTGGTCGGGAATCAGGACAGATTAATTGCAGAGATTAAAGAGATATGAATCTTTTCCTGATACTAACTAAAAGCTCCAAGTGCCCAGACAGGCTGCGAAGTAAATGTTTTCTCTCAGAGTCTGTAGAAACACTTCTGCAAAGAAATATAATTCATTTTTGTCAGAGCTGTAGAGTTCAGTCCAACACATTTGTCTTCAGTTAAATGGATTATATGTTTCCCTGGTACTTCTTTCTTTCCATATGTCTTTTGAATTAAAGTACGGTATCTACATATGTCATAGCAAATGTTCTCTAAGGCAGGCCTTTCCCAAACCTTGTAGGCTGGAGGAACCATTTAAAGTTCCAAGAAATTGTGAATAAATTGTCATTTTATCACACCTCCACGCTCTACATGACAAAAAATTTTGGCAACATTACCATTTATAAAATTAAGGAACACAACCCCCTATATGGTAGCGGCATGCAGGTTTCCTCAAATAAGACCTAACAGGCCTATTAGATCTTTCATACCACCTTTCAGATGAAGCAGATCATGCTAGGATGATTGCTTAGACTGGGTTCTAACAAAGATGGGCTCTGAACCCAGAAGTTATCTTACCTGAGTGCTTCTAGGTTACAATACCCAGTACATGCAAGAACAGTTACCCCTTTTAGATTTTTATAGGAGGGGCAAAGGCTGGTTCTTTCTTCTGCTCTTGAACTGTGTCAGGAGAGAAATCCCTGTGGGAGCCTGTGAGACTAAAAGCACCAGTGGCAACATATGATTGTGGGAGATTGCCCTATTAGTAGGGTAGGGTTAGTGACAGCCCATAGAGGAAGTTAGATATAGGGACTAACTCCCTCCTAGGCTGCAGCACAACTCCTCTCCTGGGGGAAATGGAACCTGACCATTTGTAACTGACTCTCAAGTATGCACCTCCCTTCAAGGCTCATGGCAATGATTGAACTGTGTAGCTGAATATATATTAATTCACTTAATTCATTTAATTCACTTTCACAGAGCTATGGTAAAGGAACAAGTGTGGGAGAGTTGGGTAGTGAAGAGGAACACAGATGGACTGAGCATAAGGGTATGTTCCCACACTAGTGATTAGCCATGATTCTAATCGCGGCGTAGGAGTGGAGAATTTACCCTTTGTGAGGGTCCCTCATGCAATACAAAATGTGCTAAAGTGTCCTAAAGTAAAAAAAGTAAAAAAAAATATGAAAGTAGGTTCCCTTCTGTTCACACCTCCAACATCTATCTGATATAGTGTTGATGAATTTATGTAGGGTTGATGGCACACTATACCATCTAGAAGCTATTTTGAAACCTGATTCTTGGAACTTAGAGGTGATGGACCATTTGTGCAAGAACTTCCCCTCCCACTAGTTAGGAGCAAGGCTTATTAATAATATTAGTCTTATCATCATCATCATTTATTTATATAGCACCAACATATTACGCAGCGCTTTACAATAAATTAGAGGCTAAGGCTATGTTTCCATTATACGTCGGGACCCGCTCCGCTAAGCGTATTGCTTGGCCTGGATCCCGATGTAGCACATTTACTTACCTGCTCGGCGGATGCTCGGTCTTCACTGCGCCGAGGCGTTCCGCCAATGCAAGGCTAAACATAGTCGAGTATGTTGAGCATTTGCATCGGCGGATGTGTAAACAGAGCATCCACCTGCATGCAATGTCTAAGTGGTACGTCGGGATCCCTGCCAAGCAGAACGCTTAGCAGAGGGGGTCCCAGCGTATAATGGAAACAAGCCCTTAATAATTCTCTTTTTTTTCAAAGGGTGTAAGTGAAAATTCACTGGTTCTTTCCATGTAGATAATGTCTTAGCTGTATACAGCTCCAGAAGTCTATATGTTCTGGGTCAAAATTCCTGATGTCTTCAGAAGTAAGCCACCCATTAGGACTCTTAAAATCTATTGCCCTAAATATTCCCTTTTATTCATCTTAATGAATGGGTTACAAATATTGTTCTACATACTAGAGAAGGGCCTGCATTAACAGGACCTCACATGAAGTAGTGACACTAGGCCGAGCCCTAGTGGGGACTTTTTAGGCACGATAATTAGTAAAAATTATTGTAAAAAATGTGAATTCACCAGGACAGTGAACTTCTGGTTGTGAAACATTGTGAACATTGATATGGACTATGTTGCAATAAATTTTGTTTTCATAATATAATCTGTATTTTTGACTGAATCTTATTATGGTGCCTAAAAACCCCCCCACTAGGGCTTGACCAGGGATAACTCCAAAATAACCTAAGTATCTAACTTAATGGATGGGTTAGCGCTTACTCCAGGTGGAAACGCTGGGTTTCCCAGTATCGGTGTCATTGGTGAAGGTAGGGGGGAATATCTGTTGTCCTTAAGATCTCCCTGGCAATTTTAATGCTATGATCTATTGTAGGGTGCTTTATATGTTGGGAAGGGATCCCCTGTAACCATGGTAGGCCCCTGATATTCCATGCACAGTATTCTCTTGCCATTCCCACCCACTGCTTGCAGTGTGCATGACATCACCAGTTGTGCATGTACAACCTTGTAATATGCATACATGTTTGGAAAGCCCACTCCACCCTTCTGCTTTGGGTATGTTAGTATAGAGAATTTCGCCCATACAAATTCCGCAAATATCTTCAGAATTTGTGCAAAATAATGAGAGAGGATTCTGATTGGAAGGGTTGCATTATATATATCATACATGAGAGTACTGTCATTTTGATCACTGCACATCTACCAAACCACAAGAGAGTAGATTCTCCCAATCTTTCAAATCTTTTTTTACCTTCTCTAGAAGTGGAAAGAAATGAAACTGAAATAATGAAAGTAGCTCTGAGCCAAGGAGCATCCCTAGGTATTAAATCTTTTCTTTAGCCGATCTAAACGGGAAGGATGGGGTCAGGCCTGCCACTTGCTCTGTTGTGAGATTAACCGGTAGGGCTTCAGATTTAGTGACATTAACTTTGAATTTTGTGATACAGGCATAGTTGTGTAGGGTTGCCATTACGTTAGGGAGTGAAATAAGTGGATTTGAGATAAATGTATTAATTAAATGGTACGCATATGCCACCAGCTTATAATGGCTCATTGGTTTAACTAGGCCCTAAATAATTGAATGCTTCCTAATCATTAGTGAAGGCGGACAATTCGGCCGCGAACATGTATGTTCGCCCTCCTTCTCGCCGGCGAGCAGTACGGGTGTTCAACCCGCCCTGTTCGCCGGCGTGAAGGAGATCTCTATTCTTCCTCCGGCGCGATCAGAAGCAGCGAGATCCCACCGGAGGAAGAATCTTTTCACTGAAGACCGGGTAGAGAACCCGGTCTTGCAGTGAAAAGCCGGCTCGTAATCCTGGAAGTGGCGTCAGTGACGTCACATCCGGCTAGCAAACCAGGAACTATGCGTTCCAGGTACCGGATGTGACGTCACTGATCATACATGAAAGTGGTTCCAATGCGAGAATGAATATTAAAGGTGACATTGGGAAGCCCTGGACACTGAATAAACCAAAATAAAAATAAATATGATTATTTAAATGGGGGCGTCTAATTCAAAATATAGAAATGATAACATTTATGAAAAAGAAAAAATTCATGAAATTTTTTTTATGGTTTAAGGTAAAAGAAAGAAAAATAATCTCTACAGTACATGCACAAATACAGAAAAATATCCATTGATCTGTTAGAACTGCATGTAACTCTTATGTCTAGGGTTGATTTGAAAACTGCTGCACCACTCCCATTCTCAGTTCTTTAATGAATAAGGCTAATATGGGCAGAGGTGCACATAAGCAGTACGCTGGTATGCAAAATGGTCAAAAACTTAGCTCTGCGTACCTTTTATTTTGCTTCCTAAGCGCATCTGTCAACTATAGGAGAAGAGATGAATAAAGCTTCTCCTTCCTCCCCCTCCTCTCTGATAAGAAGGAAGCCTTGCTTGTGTTGTACTCTTACAGCAAGTGATCTCTAGTGACATCGGGTGGCTGAAGCTTATATTGCAGATTGAGTTGAGATGTCATCATTACATCTCCACACAACTTTCTTTGGCAATTTTTATTGTTTTTTGTTAAACCTATACAATTTATGTCACTTGGATAACCACAGGGAAACTTTAATAACTATTAAAAGTTGCACTTAGGGGTGTAAAATTGGGAATGCTATAAAAAAAAATCATTGGACTTATAAGGATGTTGGAGATCTGGGGGACGAATATCAGAGTAGGCACATGTAGGGTCAAATCTGGCAAGAGAAAAGTTGCACTACCGAGATATGATACTGAGATAAATACTGAGATCTGGGGTTCAAATGGTGTTGTACTGTAAGAGTTACATTTGACTCAAAGCCAGCTGTTGATCTGTAGATGGAGACAGCTAATCAGAGGCTCAATCAGGAACAGGGAGGTCCATCTGCAGCAGAATCAACCATGAAGGAGGTGATGCAGAGGACAGTGAGTGAGATGGGGTGAGTACCAAACACCATCTTCTGGTACTCATCTGAGTAGCTCACTAAAAAGGTTATGTGTACCCCTGAATATGGTCCAAAATAACAACTAAAACAGGAAGCCCTCCTTGTCTTTCCAATGCCACAGAATGTCCTTACTAGCTTTGATGTGATTATTCTAAGTAATTCCTCTTCATATCTTAAAAAAGGGGCGTGTCAACCTCTTGCCCCTGGGCGAAATTTGACTGCAGTATGATCATATTTAGCCCACAATTTTTGTTAATTTTACTTAAAAACTGACTGTCACAGATGTGTCTTTTTTTTACATTTGATTTCATGTGGAATAGTTTTACAGTATGCTTGTTCCAGATTTAATATTTAAGCAAAACTTTGTTTCCATATGAAAAGGTTCATCATTATTTGACTCACTGTGTATTTGCGTTTTGAGCTGTACTACTGTTGAAAGCAAAGTTCTTTTATGACGTACAGTATCTGCTTTGTGTTTCAGAGGACACATACACCTCAGAAGAAGTGGTAGACCAGCAACCAGTTCTTGTACGAGTAATGGACACTGCTGATAAAGTGAGTAAAAAGATGAGGGACCAATGATGGTTTTTAAGGCATCAGTCGATCTGCACTAATTGCTACTGCTATTTCTTATGTATAAGGCAATGACCTAAAACGTATTACTTAATGGGCTACTCATGTGACCTTTATCAACCACTGGATTATACATACGATAAGACAGGCCAATAGTGCTTTCACTCCATGGACGCATAAGTTTTAGATGGATTTTAGGCCATCAACAGGGTAATTTAAGCCTAAAAAACCAGATCAAATTTTGCAGTCTTCTGTTCTGTTTACTTGGGGATAAACTATGTAAAATATGGCATATATTTGTAGCTTTTCTTTGCTTTGTTTCAAGTGAAACAAATTAACAGTGACTAAAACTAATTTTTTCATTTAGCTTTAAACATAGACCCCAAAATATGTGTATATAAATAAATTATTGACCTAAAAAATGCACTTCCTTACTGACCTAATAAAGTGCACTTCCTTACTGACCTAATAAAGTGCACTTCCTTACTGACCTATTAAAATGCACTTCCATACTGACCCAATAAAATGCACTTCCATAATGACCCAATAAAATGCACTTCCTTACTGACCTAATAAAATTCACTTTTTCTCTTCCCTAATGAAAATGTAAAATTTTAGTGACCTAATTAAATACACCTTCTTACTGACCTGATAAAGTTGACCTTATTACTGATCTGATGCAGAAATGCACCCTATTGCTAACCTAATAAAATGTAGCATTCTACCCTGTTTCCCCTATGATAAGCCATCCCCATCAAATAAGCCACCCCCCGATTTTTGCCCAAAAATTTAAAATAAAACACCCCCCGCAAATAAGACACCCACCGATACCTGCTCCTGCCCGAATCTCCCATTCGGGTGGTACAAGGGGTAACTGTGTGCCTCTGTGTGACTCCATCAGGGCTGGCTGCAGTGCAGGTAGGACAAGCAAGCTGCTGATGCCTGCCATTACGTTATGTTATCCGGCCGTACCGGTGGAACCCAAAAATGGTGAGTCAGTGAAGGGGAAGGGGACAATGATTGGCACAGAGTGATCAAAGGAGACAATGATTGGCACAGAGGGATCAAAGGGGACAATGCATGGCACAGAGTGATCAGAAGAGGTCAATGATTGGCACAGAGTAATCAAAGGGGACAATTATTGGCACAGAGTGATCAAAATAAGACATCCCCCTGTAAATAAGACCTAGAGCATATTTTAGCCATTCAAAAAATATAAGACAGTGACTTATCATCAGGGAAACACGGTACTGATCTAATAAAATGAACATTCTTACTGACCTAGAAAAATGCACCTTTCTATTGACCTAATAAAATGTGCTTTCTTACTGACCTAATAAAATGCACCCTCTTACTAACCTCATAAAATTCACCCTCTTACTAACCTATTAAAATGCACCTAAAAATGCATGGTCAATTTTGCACCTCCCATAACATAAAAACACATCGGCGACACGGATTTTAAAGCAACTTAACCAAATATATAAACTATTAACCTGGTGGTCCCATTCCATTACAGAGTATCTGTATATTTTTTGTATCCACTTTGTATCCCTCCCCTGACTATCATACCCAGCTGTACCCCAACTGGCTTAAGGACAGCACCGAATTTTACCATTCCTGTATCCAATGGGACCAATCTAATGTTATAACACAGACACCACTCTGGGGGAGCACCATACCACCAGATGGGACCCCTATCTTGTAACCATAAGTGTGCTTTGAACAGACCCCCAAAGATCCCTAAGACAACATATATACAACAGCAGTGGTACCTCTTTTGTACAGGAATCTGGATCTCTGTGGACGGCCAGGGAAGTTACATTTTTTAAACCACTTTTGTCACAGAAAACTGGGCTGAATCAGACTTTTTTTTAATATAATCTTTATTATTAAGGCACAGACAGCACATAGGGTGAGACAGATGCAATAGACAACTGTCATCAATTCCAGATAGGAGATACAACCTTAAGCAATAAAACAAGGCAACAGAACATAACGTGGCCTACACAAGGTCCAATGCATAAGAGCACACTGTTAGCCACGACTCCCCCTATCAAGCAGCGGTAAGGAGTCTCCCCTTTAAAAAGCGTCACTTACCCACATAGGGCTGCCAGGGCCCCATTACATTTTCCAAAATATATAAGGAAGAGAACAACAATGACAGGAGAAAAGAAATACAGGAAGGACAGAAAGAGAGAAGGGTGCACAGAAATCTACAGAAAATCGGGGTAGGGGGGATGTTGATCCACCAACCCCACACACCTGCAGGGAGGGAAAGCCAAGATGTAGGAGAGCCACACAAACCAGGGAGACCAACACCACATTCCATGGAAATTAGTAAGTCTACGGTGTGGAATGCAATCGCAGGTATTCCTCCGACTCCAGAAACTGCCACCAATAGAACCAGGTGTTGTTTAGCTTTGCTGAAGTGCCCTGTATTGGGGGTTTAATTCTGACCAGTTGGGAACAAAGCAGTGTTGGGCTGTAGGGTCTAGGAGGGGTTCTGGGGAGAGAGTTTATTTTCATGTAAAAGACAACAAGCTACAATCATAATTATATTTAAATACAGTCAGAAGGGTCCCAGAACAGCACAATTTCATCTGTAGATACTGTAAGGTGATCAAGATGAAAGTAGAAGATGAAAGCGGTTGTAAGTGAAAGTAGAAGACACAGAGGTTGTTATAGGGACAAGAGAGATATTTGCCGGTTTCCATTACCATTTGCTACCTTTCCTCATTTCATACCTGATCTTCTATGCCATGTATCTGTATTTGTTTGTACAGCCTGCTCACAGTCTCTCACAAGCCACATAGCACTCATCTCCTGACAATGTCTGTCCGAATATTTGAGGGTTAATTACGTTCTCTGGATTTTTGGTAACAGATGCTGCTTTGTGGGCATACAGCCTGGTATCTGGTACACCCTGCTCAGGTTGTAGGACAGAATGCTCCTGTACTAGACAATGAATCTTTTGAGCTCAATCTTTGTCAGATTCAAAGGGACCTTTGAAGTGAGTTAAAAACCTTAAGGATCTCTCGGTAATAGCGGAAAATTCACAAGTCAAGCAGAGCATGAGATGTGCAAATTTCATTCAAACTCACTGACCTTGGCTGAGGGATCTGTGGACAAAATATTTCATAATCTCAAAGGATTGAAATCTATGGTCAAGTCCAGGGACTGAAAATTCACCCTTAAACTATATTGTAGTAGTTCTGATTCTCTGAATAAAGGTCAAATTGTACATAGGACTCTTGGGGGTTCTGGGACTTGTAGTAGTTCTGATTCTCTGAATGAAAGTCAAATTGTACAAAGGACTCTTGGGGGTTCTGGGACTTGTAGTAGTTCTGATTCTCTGAATGAAGGTCAAATTGTACAAAGGACTCTTGGGGGTTCTGGGACTTGTAGTAGTTCTGATTTTCTGAATGAAGGTCAAATTGTACATAGGACTCTTGGGGATTTTGGGACTTGTAGTAGTTCTGATTCTCTGAATGAAGGTCAAATTGTACATAGGACTCTTGGGAGTTCTGGGACTTGTGGTAGTTCTGTTTCTCTGAATGAAGGTCACATTGTATATAGGACTCCTGGTGCTTCTGGGACATTCCTGATGGGTATCTCATAGTCAAATGGTGATGTTTACTATACCTATACATGGTGCGGTTTCAGTTGTTCTGCTTTGTTATCAAACAAATGTATCTAATGTTTCTATTGTTTCTTGTTAAACATTATTTGTCATTTGCTTAGAATGGACCAGTGAACCCCGAACGGTACTTAAGTTGGGCCAATGCCTTTCTAGTGGTGTACAGCATCGATAACAAGAAGAGTTTTGAGGGCTGTCTTCAATATTTAGAGATCATCTCTCAGTATAACAAAGGAGCCGTACACGAGAGTCCAGTTTTGCTCATAGGAAACAAGCTTGACATGGAACGGTACAGGTATCAAACCCTTGTAATTGCATTTGTCTAGTTGCTTTCATGTCTTATAAATGTATTATCTGGCATCTGTAACGTCTTTATGGCCCAGTTGTTGAATTATCCTATTATTATTCACTTCCAAATTTCCAGTAAGTTTTCTTTAGTCTTCTAAGACAAAGTTTCCTCTCTCTATACTCTTTTTTACTCTGTACTTTTTGATTAGTTTTCTCGGGACTTTGAAAAGTAAAAGAACTTTAAAGAAAACCCTTGGGAGTTTCTTTTCAGTAAAATTTGAAACTAGTTTTGAATAGTTTCAATGCCATGAAGCCAACAATAGCTTCAATAGCTTGGAAAATATCCATGAGCTTTTTCCAAGAAGTCAGAAATAGCATTCATGGAACACTTATTGAAGAAGTGTACAACCATTCCATTTTCTATGTTGGTTGGACTATTTTTGTAAACTGATGAAACAATTAAATCTTTATGCCTGTGTTATATGAGGAAACGTGTTGCCTTTTTTCCTTTCTTTCTTTCCCTCTCTTTCTAACTAGTCTTTTTTATCTAGTTTCTATTTCCCATTTGCACAAATTCATAATCGTGCATGCTTTCCCTTGAGATAATCAGCTAATAGAGAGCAGCAATAATCTTTAGCCTAAAGAAGAGAAGAATGGGCAAAATTAGGTAATCAACTTAAATCTTATTCGGCTATAGTGGTGGCTACCCCCTGTGGGACTTTAAATAGCTAAGAAAGATGATGGGTAGTTGCGCACAACCTTTAGCAGTGATTACACAGCTAATATCAGTGGTCCAGAATAGGCCGTAATGGTGTATGGGGCCTGAGCAAGATTCATTGCAGATCGAAAATGGAGTCAGTATGAGGGGATGGGTGTTAAGTGTGTGTAGGTGTGCAGCTCCACTCAACAATGGAGGAGTGTGGCCCCAGGCGAGACAAATAAAACAAAGGACAGAGCGGCATCAACCTAGTATCAACAGATGGTTAAGAAAATGGAAAGGATAAGGTTGAAACAAATGGAACAAATGAGACAAAAACACAGACAAATACCACATTGAGTAGAGGTTTACAAGGGCTGGCTCTCTCAGGGGCCATGTTCTATCGCTAGTGAGGACCTCTCTTCCTGGGTGGGGGAGAAGAGGATGTTGCACTTCCTGCTTACAGAACTGTTGGCTCAAGATAGGATACGATGGACTCTTTCGAGAATAACTCTTTTCACCTCAAAACCATTTCAGGTTGGGTTAGAAAGAGTTCACTTCTCGAACGCGTCCCATTGTTCCTATTGAGCCGCCCAGTATCTGTAAGCAGGATAGTTATGCTCTTCTCCCCCACCAGGCAAGAGAGGTTCGCATGGATAGGCACATGGCCGGCTTAGAGAGCAGGCCTTGTAAACATCTCTCATGTGAGTATCTTGTTCTGTGTTTTGTCTCATTTTGTTCCATTTGTTTCACCTTATCCTTTTTCTTTTTTAACCATCTGTTGTACTAGGTTGTGCGCCTCTGTCCTTGTTCTTATTTGGGACTTTAAATAGGCCTAGACATTAAAATAGAGATAAAATCCACATTTATTCCAATAAAATGCAAATCAAATGATACAGATATTAAAATCCAAACATCACTGTAGACATTAAGACAGATATGAGACAGCTGTAGGTAGCTTCAGAGCTATCCTGGGTACACCTCTTTTCCACAGAGGCTTATTGAGGGGGGGGGGGGGGGG
>CM070034.1:127479909-127509440 GCA_036250615.1 Ptychadena robeensis | reverse complement strand
GGCACCCCTCATTTGGTATCACCCAGCGCATTTTGGGCAAGAGAAATGTGTGTATATCCCACTTGAGTTGTCGTAATGGAAATGGGCGGTGACGCGGGTACAGAAACCTACAGCAAAGCATACAAATCAAAATGACTAAAAGTTGGAAAAATGTGCTTACAAAACAATGGCATTCAATGACCGCATTACACTATATTATCTCATATTCATACAGAATCCCATAGTAACCAATAGTAACCTTGATAAATATATAAATAAACCCAACTATCGTGATCCATGTCAAAAGACATGGATTGATGACAGGTACACAGCCCAAAAGTTTAGCCCAAAGTTTGTTTTCCCTTCTTTTAAATCCATTTTCAGTTTTGTAAGCGTTTTACACTCTTTTAATAGAATGCATTTACTTTGTTGTTCTTGTGTTAAATATGTATTTTTCCTTTTTCAGCTTAAATTGTTATTGAAACACAAAAACGATTCTAATCATACTGCCTATTGTCTGATAGTGATGAGCAGCATAGGCAATATTCGAATTCACAATAGTTTGCAAATAATTCTACTAATATGTGAGTGCATTGCAGAAATATATTGGCAATTATATTAAAAATGAATGGTCACATGTGCTATTTATTTTCACATTGCGAATATATATTCGCAATCCATGGCCCTAGGCATCCCAATGCAGAATATCGTGAATATTCAAAATTGTGAATATCCGCCTCCATATTTGTGAAACAGCCAGATCTCCCATCTGAACTGTATTGTTTATATCAGCAGCAGAGCCCTGCTGATATAAACTGTTTTGCTTCAAGCCCTGCTGATATATACTGTATTGCTTATATCAGCAGAGCCCTGCTGATATAGGCATTACAGCAGAGAGATATAGATGCAAAATGCCAGCCGACATCTCTTTCTTCTATGTGTGCCTGTGTGTGAGCTGCACTCCACACAGCCGTAGAGGAGAGACATGAATGCACATTCCCCTGTGCCCCTCTTCAACATGTATGAGGAAGATGACAATGTGCTGTGAAATGTGCTCTCCAGTGACACCATTTTCAGTTGTGACTGAAGTTGGTATTGCAGGGGATTTTTTCCCCAATTGATTTGAACTTTTTTTCTGGTTTTCCTGCGTCTTATGGTCAGGTGCATCTTATAGTCTGAAAAATACTGTAAATATTCAGTTGTCATACTTACATCACTTTTTACCTAACTCAATTGTTTTTGTGTTCTTTTTATTCTAGATGAATTTTGAGGACATTAAATCTATAAAATAATATATATGTAGTCAACAATAAATATTCTTCTAGCTACCTTTTGCTTTTGTTCAATGGTCTAATGTAAATTTTTTTTTTCTTCTCCCAAACAAATACCGTATTTTTCGGCTTATAAGACGTACTTGCTTAAAGTGCTTGCGTCTTATAAGCCGAACGCGCGAACCCCGCGGCCAATCGGCCGCCGGTGGTCGCACATTGGCTTCCCGCCAGCTCTCCCGACAGAGGAGAGCTGCGGCAGCTGTCATTTCAGATGAAAGAGCCCACTCCCCCTCCGAACTGATGTTCGGCTCTTCCATCTAAATGCCACATCTCCTGCATCCCCACCAAGGAGAACACAGAGGAGAGCTGTGGGCTGTGTTCAGTTCGGGTATGGATGGCTCGGCCGGGGTGCAGGGGGTGCCGAAATGCTGGGCTGAACACAGAACACTGAACAGATCAGTGTAGTGTGACATGTTGTGCTGAGAGTGTACTGCTGCTAGTGACACCTGTGGCTGAATGTAATATTGCATCCATTAAATTCATTGCATTTCCAATTGATGTGAAAATTTATAAAATCTTTTTTTTTCTGGATTTTCTGCCCTACAAACTGGGTGCGTCTTATGTGCCAGTGCGTCTTATAAGGCGAAAAATACGGTATCTCCTTCATGTTTTCCTAGCTCTGACTTTTTTTTCCTAGCACTATGATGCAGCCCTGGATAGCATAGAGATCCTACTGACTAGCAGAGAGCTGGTCATCACAACAGCTGGGCAAAGTTCAAAATAACTGAATAGATCATTTAGTAAATATATCTGTATGTAAACTGTAGATTTAGCAGTTTGTGTAAACTTTTATGCCCTGCGATGGTAAAAAAAAAAAACAGGGAGGTAAACATTTTAAATATAAGGAAGTCTCATGGCCCAATGTGTAAATTCTGCCAATTTTTGGAATGAGACATTAACTTGGTAATTTGTAACCATAAAATACAATATGATATTATATTTAGTGCTGAGCTCGAATATTCGAATTTCGAATATATTCGGCGAATATCGGCTATTAGAGAATTCGCAAAATTCGCGAATATGGCGGTGCATATTCGCAATCTCGAATATTTGCATTGGGATGCTAATGGTCATGAATTGTGAATATATATTTGCAATGCGAAAATAGATAGAACATGTGACCATTCATTTTAAAGGTAATTATTATCGCGTGATTAAAAAGGTGATTATAATCGCATATCATCGAATATTAGTAGAACTATTCGTGAAATATCGCGAATTCGAATATTGCCTATGCAGCTCATGACGAATTATATTTATAAATGGATGCCAAAACAAAAGACATGTATATTATTATATTCTTGCAAAAATCATTGTAAAGGTAGCCATACATGGGTGTCACTGATCGATTCCCAATCCAATCATTCCAGGGGATCATGGGATTGGCGATTGATCAGAACGGGAATCGATGGAACATCACCTTGGGAATCCGATTTGTGATCGTGACATGAGCCGATCTCCAAAAATGGGCGATTCCACAAGATACATAGATCGGAAAGGCTGCTGCATCCACCAACAAACTTCGATTGCCATATGATCAACCCAAAAAAAAACAAAAAACATGTCGGTTCAATGTCCAATCTCATTTTTAGTCGATCGTTCAGGGTGGGCAGAACTCGATTGATCGCTGATTCGAGGGAAAAATCAACCCGTGTATGACTTAAGAGAGCTTTGAGGATTCATTTTCTTATTCTTATTCTATCTTTGGTAGCTTCTTTTTTACTTCTTGCTGCCCTTCATCGGTTTACACGATGCTTGCTTGGTCTATCTACTCTGCTTCTTCCAATTCTAATGGCCATTTGGCACTTTTCTTATCCCACAGCCACTGCTATGTTCAGCTAAGGTTCCACGGCTTTATGGGCTGCGTTGATACCCCCTGCATTAGGCTTTGTTTCCACAACGTTGAGGGCTGCGTTGATATCCCCCGCATAAATTGCATGCCTTGATGGGGATGTCGATGCAGCGCTTCCATATACATGCCTACCACACTGCCTGTTTCCACGGCGCTCAGCCAATCTGCCAGCCGATGTAGGCCAAGGTAGGCATGTATATGGATGGACCAGGTATGTGATTTACGCAGGGGGCATTGACACAGTCCTCAACGCCATGGAAACATAGCCTAATTCAAGGGGTATCAACATAGCCCATAAAGCCTTAGAAACATAGGCTTAATCACATACCATGTGATGTCAACACTGCCCATGCATATACATGACTTACTGCTCTGCCTGTTTCCACGGCATTGAGCTGGTCCGCAGGCTGGAGGTTGTCATGTATATGAGTGGGCTGCATCAACATCCCCGGCAAGGAATGGGATTAACGCAGGGGGTATGATTCAGCCCATAACTCAGCGGAAACCTAGCCTAACTTTAACATATCAATGAGTCACCTTCCCCTAAAAATTGGCCACCTTCATAAAAGAATATGTATAGAATGCCAAAGATATATGACAAATGAAGTGTAGCTTATCTAGATGATCAATTAGGAAAAGTAAGATTTACTTCTGTTGCATGCTTTAGATAAAGCACAACTGTAGTAGAATTAACAATTATTTGTCCTTTGTCAGACAGGTCAGTAAGGCAGATGGTTCAGCTCTTGCTTCCCGTCATGGCTGCCTGTTTCGGGAGGTCTCTGCTTGCCTGGATTTCCGATTGGTGCAGCAAGTGTTTCATGATGCAATACACGAAGTGAGGAGGGATGCAGACCGGTCCGCTCATTTTAGACCACCACTGTACATCAGTGAGGAGAGGGCCCTGCTTGGCCTGCCCCCCATATCTTCCTCTACAATATCCAGCCGTCATGGTATGCCTGCCCTCAGCACCCTTTCACCTCTAAGTTACAAAGAGATTCCTTCTGTGGCTCAAGCTAAACTTGTTACCGTGAAATCATCTAGAGCACAGAGCAAGCGTAAGGCACCCACACTGACCCTTCTTAAGGGCTTCAAGATCTTTTAATGGTGAAAAAAACAAATATTTAATTGACATGAATTTATTTATGAACTGGATCACAGAATGGCTGAAGGTAGCCAATGTCTGAAGCTAATTTCTGTATCCAAACTATCATTTTTTGCAATCTTGATGTTGCATTTGACGTCAAGAGGTTGAGAAACATTACAACTGCTCTTCTGTACAAATCTTCTGATGTCCATTCTATCTTACTGATATAATGTCTATTTATTCCTGAGATACAAGTGACATCTTCTGCTTGGAAGACGTGAAAAATAGAAATGATATTTACATACAAGATAAATGTAAACATTGAATGTTGAATATTGGGAAGAACAGGGTCATCTTATCATCAAAGAAAATGTCAGTTTTGTATTATTTGCTGGTACTGAGTGCCAGAGACCTGATGAAGTGCTATCCAGATGTTTAGACTACTCCTCTTGCCAGCCACACATCCCACACTGTTATCAAAGAGCTGTGTTCAGTGCTGGACTTCTGATCAGTGTGTGGAATGCACTTATTGGCTCTCTCTGAGTCTCTGACAGCAAGAACTTGCTCCTCTGCCAGCTTCTTCTATACACAGCAACAGCCAGGACTGAAGAAGCATCGTACGCTGACTTAACTTTATCCATTTAGTCTCATTTTATTAATGTTTAAATGTTTTCTCTCTAATCTCTTTCAACAAGATTGTAACACAACATGCTGTATATTTGATTGTAAAAAAGAAGAGCTTATTGTATGTTCCACATAAGAAAAACAGCTTCACCACATGGAGTTATAGATCTGATTGCTGAGGGTGTAAATTATAACAAACTTCACTAGTAGAGGGACATATGGTACAGCACTTAGTAGATGTGGGAGTTTAGACAAAGTTTAACTTCATTGGGCATCTGTCATCTTTGTGTATGAAATGTGCATAATAATGTGCATAACAAAAATCAACCATAAGGATGTTTTTGTGATAATGATGTTTAGGGATCTATAACATTAGAAACCCAGGGACCCATACTAATGCCCAATTGTACATGCTTGTATATGCAAAAAGACAGAAACGTAGAAAGTGCTATTACTGACTTCTTTAAAATGCTGGATACCTGGTTGCCAATATGTACAAGTATTGAATTTAGGGAAGGCCAACATCCAGCATTTGAATGAGAAGGAGAGTAACAATGGCAGACTATATATTCCCACAGTTTAGGCACATGCACATTTTTGCTTCCTCCTCACCTATATATTTAAACAATTGCAGGTTACCTACCCAAATTCCAAGCTTCTCTTCACCAGTCTGCAATGCTGTGAGTTTTTCTTTAATGGCAGCAGTGGGTTGTACCCTCTTACTACTAGTACTTTGAGCCCAGGCTTGCTGCGTGTAATGTGCCATGACTTGACAAAAATGGTAAACGTTGAGCTAGCCATACACACATCAACTTTTGCTCAATTAGATCGACTAATGCACTTTAAATTGATGGTATTATGACACGTTGTGATTAATGTGAAATTGATCAATTTATTCCCAAAACATGTTGAATGTGTGCATGCTTCATAGTACAGACCTGTCAAGCCTCCCGTTTTGGCCGGGAAAGTCAAATTTTTATGTGGCTTTCCCGGCCAAATCCCGATTTCAAGAAATCCTGGATATTTCCCGGATTCTTGAAATCGAGCTGATCTAGCAGGGAGTGGGCGTTACTCTCCCTGCTAATGTCCCTCCCCACACATTATCAGCACAAGCGCGGTGGGACATAAGCAGGGAGAGTAACGATCCTCTCCCTGCTAGATCAGCTAAAAGTCAGTGACGTCAGTGACGTCACTTCCGGTACGTGGAACGCGGAAGAACCACTTCCTGTACGTCCCCCGGTTTTTAAATGGCCAAACTTGACAGGTATGTCATAGTACCATTGGATAGAAACCCACCCAAATACCAAGAAAATCTGTCAGATACTTGTACAATTGACTGATAGTTACCAACATGACGATTTTATGTTTGCTTTCTTCTGGTCAGACAATTTAGCTTATAAAGTATCCATTTTCAAGCGATCAACATAAATAATTGTTTGTTACCTTTCCAGAAAACCAACACAAAAATAAAGCTAACAACTGTGTATGTATATATTTGCCTCGGTCGGTTGTTAAGATTTGCATTGGATGTCCGTTTGGCTAGGTTATAGAGGGTAGAACTCTCATTTATTTTCACATTACTGACTTAACTCTTTATTGTGTCTCTGTATGGAAGCAGATATCCTGGTAGAAGCTGGGATTAGCTATTTCATGTCAGAACTAAAGCTAACTTGCCTAACCAAACAGTGGTCCCTTAATATAAAGGATGGGGTGGGGTGAAAGGGGCAACCAAATTAAATTTTTATGTGTTCAGCATTAAATCCCAACAAGGTCACCTATTAGAGAAGAACCTTAGTAAAAGCCAATACATTCTGATACAAGTCGCTTTTTATTCATCTTTATTTTAAACTTCAGATCCTTATAATATTGTATGTTGGGGCCCATGTCTGTAACAGTCTTCTTTTAGATGTGGTTGTAAGTTTTCCGTGTTCCTGCAGTTACTCCAAACACAGCATGAATTCTAAGGTATGGATTTAACTACAGAAAGGCCTAAGGAGCTCTGATATGGAAATCAATGTCTTAAACTGGGAAAAGACGGTACGATTTACCATCTATTCCTTATCCGATTCTATGCACTAGCAGGCAGCGTGATGACGTCATCACGCCCGCCTACTAGTGCCGAGAATCGGATTGCACTCTTTATGTGCAGCTCATTAGTTCGGCTGGGGGCAGCCGTCCCAGCTGAACTAATGGGATCGGGCTAAAATTTACCATCCTGTCGGATAACTGTGCGATCCGACAGGATGGCTGATTTTAGCCAAATCCTCGTCAGTTGCTGCATCCAATTCCTGCACGACCCGATCCTTAAGGGAT
This sequence comes from Ptychadena robeensis, assembly GCA_036250615.1. Lineage (NCBI taxonomy): Eukaryota > Metazoa > Chordata > Amphibia > Anura > Ptychadenidae > Ptychadena > Ptychadena robeensis. The sequence continues at coordinate 127,502,257 of CM070034.1, read as the reverse complement.
GCGGTAGCGCGCACGGCATCGGATTAGGGATTGGATCGTGCAGGAATTGGTATGTGTATGCCCAGCTTTACTGTATCTGAAAAAGTGGGCATACAATTATTCCTCCTTGTTGTGTATTACTTATAATTAATATTTAAAACTAAGTCCCTCATGAGTAGTGGCAACAACATCTTGATGTCAGTCAAAGCTCCAGTAAGGAAACAGTGTTTTGCCATGCGTGTCGGAAAGCACATAATCTGCATAATATTTTAATAACAAAACATTTTTGAAAGGTAACTTAAATAATGTTTAGTGTAATGACTGTCTTTGTTTTGTTGTTATAATATGTATGCATATATGGCATTGTCCTATAAAATAAACCAATTTTTGGCATTATGTTGTGGTACTCTATGAGCAGGATAGGCAAAGTAGATCTTAAATATAGCTACTGGCCTAGTGAACATCCAAACCCTGTAAAAATAAGTCCAGGTTTTTTACACATCCTCCTCAGACACCTGTCTAAAGAGCGATGTGACCTGCCCATCCTTCCACTGTACTGTGATGTCTCCTGGCTGAGGTTCCTTCCAATCTTCTGCATTATCGCCTTGCTGACGTTCCTTCTTTAGAGCTGTGTATTCTTCTTGTTGTCCCTCTTTCTCCAAAGTCACCACGGCCTGCTTACCATCCGATTCTTCCGCCTGGTTTGCAGACATCTTCATCTGATACAAAGCAATCATCTTCCTCTTTCTAAAACATAAAAAATAAACTTATATAGAAAAGAATTCTCATAGGGCAGTGATGGCGAACCTATGGCACACGGAGCCCTCTCTGTGCGCACGAGAGCTGTCAGCCAGCACAGAATAAAGAACTGCAGCCTATTGCCTCTCAATGCTGTAGAATCTCTTCCCCTCTCTTCTGATTGCACACAGCACCCTATACCCTCTCCTATTCTATCTTATGAGAAAGTAGAGTGTGTGTTTGCATGTTTTGTGTGTGTATATAAGTTGTGTAATTCAGGTTAAATTGCCATGCTGGCACTGAGATAAATAAGTGGGGTTGGGTTTCAGTTTGGGCACTTGGTCTCTAAAAGGTTCACCATCACTGTCATAGGGTATGCTGTAAGTTGCTTGGCATTTATAAGAGGTGGTTGCATAGCATCTCAAACTTACCTGTTGTTCAAGATGTTTTTGCTCAAAAGGAAAAGTCCCAGAAATAGTCCAAGGAAGGCCAGGGCAAGGATGGCATAGTTCCAAGCTGTGACTGTAGAAAAGGATACGTTTGGTTACACTCTAAATCTTAAAGCAAACCTCTAACGTTTGTAAATATTAGTGCTCAATCACTGCAGCATGGGATGCCCGGAGGCTCCTGTTTTAGGCTAGGCTCACATGGTCAGTAAGGAACGGCATGTTTGCCACCCTCTTGGGGAGGCTGATTAGAATGGTGCAGTTGTGGTTAAAAGATAGTCTGCCATCTTAACCTAGCCCTAATCTTGTTTGCCTCATCCATAAATCCAATCTCCTAAGCTAAGTGAAATATGAAAGTATACTTAAATCTTTTTTTTTTCATTTTAGATACAGGAGGAAAGGATCAAATTGCTTTAATTTTTCCATCTGTGTCATTAGAGGGATTTCACATTTACTTTGTTGACTCAATAAAATGTTATCGGATATCAGTCCAACGCAGATAAATCCTCTTTTAGACAAATGTCACCAATTCTGTCTACAGGGTTGACACCAGAGAAAGTTGAAGGGACGAACACAGAGGGGGCACCTTGTCATGTCAACCCCTGTAAGCAGAAAGTGACGTTGGAGTGTTACTTCTGAGTTCTAAAGCCGGAAGTGACATCACAGAGTTTACAGATACAGGTAGTGACCCCACTTGAATGAACGGTGCATGGGGTGGGAAGTTAGGAGAGAGGGGCATTACTCTCCATTCTAACTTTCCACCCTGCTTGTGGGCATCAGTGCTTCTGCAGAAAATAAGCAGGTTAATGTTTTCACACTTTGCAGTGCTATAGGCAGCCTTTTCAAATCAATAGGCTACCTTACTGCAGTCTTAAGTAGTGAAATGCAATGTATGGCAACATAACGTATGTGCTTTGGCATATCACATCTTCCTCTGTGCTAAATGGATGTATAAATATTGTTGTGATTTAAGAAATAGAATTCATACTTTGAATCAATAGAAATCATGTAATCCTACATACAATCTGCAGTTTTACACAGATTTGATAAAAAAACTATTTTAAAAAAGGTACAGCATGAGTTTAATAAAGTTTGATGATTAAAAAACCAAGATGATCAATGATAGCATGCCTTCTGCAGCTGCATCTGGCAAATGCATTAGCTGGTAAGTATGATTGGCTTATTTGCATACTGTTTGCATTCTTATGTTGAATTTTGCATCTCATTGATCACATCTATTCTAAATATTGATATAACAACTAAGTATAAAACGAAACATTACATATACTGTAGATACAAAAAAAATTGATTGGGCTTTTAAGGCACTTATTATCATAGGCCAGTGGTTCCCAATATTTCCTTGTAGGGCCCCCCTTTTTTATTTAGGAACATTATAGAGCCCCCACTCCCCATTCAAATACAGGTTCCAAATGAGCACCTATGCGCCCGCCCCCCAGTTTGGGAACCACTGTCATAGGCAATTATTATCATATTAAAAGGTCTTTATTTGCTATGTTAGGACCGATCATAAAAACCAGGGTGCTTACCAGGGTGTTACATGGATTTGTTGGGAAAAAGGTGGGGGTAGCTATTCTTGTTACATATAGATACATAAAAAATTGTAAAAACAGGATTGTCAAGTAGATAAGGCTATTCTAATAAACATTTTAAAGGAATGTTGATCTGTAATTGTATGTACCCATTATTGCATGTGTATTAGGATGAGTTATGCATTTGGTGGCGACACTCTCTATTCATTGGAACTACAGCACCCATTAATGTATAATGGCCTTGTCGCTCACATAAAAAAAAAACTGTTGCAGCAATGGATCTGTGTCAAAAAGACGCAGTGGACACAACCGCTTAGGTAAGTTGTCTTTGTACAGTATCTGTTAGGTTGGGCATACACAGGTCGATACCTGTTCAATCGATGAACTCTTGAGCGCAGTGTGATGACCATGCTGTGCTCGAGTGTTCTTCTATTGAATGGCAAACCGATGCTCACCACTATGTGCACTGGATTCACATTCGATACTTCGGATAGGAACCCTCGATCCCTGTTCAAAATATTGGCAATCGAACAGGGATTTACCAGCATGTTGGTTCCCTGTTCGAATGAGCTTTGATCGATTAATTCCACTTGAAGAAAGGGTGGCTGTGTTCGATTCGCAAACTGCTGACCTGCTTGAAAGCAGCGTGGTCAGCAACCATTGATTGTATGGGAATCCATGCGCCCCACGTTCAATGCAGAGGGTGCCCATCCAAAGCAATGGAGATCAAACAGGGATTCACCAACATGTTAGTTCCCTGTTCAATCGAGCTGACAGGGTGGCTGCAATTGATGACCCATGTGATCAATGGCCGTGGGTTATCCATTATTGATTGAATGGGTATCGACCCGTGTATGGGAACCTTTACATAGAGAAAAATAATTTTACAACAAAGAAGCTGTTTTGTTTTGTATTTCTGACCTGTTTCATGTAAAGCCTATAAGAGCATGTTAGAACAAATGTTTGCTAGAAAAAAGAAACATTTTATTTTATGATCATTTATAGGCAATCGTCTTTTATAGACAGTAGGTGTTAGGTAACTGCAACATGTTATGGCTACTGCTAAATAGTTTTAACACTCTGTATGCTGTTGCTCATTTATTTATCTTGCAAACATTGGCATTCAGCAACTAACTGCCCCTATGAACAATTGTGACCAGCACATGGACAGGTCCCTATTTACTGGGAAAATTTATCATAGCATTGCAGCATAGGAATAACATATGGTAATATAAATGAAAAAAAGATCTTAGCAATAATCTTATATTCCATATCCTATATACAACCACCTACAGTAGTAGGACACTAGGTACAAACATGGGAGGCAGCTCCCATGTGCCAACCCTAGACTGAATCAAGGCATGTTGATTAACCATTACTGTTATAAAACTATATAAAGTTCGAGAATCTCCAAAAAGTCAATACATCATTACAGATGTGATAAAAATTGAATACATTACATTAGGATAACATTTTGCAACCTATAATTAATACAAAAACATGCTTAATATCATTGAGATCCAGCCAACAATGTAAAATACAACATATATACACTTACACCCTTCATATGCGACAGGTAATCATGTACATTATTAGGTTAACCCCAGATGGGATGGATCAGATGGGGGCCTCTGTGGGGCCAACTCCCCCCTGCCCTGGACAGAAGAGGCAGAAATAACGGGGAACATCAACTGGGTATAGGGTGCCCACAGTCATCTCCCCACAGGTACCAACATCATGGCCACTGAAGACCAGAAATGGTTGCCTGCTAAAATCAACTTCATTTCTGATGATGATGATGTTGGTGAGATGTAATTTAGGCAGCAGCGCAACTTGCAGACGTAGTAGTTTTTCACTACACTTCTTCACTTCGTTTAGAAAATTCTACCATCTGTCAGTATCAAGTGAAGTCAGTATAGATTGAAAATGTTATGTGCGGTCCTTCAGTGATGCAGAGGGCTGCACTTGTGGCCTCCATATCAACTCAGTTGCCCACCACTGCTTTAAAGAATGATTACAGGTAATGAATACCTAAAGAGCTGGTTTGTGTTGATCTGGTGGGCCAAATGAAGGTTTTGGAAAGATAAATAAATGGAAGTGGTTGCGCTTTTCCCAGCCCAAATCGCCAGCGTCTAATTAAACCAGCATTGTGTAGAGCGGCGGGGGAGTGTGGGGAATCACGGTGGAGTACAGTGTACAATGATCTCTGCCGTGATTGTCCATAGGGTGGCTTTTCGTGCCACAAAAAATTGCGCAAGAAGCCCATAATGCCTGGGTATGTAAAATAAAAAAATGATATTAAACAAAATATAAAAATGAAATAATTTGTAGAGAAAGCAATAAATAGCATTATTTATTAGTAGCTACTCACGATCTCCGGTCCTGAAGAAGTAAATCGCTTTCTCCAGCTTTTTTTGTTCTTCGGACATAGCAGTTGCTTCTTGACTATTTAGATTACCTTCTGCCATCTTTAAATGATTTCTCTATTATGCCTGCACAACACAAACAGACACGTCTGTAGGTATGAACTGTAAATGTATACGTATCAAGTGTAATATATGCCTGTTTAATCATAATATAATATAATATATAGGTATTGATATTCAAACTATATGATAATACAATGATGTTGAATTCTTGAAGGAGTACAGGGTGTTTGCCTTGCAGAGTGATTATCACCTTGCACATTCAATTAACCAATCATGTTAAAATAAAAACTTACATTTTAAGTAAAAATACAATAGAAAAATAAGATTCCCCAACATTTGGATGTGCCTTGCTTACATGTTACATGTTGCTCAATGTGTTGCTGAAATGCTTGAATATGCTAAATATGACAAATAGCCTAATATAGCTAATAGTAAATTAAAGGGAATTGACCTGGTTTTCATTTGAGCTAAATGTACGTGTATTCATTTTGTCAGTAAAGCCCCCCATAGACAGGCAGACTCCTCCATACAACTTTCATGAGACTTACCAACAACTATGTAGTATAGTGACCTCCCTGATAGAATACATAGTGATTGGAAGGTGTAGAAAGGTCCTCCTATTACATGGTTTTGGTAGAAGAAAAGTTGGTTGTACAGAAGTTGCATGGAGGAGTCTGCCTGTCTATGGGGGGCTTAACAATAGATCCCTATAATTCATTTTACTGGTCCTAATGGTAAAATAGAGAGCGATCCCGCTCCAAAAAAATGTAGATTGAACAGGGATCCAAGCGTTGGTAAATCCCTGTTCGACCACCATTTCTTGGGATGGGGATCGAGTATCGGCCAGGGATTGTTTGCCAAAGGTGGTGCACATCTATTCACAGAAGGATTGGTAAATGAATGTTAAGCAAGTAGTTGCGTCACCAAATTGATTGCACAGGAATCTACCCATGTATGGCCAGTTTTAGTTATTATGGCTATATGGTTGGAAAATAGCAATGCCAATTACACTACATACACACATACAATAATTAGTCAAAGGCTTTAATACTCATTTATATCTAAGCCCACACTGTGCATAAGAAATAGTATAAAAAAAAAAAAAAAAAGAGGAATTACCCATTTTTATGGGTAAATATAAAGGCACCCTAAACAGTCACCAAATATCAAATACAGCTCACAATGTATATAAATAGTGTAAATTCCAATAAATAAAAAAATAAACTTATTATAGATGCATTGAGATATCAATTTTATTAAATTCAAATATACATACTGATAATTTATTGCTATTGTATTATATACGATGGGTCGGATGCTGCCTAAGATTAAATAATCATATGCGTAAATAAATATATATCCACTATACCAATATGTACTTATACAGTTCATCCAAAGGAGTTACTGACCTTTAAAGTTACCTAACTCATAAGTGCTAGACTTCAATCTCAGCCTAACACTGTCCATAACTCTTTTTTGTAATTACAGTATCCTTAGTGTTATTGTCAGTAGATACTGTATACAACTTTAAACAGCGCATTATAAAAGAACTAAAATTTGGCACTAGATGGTTTGGCTATTCAAGTTAAAATATATCAACTCAACAAAGGTTATTCTTGTACAGTATACTGCAGTCATGGAAACCTTCTCCTTCATTGTTCAGTCAAGGGCAGCTTCAGGAAAACTAAAGCTAGCCATACATGCATTAACTTTGGGTTTCTTAAGCTAACCACACACGGTTCGATTTTGGTTCAATCGATGTGAGATTCGATGAAATTTTTCATCGATTGAACCAAAATCGATGCAAGCCCACATGGTACGACCGACGATAATTGTTCGATGAAGGCAGAAAACCGAATCGAATTTTGATCGGACATGTTGGAAAATTATCGTCGATTGTGCCAAAATCGTTTTATAATCGTGGATGTTTGTGGTGTTTCTCCTGGATCGATTAGATTAGATATACATAACATAGACCACTTCAATCTGGAATTCAAACGTTTCAATACCAAAATCGATGATTTAAGTAATATTTTGGAATCGAAATCTCACCACAATCGCAAACTCAATGTGGGGTGTATGTTGATGTGATTAAGATCGATTTTCGATTAGACGATTGAATTCCTCGATCTAATCGAGCATCGATTGAACCAAAATTGAACCATGTGTGGCTAGCTTTAGATTTTGATTTAATAGAATTGCAACATCAACTGTAAGTTTAATATTGATTGATCATACTAACACAACATTGCAATCCATGCAAAGCTGATTCTATAACATAACAAAGGTATGTGTGTATTCTCCAAATAGATAGATATAGATCATTTTAAAAAAAATGTATGCAATTTTTTTCTGTAGTTCTGCTTGAAAACTCCTGTAAGGCCTTATCAGGCATCAACGGCTGGCACAGGTGGGCGTTTCAAGACGCATAAGCGCTGTCATATTGTAATGTGGGCATAAGGCACTCTTTTTTTTACATGGATTAAGCATTACTTGACACAATCCATTGCTTTTCAAAGGACTCATCAACAGTAAACCACGTCTACCACACATTGAAATTCCTGTGTTCGACTAAAAAGGATTTTTGTGTTTTAACGCAGTGAAGACTTAAGCCAGCCATAGACGTGGTGATTCCCAGCCATAGTTGTGGACCAGTGTGCGCATTCACGCTAAATACATGGCGGTTGGTCGCCCGCAACTACAGGGGTGGCCACGGCAATCCGCCCTGCCGGTAGCCAGTTAATATGGCTATAATCTGATAGGAATCCCTGTGTTAGTGGAGCACACAGGATTCCTGTCAGTTCTGTAGCAAACTCATCACAGCTTGGTGACATCCCACGCTGTAATGAGTCTGCTGCAAGCCTGCCATGGATCGATCCCCAATGTGCCTCTGTAAAGCCCCCCATAGACGGGCAGACTCCCAGCCATAGTTGTAGCAGACCAACCTGCGTGCTCGCTCCCGCCGATCACATCAAGGTTGGTCTGCCGCAACTATGTGGGAGCCCACCTTGAATTATGTAGAAAAAAAGCCGGCAAGTCGGGTCGCATACGGATACGACATGCAGGTTCTTTCTCTGCCAGACTGACAACTGCAGCCTGTTAAGCTGTCATCTCATAGGGGTAGTCTCCTTCTCCTCCGAGGTAATTAGTTGTACGGGAGTCCTGTGTGTCAGTGGAAGACACAGGATTCCTTTCCGACATGTAGCAGACTGATTTCAGCGTGGTGACGTCACCACGCTGTAATCAGTCTGCTAAAGGTCTGCCATAGATCGAGGTGTCTATGGCAGGCTTTAAGCAGATTAACCCACTTTATATGTCATACTTAAAGCCCCCCATACACCACATACAATTACCATGCAACTTCTGTACAACCAACATTTCTTCTACCAAAACCATGTAATAGGAGGACCTTTCTACACCTTCCAATCACTATGTATTCTATCAGGGAGGTCACTATACTACATAGTTGTTGGTAGGTCTCATGAAAGTTGTATGGAGGAATCTGAAGGTGTATGGGGGACTCAATACCATTGTATTTAATGGGAAGTCCAAAGGCTGTTCCACAGTTGAGAAGAAGGTGAGAGAAGCCTTCCCTTTGGCACACCCATATCATTGTGAAATTTCTTTTTAGGGCTTGTTTCCATTTACGTTGGGACCCGGGGGGTCCCGATGTAGCACATTGATATTGCCTTTCATCGGCGGAGTTGCTCGGCGCAGTGAAGACAGATGCTCCGCCGAGCAGGTAAGTCTATCTGCTACGAGTGGTCCCGACGTATAATGGAAACAAAGCCTTACTTTCTGTTGTCTTTCAAGGGAATTTTTGTCAGTAGGATGCACAAAACTTGACAGTGGTATAACTATCCCTCCATCTAAACATATTTAAAAATGAGTGATTATGATACATTTCTAATATTTGTTCTAGCTCTCTGCTTTCATAAGGACATGTCAACTTGACTGGTTATATAGAAAAATTAGAGCTGTGAAATTATGATATCCCTATATATCAAATAAATGACTGTTGGTGGCACTTGTAACATCTCATTTTATATATGCCATATAGTTACATTAGCCTCAGCATTTCCTATGAACCTACAATGTTATCTGGGTTTGTCTGCATCATGGCAATAAAATACATAAGGTGAATGTCCTGCAGTAACATGACTATTTACAACTCCTGGTACTATGTATTCTGACTCAGAACGGAAATGTAAGGTGGAGATAGATGGTGGTACGTCATCTGCAGTTGCCATTTAAAAATATCTCCTGCAATGATTTGTATTCACCAAGAATCGACATTTTTCCCTGGTTACTAGTATATAGTTTTATAAAGAACACAGACAACTGTCTTTTTCACTAAAGCCCCCCATACACCACATACAATTATCATGCAACTTCTGTACAACCAACTTTTCTTCTACCAAAACCATGTAAGAGGAGGACCTTTCTACACCTTCCAATCACTATGTATTCTATCAGGGAGGCCACTATACTACATACAGTAGTTGTTGGTAGGTCTCATGAAAGTTGTATGGAGGAATCTGAAGGTGTATGGGGGGCTTTAGTCTTTTTTACGACTAAAGCCCCCCATAGACAGGCAGACTCCTCCATACAACTTTCATGAGACCTACCAACAACTATGTAGTATAGTGACCTCCCTGATAGAATACATAGTGATTGGAAGGTGTAGAAAGGTCCTCCTATTACATGGTTTTGGTAGAAAAAAAGTTGGTTGTACAGAAGTTGCATGGAGGAGTCTGCCTGTCTATGGGGGGCTTTAAGGCCCCCATACACCTTGATATTCCTCCATACAATTTCCATGAGACCTACCAACAACTATGTAGTATAGTGACCTCCCTGATAGAATACATAGTAATTGGAAGGTGTAGAAAGCTCCTCATATTACATGGTTTTAGTAGAAGAAAAGTTGGTTGTACAGAAATTGCATGGTAATTGTATGCGGTGTATGGGGGCTTTATAGGAATCAAAACACAACACACATACTAAGAAAAACATGCTTTCTATAAACTAAAGCGCCCCATACACCTTTAGATTCCTCCATACAACTTTCATGAGACCTACCAACAACTATGTAGTATAGTGACCTCCCTGATAGAATACATAGTGATTGGTAGGTGTAGAAAGGTCCTCATATTACATGGTTTTGGTAGAAGAAAAGTTGGTTGTACAGAAATTGCATGGTAATTGTATGTGGTGTATGGGGGGCTTAAGCTATGACTGTTAAGTTTGTCTACAGTTCTACTATAGATGGGCAGACTCCCGGCCATAGTTGTAGCAGACCAACCTGCGTGCTCGCTCCCGACGAGCACATCAAGGTTGGTCTGCCGCAACTATGAGGGAGCCCACCTTGAATTATGTAGAAAAAAAGCCGGCAAGTCGGATTGCACACGGATCAGACATGCCGGTTCGTTCTCTGCCAGACTGACAGCTGCAGCCTGTTAACGCTGTTATCTCAGAGGGGGAGTCACCTCCCCCTCCGAGATAATTGGCTTCAGTCTGACAGGAATCCTGTGTGTCAGTGGAAGACACAGGATTCCTGTCCGACATGTAGCAGACTGCTTACAGCGTGGTGACGTCACCACGCTGTAATCAGTCTGCTAAAGGTCTGCCATAGATCGAGATGTTGAATGCTTGGCTACATAAGAACTGTTACTAAAATAAAATAAACAACTGTAATGGGCTCCAACAAACACTTAAGGTAGACAAACTTTACAAGGCTGTTCTATAAAAAAAAGATCATAAAATTAGATGTTGCAGCAATATCACATAATTGGTAAATTGTTTCTTTTTAAAGCTGCCCTACAAATAACAACTTATTGTATCCTATCAAACAAATTTTACTTTCCCCAGTGGAAATTGTGTGACATCAAAAGCCCCCCATACACCACATACAATTACCATGCAATTTCTGTACAACCAACTTTTCTTCTACCAAAACCATGTAATAGGAGGACCTTTCTACACCTTCCAATCACTATGTATTCTATCAGGGAGGTCACTATACTACATAGTTGATGGTAGGTCTCATGAAAATTGTACGGAGGAATCTAAAGGTGTATGGGGGGCTAAAGACACACAGTGTCGAGAGACTACTGGTATTGCACTAATTTATTTTTCCGTTTATTTTAGTCATCCTCATATTACACTTTGATATCTTTGGTGACCAGGATTTGCATGGTTGAAACAACCTTATATACATGACCAACAAGTCAGACACACATAGAATGAATGTAGATAGGGAATGGACAACAGATAAAGCCTTCTATAACTTATCACTCAATCCTTTATCATGTTATCACAGAGCATAAGAGTGACAGACATGGCAAAAACTATGCTGAAGGCAAAATGATCAAGCATAACTTTGGTTTGGCTGTTGGTCAGTAAAGGTCTGGGTTACTGGGACCAAATCCTTCAACCCATTGTCAGATCTTTCCTAAGGAAGTGGGCCTGAGCTTCTTGGGGTGCAAGACAAAGCTTAGCGTTCAAGGGGCCAGAGGGACAGTTCCTGGATGACAACACCATTGGAATTATTAACTGAGACATTTGATCTTCAGCTCTGAATCCATCAGATACCTTATAAGACATCCAATGCTGCCAAGTAGCACCATAGACTGTCCAAGAGCTCATTGATGGGCACATTCATGTTTTGGAGGAAACCCCTTTCTACAACTCTCTCTGTCAGGTTCAATCATTAAAGCCCCCCATAGACGGGCAGACTCCCGGCCAAAGTTGTAGCAGACCAACCTGCGTGCTCGCTCCCACCGAGCACATCAAGGTTGGTCTGCCGCAACTATGTGGAAGCCCACCTTGAATTATGTAGATAAAAAGCCGGCAAGTCGGATCGCACACGGATCCGACATGCCGGTTCTTTTTCCGTGCGACTGACAGCTGAAGACGGTTACCGCTGTTATCTCAGAGGGGGAGTCTCCTCCCCCTCCGAGGTAATTGGCTTCAGTCTGCCAGGAATCCTGTGTGTCAGTGGAAGACACAGGATTCCTGTCCGACATGTAGCAGACTGCTCACAGCGTGGTGACGTCACCACGCTGTAATCAGTCTGCTAATAGTCTGCCATAGATCAAGGTGTCTATGGCAGGCTTAAGTCATTTTAGTTTCTTTCTTTGATTTTTGGTGTCATGATTTATATTCCAGACCTTTGTAGGTGTATGTCGGTTTGTGATTATCTTCACCTTTGACCATTCCTATGCCCCTTTCTGGATTAGTATATTGGTGTATATAACCTTGGTGGGATACATTTTACTTTATTAAAAGATAAACAAAAAGACAAATTGCCACAGATGACATGACCCTGTTCGATTTGGCATTTAGGTTCAGACACATATTGAAGAAATGTTGCAGGGCACATACCGCTCATTCTGTTATGGTGAGCAAAGGGATGAGGACAAATGATAGTTCCCTCTAACCCAAAAGCTGCTGCTGCTTTAGATTTGTAATGTGCACATAATGTTCATATGTTCTATTTGACAGATTGAAGTCTGATGATGCAACCTCCACTGATAAGGCTGTAAAAAGTAGATATGTACCCATCCCCCTGTCTGCTATCAGTAGGATCTGCACTTTTTTGCTCACCTCCATATTTCTAAGTAGGGTATTTGAACCTCAGGTCACTCCATCTGATTGACTGAAGTCACCCCGTTTCTCTTTCTGTTGCCTTATCCCAGAAAACACACTCGAGGTGAATGGACATTGAGACTTTCACCCAGGAAAAGCATACAATGACTGTTAGCTGCAGTAAAATTCTTTTAACTCTATACAAACCACAGAGCAGAAAATACCTAGCATGCAGAAGCTTTTATTGCTTTGCTCCTTTTCATGATAATTTAGAAATGGGTTGAATCTCAGAAATTATTACAACTTTGGAATTTGAGTTTGGCAACATTCTGGACCAGCATTCTGCTATATATAGAAACAGGAATGTAACACTTAGCTAGGAATAGATGTACATTAACAGAGCTGTTTGCACTATTAAAGACAATTTCATGCTAATACATATGCAGGACATTTTACCACAGAATGGCCATTATACATAGAGATACTGAGCAGGTATATTACTAGATAAGTATCCTTATTATGTGTGGGTGGTAGTCCAATGTTCAAATCATCCAATATGTGCCACACCCTGAATTATATTGTAATTGAGTTGCCCTACACCAAGAATGAACTGGTCTGGAGAACTAATATCAGGTTTTTAAGGCACTGGGTAAACCAAAAAGATCTTGATAAAAAGGTCTTTATTTAGTACATGGACCTATACAATATATGTATCATCTTGAAAAAGTCAATAAAAATATACATATCACCAATTCAGTACATCCTAGTTTATAATATATTGTATAAGTATTGTAGTTGATCCAGATGAGCTCTGATGCGTTTTGCCCCCAACTGGGGCTTCATCATGGAGAGTGGATCAGTGGATCACTATAAATAAACATAGATGTATATATAGTATTTAAGTGATATGAAAATGTAAACAATGGAGTTTTCGGAGTGATGATGCGTCCCCAGCGTGGCCAGCACCACCTTGTCAGCTTGTACCCCAGGCCATTTAATACCAGAAACCTTGGGGCTAATGGAAAAACCAACGTATGGGGATATACAGCTGGAACTGGTTCGGATAGGTGTACAAACTCGGTGGGTTCAGATACAATTATCAGGGTGGTAACCAGCAGTCAACCTGAACCATCAGATACGGGTGCACATCACATCAGCGGTCCAATGTGCCTCCCCCAGCTTCACCCTGGGGATTCTATGTTATATGAACCGGGTTTGGACACCTATCCGAACCAGTTGCAGCTGTATACCCATACATTGGTTTTCCACCAGCCCCATGGTTTCTGGTATTGGGAGGCAGAAGAAAAACCCTTTAAAATATATTGAAATACTTGTTGAAAACAAATTATCTTTAGAACATACAAAATCTGCATATCCAAAGACATACATTCCTGACCTGAAACAATGATACGGATTAGTACATTACTGCAAACAGCCAGGAAGACAGCTTTTTTAGCAGGAGGTCTACAAATGAAATTGCACAATTTCACTGATGACAGATTTCCTTTAAAGGAACAGAAGTACAAATGAAAGTTAAATATTTTTTTTAGTATCCATAGTTGACTTTATACTATGTACACTACAGTCAAATGCCAGCTTAGATAACTTTACTCTAAATTTATTGGTCCAACTACAATAATTGGTCCAACCCATATCTTTTCCTAGCATGAACATGTTTTGTAATCATCACAAACATTTATCCTTTGAAGTTATTTATTTTGACTTTTTTGTATTTTATTTACATGTCAAACCTACTATCCAGCCATGAGGTCCATATGCCTCATACATGAAAGTCACAGTATATAACATATTTTTGGGACTATAAGACGCACTGTTTTACCCTTAAAATCAATGGGAAAGTGTCCCTGCATCTTATGGTCCGAGTATGTATATGTGGGAGCAACTACTATGCATCACTAGAGGCAAAAATGTGTTCCATTCCCTCCAGCCAAGCCAAAAAGCCACTGCCAAGAAGAGATTTTATCTGCATAAGCACCAGCAGTACCCATTCTGTGAAAGCACTGATCAAGTTATGGACAGACATTTTACAATTAGATAGCATTGTTGTGTGTTTACATTCTGTATTGCAATGAATACATTTTGTAACAAAGACTAATATCTCCTCCCATATGTAAATAGATACTCATGGGTAAGTTGTTCAGTGCCAGATTGTAAAATGCCTCTCTCCATAAGTATATATATATATATATATATATATATATATATATATATATATAGTAGCAATTTAGAGCAACTGGACTTTCTCAAGTTTTCTTGAAGAATGAATTCCAGTTCCTTTGACGTATTGCTGCAGACATCTAAATGATTTGCCTTATGCCCCCCCATACACAGATTTAAGCATCCAACAGACTTAAAACCATAATTTTTTTTCAATTGTACAATTGATTGATAAAAAATAGAATATACTCCACATGGAATAACCAATTTTTTGATTGATTTTTTTTTTGATCATTTTTCTTTATTTTTGATTGTATTTGTACTCAATTTGTACTCAACCGATCAAAATTATCCGCCATGTCCGATCATGTTTTGATCGATTTCTTTCACAATTCGGATCAAATTTAGTTGATCAGACCATGTGAGCATGCACCAATTTTCAGTCGACCGATTTAAAAATATATTGCTTTTAATCGGTCGGCCCCTAATATCTGTGCATGTATGGGGGCCATTCTTTTTTGCTTGTTCTAAGTGGCTCTACTGTACTTTGCTCTAGTTCAGTGGAGGATTGGCAAACCACATTTTTACATTTAGATTAGGAGAATGAAAGGGTTACCACTTCTGACATCTATGTCTTGTCATCTATGGAAGTTTCCCTTCAGTTCCTGGTCTGTAAGCTCACTAGGAAGTAAGAAGATATCTTTGCAATGTAAGGGAAATTCCTTCTTAGAGAGTTGTTATAGCAACACATGTACTCATTGGAAAATTTCTATCTAATTTCTGTAGTAGAAAATTAAATTGTGGACTTACCCTCACTTTACTGTATGTATGGTTTTTTTTAATTATATGTTTGAGATCTCTTCTGTTTTTTAATTCAATTTAAAAATATATATATGTTTGAGAAAGTAAATCTACAAGGACACAACAATAAAACCTGAGTGTGATCTAATTTAACCTCACACTATCCAAATCCCAAAAATATTTTGTCTTAGTACTTTTACACGCTACAATAAATTTCACCCTACTTTTACCATTCTTTAGATGTGGTGGCTTCACTAGTGTCCATGCAGCAATGATGCCCAATGGGGGGCTTAGCTGTGTTGTGCCCTGGTATAGGACAAGTTCATAGCCACATTAACAAAAATGCTGCAATAACGCACCCATTTAAAACCTATGGGTATAATAAACACCTAAAAAAACAACAGGTGTATATTGTACAAAGCACTGGTTGCTTTCATTGATTTTTTAATAGACACATCCTGCATCATACACACAACATGCCACCCATGGTCATAATGATATTTTCTCTTTCTGACCAGGTTAAAATAACAAAAGGAGAATTCATCAACACACAGAAATAATGAGTTGTAGTTTGTTGAAAAAAAAATCATATTCTAACTCAACCATAACAATATACTTGCAGCTACGAATAATGATTTAAATAATCTCCAATGGTCCAAATCACACACAACATTGCTTAATACTAAGTAATAAATATCTAGGCCCTAGTGATGAGAATGTCCGTCATACAGAATAACACATAGAGTGAATGTACCTTGAGGAATGGGCACTGTATCCGGAGGTGAGCAGGCACTGACACAGAGGCAGCGTGTACTCTGTGTTATATATTTCAAAGCAGGAATGCCCTGTGCCCTTGGCATGTAAACCTGCTTATCTATCAGTGCTGTATATTTTTGATTCCTTTGTGTCTTTGACCTCAAAGTTCTGGTTATACTGTAACCAGCCCTTCCCCAGAGTAGAGAAGACAAGACAGAACCCTGATAACACCTTAACCCTGTCATTGACAAAGATGAACTAATAGCTGTATACTTGTTATCATCACTATGTACAAAAAATAAAGATAAAATTCAGGAAAACAGGTAAAAAAAATGTCACAAAAAGATAAAAGAGGTTTAATCGGTCAAGTGATTTGTATTTCATGACATGGTTGGTTCCTAGTGCTGTTTATTTTTGTCACACCGAGCCTCAAGAAGCTAAAACTAGGTACTTATCTGAATAATAAAAACCCACTTACGGTAATTATGTTGTAATCATAACAGCGCAGAAGAAATTTGTGTTTGCCTATAAATGAGCTATCAGCTATCCAAATCCCTAAACCAAAGGAAATAACAGGGGTGGGCAAACTTTCTGACTCATGGGCCACAATGAGTTTTTAAATTTGACAGAGGGGGGACGGATCAAGAACCCGCCATTTTCCATGCCGATAAAAAAAAACAGAGGTTAAAAAAAGTTAGTAAATGTATAAAAAAGAATAGCTTTAGATAGTAAACTTAAACATTCTATTGCTGACATGGGCAAATGACATCCACTAGGAATTTTCTCCACTTATTACAGGAAATGGGGGCTGCATGAAAGCTAGACCGGGTATAGAGCCCCAGGCCATAGTTTGGCCACGTCTGGAACATACACAACTCTGGAGTCCCAATGGACCAAATCTCCAAGTCCTTTGCCACAGAACTATGTTTGACTGCTATAATAAATGAGAGACTAATAACTAAGGCCTTTGTTGAAGGGCACTTATATATCTTAAACATGTACCATTAGATTTATATCATAAAAATAATTACTAAAGTACATTGCCTTACTAATATAATAGTAGCAAATATTCATCGTGGGCCTTTAAAATGTTGAAGCGGGGGGGGGGGTGGGGTGGGGTTGGGGTGGCTGTATCAGTTTAAAATATGTACTATACTAAAGATAGCCATACATGGGTAAATTTTTAATTGATTCCACAACAATCGATCACTGTGCATGTTTGCGGTGATCGATTGTTTGGCAATCAATTGCAGCCACCCTGCAACATGTTGGTAAATCCCTGTTCGATTGCCATTACTTTGAATGGGGAGCAATAGTGCAAAAGTGGTGTGTTTTGATTACTGCAACCGACAAACGCTCGAGTGGTGATGTGATCACAATGGGTGATCCATGTATGCCCACCTTAAGTATTTAGAAAATTTTCAGACCTGTGCTCTGCAGGACCCTCAGCTATTATAGAATTGCTCTAATGTTGATGCATGTATGGCTAGCTAGCAAGTAAGAAGGTGTAAGATATGTAGCAGTGGTGGGAAACTGAGGTGATATGGAGGGCCACAATTGCAGCCCTTGGCAATACTAAAGGGCCGCACATAACATTTTCATTCTATACTGACATGTATAAGTATTTTTTAATGTAAAATTAACAGCAAGCATAGCTATAAGACACTTTTTTCATTTTTAAATAACAGAACTTGTTTAAATTATCTTCAAGTATTAGAGAACATTGTAGTATGGTAATGTTAATTTTGTGTCATATAAATTATCAAAGGTTATGTGCCTCATAGATATCATCAAAGCCTCTGATGATATCTATGGGGCATACAATTTTTGATTCTGAGGTAATGTGCCACAATATATATTATACCATCATTAGCCATTAGTTGGTGGAATAGTGAGAGCGTAGACACTCACCTGTCTGCCAAAACCAATCAGCGACCCAGACGGTGCCTGAGCAAGTCCCTCTCCTCCTTAGGTTAGGTTTTGGGGGCTGCCAGTGGAGGACCAGGCCACTGAAAACCGCCATCAGGGGTCACCAGGTTTACTGAAAGCATGAGCTTTTCTAAACAAGAAGCAGTGCTGATGCCCACAAGGGGTTGGGAAGTCTGGAGGGAAGGTAATACCCACTTTCCTAACTTTCCACCCTGTACATCATTTGCACAAGCAGGGTGCGAAAATAGGAGGGGGAGACATAACACTTGCCTGATCATGCCTTAGGTGACGTGTCACTTCTGCTATTTGGTACGCGTAAGTGACACTCCACATCAGCAAATCCGCATTTCAAATACAGGTAGTGACACCTGTCACATCCGGGGTCACGGATCTTAAAAGGTTCGAGAACCACTGATCTATAGGGTTATTAGGGAAGGATACAAAAAAACAAGGGCTTACAATCTAGAAGAATATAAGGGAGGGATATTAAAGATAGAACAGATAACAATCTATGGGGTTTAAAGTGAAGGTTAAAGAAAATAGATTAGGTTACAATGTATAAGGCTATGATCCCACATAGGTGATTAATCGTCTTGGGCTCACAATTTACTCGCGATTAAATTTAAATTAAAAAAATTGCTCCCCTTATAAAAAAATCATGTCCATTTATGTCTAATGGCGTGATCAGAAAAAAATGGCGCAATCACGGCCATCAGTTGAGTTGGGACAAGCCCATTCAACTGAATGGACGCGATCAACGCCGATTTCCACGCGCGATTAAAAGCGTGAGGCGATTTATCGCCTATGTGGGAACATAGCCTAACAAAAGTCTATAGGGTTATCAGGGAAGGAAACAAAAGACAGAATTGCTTACAATCTGTAAGGATATAAGGGAAGGAACACAGAAGCTAGAAGAGCTCTATATAAGGGACGAATGCTAATAAATAGACCATCATGGGATAAAGAGAAGAGTATTAATTTGAGGCGAGAAGATGTTTATGTTCCATGCCCTGTATTACGGTAATTGCCTACTAATAAATTATCATACAACGTATTATGTGGACGGTCAGTACTGTCAGACAGACTGTCCCAATAACCAGCTTCAGCAGCGCTTGTTCCCTGCCCGGAACCTTCGCTCTCTGCTTTGTTTCCTGCGGACGGTATTCGGGACGCACCAGTTTCAAACATGGCCGCGCCCGGTGATCACCATGGTGCGAAAGGTTGCAGATGCAGATAAAGGTGGTTTAGCCTCCTTAGGAGGTGTATAGTGGACTATGGGTATATGTAACCGCTACTGGAGGGGGCTGTTTAGTGCCAACACCGTGTGGTGCTCCCGGTTGTGTGGAGCCTCGTATATGACCGGCGGAGAGGGCACACTGAAGACAGCGGAGCAGATCACACTGCGGGTAGATGACATCCTGCTGAGAGTGCCGGGCAGGGGGGTGGTGTGTTATGGCTGTCAGCAGGACATGTCAAGGAGGGCAAGGAATATTAGGGGTACAAATAAAGAATGCTTTCACCCCAAATTTTGCAAAGTCAGGTATACCTTTGAGAGACACATAGGGACAGCCCTCCACCATGATCCTCGTGTAAAGAGATCACTGACATGTCTACCTGGCCATATTCATTCTGTATTCCCTGCAACCACAAGCAGACACTTCAGCCTTCTGGCTCACAGCACACCATGGCAAGTTAAATATCATTCTTGTACCCGATGTAATCAATATTCTGGAATACAGACATCAGGCGATGACAATTCTTGTACACAGACCCCAAGATCTTCTCCACCTTGGAATGTCATGTTTTTTGGAACTGATCACTTTGCACTGGAGTCTCTAAAAATACTGCATAGATACAGGTGAATAACCTTGCTTTCATACTAATATTTTTATTATTATTAACTGACTTATGCACTCAATCATCCAGAGGTAACCTTGCTCCACGCATGAGCTGGTTTAGGCCACTGACATCTTCTGTCTTTTATATATATGTATATTTCACTGCATACAATTTCAGAGCAGAGTTACCAGCAACTTATAGGCTTCACTGTTTGCAGTACAGCAAGGTGAATAAATGTAGCATTATGAATTCTGTTCCATTTCAAGACCTGTACTATAATGTGGGGTCAGTATGGAGGCTGTCACATTAAAGACTGCCAGGTAACAAACATCCTCTAAGAGTGTAATCAGTGAAAAGCTGAATATGGGAAATTGGATCTCTGTACGGGAGCTTATATATATTACTGTTCATATTTATATATTTTGCATATCTAATTTACATCTTTCTTTCTCTTATACTGACTAGCAGTAAACAAGAAGATGCACTGGTTGGAAGACTGGAGGTGGTCTGTTTACCATCTTCATTGCCAAAGGGACTTCCGGTGGAAAATTATGCAAAAGAAGAAGGGCTCCCCGTGAACAAGTGGCCTGACACAGGACAGTGTAATCAGTTTGATGTGGGAGTGGTGGCTTCATTTGGGAGACTCCTCAGTGAAAACCTCATTTTAAAATTCCCATAGTAGGTAAAATACAGTGTAACATTTGGGGGCACCTGATTGATTCTATGCTGACATTGTATGTTTTGTTTTTCACAGTGGCATTCTGAACATACATCCAAGTCTTCTTCCGAGGTGGAGAGGACCAGCTCCCATAATACATACAGTGCTTAATGGGGATAAGAAAACAGGAGTCACAATCATGCAGATTAGACCAAAGAGGTACAGTGCAGTAGTGTTTAGCACCACATATAAAGGCATGTTCCCTAGGGATCTTGGATGAATACTTGCTGATAAGCACCTTGCTAGCAACTTGGAACACTTGAGCAATTTCAGAATTGACGTTTGTTACTCTGTGTAGTGCCTCTGAAAGTATTATTGTTATTTGATGTATGTTATTTAACCTCCCTAGCGCACCGCCCATATCGCGCCGTTCCCGCCTGCATCCCGCCGGAGCTCTACGCGCAGCTGTTGTCATTACTGACAACAGCTGCGCGGGAGAGAAAGCCGGCGCTCCTCCATTAACATGGAGGTCTATGGCGCTGGGCCCCCCCCCCCGCCCCCTTCCGCGTCACCGTGACGCGATCGGGGCGGAGCCGCCAACCCGTAAATGCTGCGGCGATGTAAACAATCCGGGGAGTCTCCCCATCGGCGGCTTCCCGGGCGGTTGAGGCTAGGCTCGTCTCAACCGCTAGGGAGGTTAAGCAGGGGACCCTTTGAGATCAGCCTCCCCTGTGACACTGCTCATACCCTCCCAGCACATGGAGATCAGCCTTCCAGTGTCACAGTTCATTCTGCTTTAAACAGGGGACACAGAGGGGGGAGGCTGATGTCACTGTCAGTGACACTGGGAGGGAGGGGCTCACACATACAGGGATATCTGTTGGGGGGAGGTACGTACACTGACCCCCCTGGTGCTATAGCACTGTCCATACCATAGCGCCGCTGCCATCAGGTTCAGACCTGTCAAGCATAATGACATCAAGCATAATGTTTAGTAAAACTATAAAATTATGTTTTGATGTACTTTGGGTATATTTGTGTCTATTTTTAGGTTTGATGTAGGCCCTATAGTGAAGCAGCAGATATTCCCTGTTCCTCCTATGTGCACTTCTAAGGAACTGGAAGCAGTGCTGTCTATACATGGAGCTGAAATGGTAAGGGCTTCTTGTGATGTAGAATTGTAGATGTTATAAAGTCCAACACTCATGATAACATTGTGTTTTGGTGACAATTTCTATTATTAAAATTCTTGAAGGTGGCAACATGTAAAATGTGGCCTTTTTTATTATGATATTGCCTTGATAAAGTGTCTGACAGATATGTTTTTATTCCAACCTTGTTTTATTGCTTTTGTAGAAGCAAGACGCATCTTACTAGTGCAGGCTTGTTTCTTCATATCGGTTGAAATCGCTGTGCCATTTTGCAAGATATGTCCACTTAAGGGTCGGGGGGGGGGGG
>CM070034.1:127465850-127479876 GCA_036250615.1 Ptychadena robeensis | reverse complement strand
TTTGCTTTTTTCTTAGCTTATATCTGTTTTGGAAACGTTGCCTCAATGTTTAAGCCTCACTAAAGAGCAGCCAAAAGAAGGTGTAACATTTGGTGAGTATTTTCTTATCTGTAACGATAATTTTTTTCTTCTATGTCTGCCTTGCTAAGTTACAAGACCAGTAAAACATGTTTTAAAATACAAGTCAAACTGAATGTAGTTTTTTCTCAGGTAGGCTGGCACATGTATTTAGTTCAATTTAAGACCGTTGAGGAGGGAATACAGTGGCAAAACTATCTGAAATCTATGTAACTGGCTGAGGGCATATTTTGCGCACATTAAGATAATGATAAGACACTCCCCTGTAAACAGCATGTATAATTTGTATCTTTTATCTTTGCTCTAATCACTTCCTACTCTCACTCCTTCTAAGTGTCGATAGGCGCCCTTAGAAGGGAAGAGGGCAGAGAGTTGCACTCACGCAGTCCCTGTATACATACTGTATAGCAGGGTGTGGCTTCTCTCCATTTTGCTCTGATCATTCTCTGCACTCCCCCCATGTCAGATAGAAGGCACCTAGGAGGAGGTGGAGCAGGAAGTGATCAGAGCAGAGAGGAGAAAAGACGTACGCCTGTATAAAGCAATGTTTACAATGATTTTCCTCTCTTTTTGATCACTCCCTGTTGTCATCAGATCAGAGTTTGATCTGAGGGACAATGGTAGCAGTGGGCAAATGCCTGGACAGTTTATATTAAAGCTGTTTACTCTATAAGATGCACAATCATTTTCCTCATGATTTTGGGGAATAAAGTTTGTCTTATAGAGCAAACGATATGGTACCTGGAAAAAACATCTGCAAACCAGGAACCTCATGAGAAGAATCTAATGTTGCAGCTCTGTTTGTTGCTTTTTCTTTCAGCTCCTAAAATCTCTGCTGCCCTTGGCTGTGTCAGATGGGAAGAACAGACTCCAGAAGAAATTCTGCGCCTTGAACGTGCTGTTGGGTTTATGGTAACCAGTTTACAGCCTCTTTATTGTGTGTGATATAGAGGGATTTCGTACCAATTATTTTTTTTGCCTTACTACCAAAACGCATAAAGTGGAATTTAAAGCTCCACTCGAGGAAAATATAACACAAATGATTGCATCTTGGCTATCTTTACCAAATCATTCAGTGTATTTCTCAAATGGCACTAGTGTACTTGACTTGATTTCTTTTAAGCCCCTGTACAGCAGCACTTACTTTGGGAGCCAGATAGGTGTGCTTTGTGCAACTTTGCTGAAAAGGAACATACTAATGGGAACAAAGTAGATACTACAGAGAAGAGACCTCGCGTATAGCGGATCAATTAATTCATTTTAGTCGGGCCTATTTTTATTAAATACATTTGAGTTACCGTTTTTACGGACCATTAGATGCTTCATTGTATAGGATGCACCCTATACAGGGGAGCATCTGATGCCCAAAAAATAATTGGGGTCTTTCCCACTCTTCTGGCAGGAGTCTGGCTGACTCACACAGTGCATAGGAAAGATCTGCTCGCGGACTCTGCTACTGCATTGTTTATGTCAGTGTATTAGTCATCCAGTTGGTTTAGATATTCTTTCTTCTAGGATAAGTGGAATTATGTGAAATAAATAACTGCTTTCTCTGGTTCTTTTACTGTAGATGCCACTGCAAGCAGTGTGGTTGGGCACTCCTATTAAACTGCTTAATTTCACAGAAGTTCCTAATTCTTTAATCCATTCAGGTTTGTTGAGCGAATAGTATTTGATGTAAATATGCTGCTGTGATTTTCCTCAAACATTGTTGTATAAATTTCTATCCATGTCATAATGGGAAAAACATGCACCTTCTTGCTGGCGTACCATAACACATGGTTGCGTGCTTGGGGTTCCATTCAGAATGGTTAAATGTTTGCCATTAGAAATGCAATGCAGCTGCAACAATGCAGCATACAATCTTGGGAAGCATGTATTCCCCTCCCAACAAAAGTGTAAGCTCTTGTCTTGTGTCCTTTATAACCCAATTGTTTCAAATACTTGCCTGCTGCATAGACTTTTACTTTTAAAAAAAATGGTTCAAATGAAAACTTTAAAGGCATTGTATACAGTGCAATTAGTACACAATAGGTCATTAGAATATAAGAGCACATCCCACAGTGATTTTCAGGGCCCATTCACACCACAGAGAGAAAAAGAAAGGGCCAGATCTGTTTGAGAGGACCTAAACTCTAAAATTAAGTTTAATGAGATTTATATTGTCTCATACTGGCATTGAATGGCATGTGTTCATGAAAACTAATGTACTGTATGTGTGGAAGGTGCCATCTTGTGTGTGGCATTGTAGATCTAGACCCCAGGTGCCCAACCTGCATGCGACCCTTGGCAGCCCCCCTTGTTCTTCCACTTGTTGCCCCCGAAACCTACTGGTATTGCAAAGATCCTCACCCAGGATCTTCGTGGGGAGGGAAGAGGAATGTGGGATTATTGTATGGGGCACATAACCTCAGAATAGGGGCATATAACCTTTGAATCAAAGGTTATGAGCCCCATAGATATCATCAAAGGCTTTGGTGATATCTATGAGGCACATAACCTTTGATGATATATATGACACAAAATGTGCATTACTACAGTGTTCCCTAATGCTTGAAGTATCATTACAAACACGTTTTGTTATTTAAAAATGAAAAATAATGTCTTCTAGCTCTGCCTGCTGTCATTTCTTAACTGACTGATTTATAAAATGCTGATACAAGTCAGTATAGATTGAAAATGTTATGTGCGGCCCTTTAGTGATGCTGAGGGCCGCACTTGTGGCCCTCCATATCAACTCAGTTGCCCACCACTGATCTAGACTAAGTGATTGTGCACTATGTATATGAAGACTTGCATTGCTACACTAGAATGCTAATTGTCTAGATGTAAACTAAAGCATTAAAAAACTGTGTGTGTATGAGGTAAGCTTTGTTGTCATGTCCTTGAGACCCAGGCAGGCATTGTTTTTGATGACATATTCTTCTGGCTGCAGAATTTTCAAATGAACCTGGAGCTATTCGATATCTCCCTGGACCACAGATCTTAGTAGCACGATGCAAGGTGAGCTTATGTATTGTGATTCTGCTGTATTTGTACATCTGCTCAATAATTACTGCAGATACTTTGATGTAATCTAGGAACAGCTTTCATATAAATGGCTGATTTGGTTTTTAGATGTATAAATGCGACTTTAGAATGACTTTCATCAGTCTGAGGGCTTTTTATGTGAAGCATTTCTTATGTTTGTTGGCAGGACGGTTGGGTTGGAATCAGAACTGTGAAACTAAAAAAGACACTATCAGCCAAGGATTTTTATAATGGTTACATGCACCCGTGGTTCACACAGAATGTAAAGATGACTAAGGAGGATTGCCGCTTCTCTACACTTTATTTACCAGAAAAAACTTCAAAGTGGAAAGGTGTATCTGTACAAAGCATATGAATCGGAGATCACAGAAAGTCTGGATGTATCATGGTTGTAATGCTCGGTAACCAGAATCAGGCAATGTTGCCACAGAGCCGGGCGCCACTTTGTGGAAGCAGAAGTGGACGGCGTCCCATTCATTTAATGTGTTCATGTCTTTTCACTGCAGTCAGCAGCATGTGCTGAATGCAGAGGAAAGTAGCCTCTAGTCTGGATTACCAAGATGGATCAGATTCTGTTTCATATACAAGAAATTTGTATGGCTGAATGTGTATCTGTAATAAGACTGTAAAACAAGTAGTCACTGGGAAAATAGCACCATTGTCAAGAACACAAAGTACTAAGAAAAAAAAACTGAGGCTATTCAATCTAAAGCAGATGGTAATTTAATGTAATCTAGAGAGGAACTTATTTTACTTCTTGTTGGGATTTTTAAAAAAATGAATCCTTGTAAGTTTTTAACATATCTTTCAAATGGATGACTGGCTGGTATGCATTTTGCAACCTATGGTTGTTATAAGACTGGGCAAAGATGTAGAGTTTCAAGCATGTCAACTAGCAGGAAGTCAGGATCAACTTTCTTATTGGGGATTCAACACCTAACATAATGCAGAACAAGTGAAACAAGGTATATGTTATGAACTAGGCTAAGCAGATTGCAGGGTTAGATTATGGTGTGTCCCTCAGATAAAGCACTGTTCGTTTTACTTCACAATTTTAGGGTAATCAAGACGCAAGCAGACTTCAGATTTTGGAATATATTGGATAAAGATTTCCACAACACCCATATAACATATGATGGAACCCCTGCATAACATATAGGGGAAAATGTTCCCATAAGAGTCTTGGACACCACTGACAACCTGACACGTTCTAACCATTCTATTTGCAAACCTAAAATGTTATAGGTTTTGAAACAAAGGTCTGGTATGGTATAAGGAGTATAATACAGGTACTAATGCTTAGGACTACATACTAGCATTATTACGCTCCTGTGCCAACATTAACTGGGATTTAACCATTTCAGTTTCTTCTGAAAAATGTTTGAGTATGAGGCTGTAACAAAAACACATCAAAACCAGTATAACATACTCCACAGTCTTTGATGATCCAATTTTTAATACAGATGCTATTTTGTGTGTACAGTACTGCTACCCAAACAAAAACAGAATAAAGTTTTTATTTTATCATTTATTAAAATACTTAATTAAAATGCAGCATTTGTGGTTTATTGTGAATTAATAAGATTAACCGGACTAGCATGTTTCTCTGTATAAACCAGTGTTATGGATAGAACTTTTTGGCATAAAAGATGTTTACGCTTTTTTACACTGTAGTAAAAATTGTAATTCCACATTGTCCAGCAATGAGTCCACCTGGAGAGCAGCAGTGGTGTGGTGCTTTAATGAAAGTAGAAAGGGCCAAGAATTGTACAAGAAACAACTTGTTGCCCTCAGGATGGTTTTACCAAAGGAAGATACCACTGCAAGAGAGTGAAGAAGAAACACTTTAAAGGAGATTTACAAAACCAAACAACATGGTGATCCTCTCTATTTAGATTACTCATGGCAAACTCATGGGGGTCTTGTTAGTCTGGGGTAAGACCAACTGACCCAGGCAATATGGCAGGGATAATAAAACCAAAGGTGCAACCACTATAATTTTCTCTAGAACCTGCAACATATTCATGTGGTATTCATTACTTAATTACTACCTCCTCTGACTTCCTGCTACCTACAAATAACAGCTAGGTCCACTATCAAATGCTAAGCGTAGACTGTCTGCATCTGCTGACCATCAACATCCAAAATTTTTAGCTTCTTGACCTCTTTCCATTACCAGCATTAACGGACGAATTCCAGGCCTGTGTGTATATTTATTGACCACATGGCCATTCGGGTTGACATCACAGGAAGTGGGGTGGGGGGTGGTATCATGATCCCACCCCTTCCTGGGCTGGTAGCGAGCCACATGGCCATTGCATCACTTTCCACATTGGGGCGTGGGAGGTGAGCAGCAATGAGATGCGAGGGTGCTGGGAAGATGTGATCTAGAAGAGGTGGCATCATCATCATATAATCTTTGGCTAAGTACTCCTTTGTCTATATTGTTAACCTATTGGCCAATTACATTGTGTGTGTACATATAGATTGTACCTAGTGTGAACATGTTATTCTTATTGTAACAAAGTCAAGGTGTCTTATGTTATATCTGCATATTAGGCTGGACATTAGGCTAATACTTGCTAATATTTCACCTTACCATACCAATAAAAACAGATATTGCTTTGGGCACAAGCATGAAATCGTACATAGCAATATCTCCCACTGTTTCAATACATAAGCCTGTATGCAGTAGTTACATACAGCCATCCAGACCTCCTTAAACTTCTTGGTAGACTCTTCAGCCACAATAGGAATAAATAAAAAAACTCCTCTACTTCCCATGTCGCAGGAACTAAAGCTGATTCTGCAAAAATTGGGCTGATTTGGGGTCTCTAATGTTCCATGACAGGAGTGTAAAACACAAATATACAGTGGGCCAAAACTAAAAACTTGGACAAAGCTACCCAACAATGCTATGTAATGGTCATGTTCACACAGCTGCATCAGCGTCAACGCCAGTTTGTCATGTGCAGACATTGAATTAGCCTTGTATGCGTCTGTTGCTTTTCTGACACTTTTTTGCCACGTTTGTTCCATAGGACTCCATGGTCCTTCTCCACCTGCATGATGAACGCAGTGTTGATGAAGAGAAAAAAATAAAAAGGTGGGGGACACATGGACTGCACACACTGTACCATGTATGTAGTCCATGTGTGCCTGGATGGGTCACTAGTCCCACGTTGCCTACCCCTTGAACCATCATTATAGACACTCCCTTCCCTGCTTCCATTTCAACTGTATTCGTGGCTCCTTCTTCCTCTCTTGGTAGATGTGGCAGATAGATCTGCCTTCTGAACTCACTGAGCTTCTGTACTTTCACTCCAGGAGTAGAATACTATGAATCCCAGCATGGGAAGCTCAGTGAGTGTAGCAGGCAATGCGGCTTCTAAGAAGGCATATCTGCCACATCAGACCATCTATTTTCAATGACTTCCAGGCTGCTTGTAAATTGAATATTGCTGACCCTCGCGGTATTGCATGAATGAACAAAACAGACAAAAGTCTCCCCATACAAATCTGGTGGTCACACTATACACTCCTTCACTGCCAAGTCATAGGATATAACACATTTTGTGTTTGGCAAAACATTACCTCCTCTGACATCCCAGCTGATTTCCTGCCCTCTGTGTTGAATGGTGGTTTGAGGTATCCTCTGAAATACAGTGGCACTAGCTGATGGAATGTGGATAAGCAGTCCTAAGCAAAGAGAAGAATGTATCAAAACAAATGAAATGACAAAGCTGCACGGGGACTGTGACCAATCGCTCATAAGAACATTGAGGCAGTCTCCCAAATTTTACAACCACCCTAAGCCCCCGTACACTTTGTGAGACACAGGCGCCCTAAATTCAGACATATTGCTACCCGTATGTTTGCGCCATTACCCAAGAGCGAAGGGGGGAAAAACTACTATTTTAGATTTTCATAAACACATCGTGCAGAAATATAGTTGGGGTAAATCTCAACATTAATAAATCATCACACTATCTCTCAAATGTTTACTATACCCTCAAATATGTCCCACTGCTCCACACCATTTCTATACTTTCTTTGTTATCCGATCTGTATTGTAAATATTGAAGTATGTCTGCGTTTGGAGTAACTAGTAACTAGTTTAATACAAAATTGCTCACCTTTAGTGAAAACCATGTGTAAAAGTCCCCCATACACCTTCCGCTGGGCATACACAGGTAGACCCGCGATCAATCACAGCGTGGTGATGTCACTACGCTGTGATTGATCGCGGATGAATTGAACGGAAATCAATGCACCACATGGGCACATCGATTCCTGTTCAATGGGGACTTGTTCTCCCCAGCTCGAGATCCTACTTGAAGAATCTCGATTGAACAGGTTTCCAAACAGGTTGGAAAACTCCGTTCAATCTCCACTACTTTAAATGGAGACAAGAATCTCCATGCAAATATTGGACATGCGGCTCCTGAACAGCATGGACACCACTGTCAGTGTGAAGGGGGCGGAGCCAGCACATTTCAGCAGTGTTCTGGCTTCCTTCCTCCCCAGCTGACAGCTTGTGTTGTGAGAGATTCAATCACTCACAACAGAAGGCTGGAGCTAGAGAGAATGTCCCCATTGAACGGAAATTGATGTGCCCATGTGGTGCACAATGATTTCCGTTCAAATGATCCCCGATCAATCACAGCAAGGTCACGTCACCATACTATGATTGATTGGTAGTCGATGTGCCCAGCTTTACAATCTAACCGTGCATTTTCTGTACAATCAACTTTTCTTCTACCAAAACCATGTAATATGAGATGCTTTCTAAACCTTCCAATCACTATGTTTTCTATCAGGGAGGACCCGGCACTACATTGTTGTTAGTAGATCTAATGGGAATTGTATGGAGAAACTTTCTATTTCTCAGGACTTACAGAATGTATTTCCCTATATCCGCTGCTTAACCTTCTGAGCGTCTGGCTCGAGTTAACTTGGGCTGAGTTTCATGCATCATGAAACTCAGCCCCAGTTAACTAGAGCCGCGCTCTAGGTATCGCCGTCTTCTTACGGCGGTCGGGAGCACCGGCATGTATGCCAATGCTTCCGGGTCCGCCCCCGATCGCGTCACCAGTGACGCGAAGGGGGCGGGGGTAGGCGGCGCCATAGACCTCCGTCAAACTGGAGGGGCGTCGCCTTTCTTCAGCATAAGTCCGGCGTCTCCAGTGACGCCGGGCTTATGTTAATGACCTCCAGCTGGGCAGGAAATCACGGCGGAGCATATTGTGCTCCGCCGCGATTGCCTGTGGCACGGTTATGAAAAAACCGCGCCACGTGGCAAACGCTCAGAGGGTTAAACCAACATCTGCTTATCCATGTAACCTACATGATTAGATCGCAATGCTAAGGTTAATGGTGTTTACTTTAAGTGCAGTATTATAATATGTTCTAGTAGAAAATTTAAAATGATAACAGAAATAGGCAGCACAGTATTAGCTTAAATCTTAGCCTTAGCCTGTGATGGTGAACTAAGAGACACAGACTGTGTATTAGCGAGTATGCAGTCTCTGTCTCTGATTAGTGGGAATGGGAGGACAGGGCAGGTGATTTTTTTCAGCTCGGGGTGACATCATATTCTGGAGCCATAAATAGGCTGGTGAAACTAAAACAAATAGTGCCATCTTGTGGCCATACTGATAATTTACCCGTCCCTTCGAGGTATTAGCCTACTTTTGTTTTATTGTCTTGTTGACTGTTAATGTAAATATTTTATTGATGGACACTTTTGTTCCTTAACTGTGTCTGTGATATCATCATGACTAGTTGACTTAACTATGACAGCATTATAAAATGTAAAGCCAAAGTTTTAAAACTGGCCGTTAATCTCCCTGGCGGTTCACTGAGGTCCAGATTTCTGTACCAAAAGTGATAGTGTTTTGCCTTTCTGCCCCCATCGGCGTCACCGATGATGCCAAAGACACAGGGCCGGAAAGGCTCTGTGTGTCTGCAGCTCTGTATAAATGATGCAGGCACACAGAGAGCCAGAGGTTGCGACTGAACCCGGCATGCACGCAGTTTGATTGACGATCAAACTGTGCCTTCGCGTGTAAACGCTAGGGAGGTAAATCGGTCATTGACACTATGCTCTGCAGGCATTTATCGAACATTCGACCGCAGCATGATGACATCATGCGAATCAAAATACATAATTTGTGATTCGACGACCGATACTTTGGATGGAAGCCCTGGTCCTCATTCAAAGTACTGATGAATCGACCAGAGAAACATTTGTTCTCTGGCTGATCAAAGTTTTGTGTGTCCATGAGCGGTTGCTCCAGGTGGGCGCGTTCATTTTGCGATTGATCACCAAGCTATCACCCCGATTGCGCATGGTGATTTATCATTTGCAAAATCGTCCACAGATTGAAGCGTCTTTGCTTTTCTTTTTTTTTGACATTTCTTTTCTTTTGATTGGATAAAACATTTATCCAATCCAATTAAAAAAAGAAAACAAATGTAAACTATTAAAAAAAAGAAAACAAAATTGTAATTACCTTTAAATTTAAAAATTCCTGTCCGCCTCCGTGACGTCATCGCACACGAGCGCCGATCCCGGAAATAGCCGGAGATACCGGCGAAGATCAGAGACACTCAGGGGACAGCACTGGATCTGGCTGCAGATTGCTCCCGCTGAGGGTTTGTTTCTGCTAGCCGGATACACTTTTGAATCGGATCAGATAAAGAAATGTATCTGATCCAGTTCAAAAGAAATAAAAAAAAAAAAAAGAAAAAAACTAAAAATGTACCTTTAAATCTGTGTCCCGCCTCCGTGACGTCACACGGAAGAAGCTGGCAGGGACATCGCTGGATGCTGCAGCCAGCTAAGGTAAGCTCCCGCTGCCAGTTTGTGTGCATCGCTAATTGCAGAGTCAGTTTGCATGAACTAACTTTGGGCATAGCGCTAGGGAGGTTAATGAAGATACAGCAATGACGCTGCCATGGTGATGAGGACGCCCCAAGTTCTTTCAAGCCCTGTGGGGTTTCTGAGCTCCTTGCTTTCTTCACATCGGTGCAAAATTTTAGGGTCATTTCACACTGCTGTGCGGCTGCACTAGGATTTTTTTTCCAGTAACAAATACACTAGCGGTATTGTGTCTTTTACTTTAGTTGCTTAAACTAAAACCTCAGTATTAACCTCCCTAGCGGTTGAGACGAGCCTAGCTCGTCCGAGCTTTAGGCTCGCCTCAACCGCCCGGGAAGCCGCCGATGGGGAGACTTTATGCCTCCCTGGAAAGCTGCGGCGATTGTTTACATCGCCCAGCATTTCCGGGTTGGCGGCTCAGTAATGACAACAGCTGCGCGTAGAGCTCCGGCGGGATGCCAGAAACGGCGGGCAGTGTACTATGTACACTGCCTTGATCACCCATATCGTGCCGTTGTAAACCGTTGTGCGCTAGGGAGGTTAAGGTTAGATTGCCGTGTTGGCACTATAACTATATGGCACTGCCTAATATGTTAGCACTTCTAAATATGAGTTAATAATAATAATAATAGACAAGCCAAGTTCACATGGTTCTTGCAGTCTGCCTAAACCCTAACTGGCCCTAACAAGTGCAAGTGCCACCGCGGTAGCAAATAGGGGTTAAATACTTACCTGCTGCTGTTGGGCACAGATGTATGTGAACCACTTCAGACCAGCTGCCACGTGAGTAATTTCATCAGTGTAAAGAACTTCCAGTATCCGGGCTGAACCTTCATCCCCCTGAGATAAGAACCGGTGTAATGTCTGCGGGTGGACGTCTAGACCTCTTAAAACAAAAAAAAATTACAACAACATATTCCACAAACACACTGAACTATTCACATTACTTGAAGAGATAAACATGAACCACAAAGCACAGAGCTCCAGCTATTAGTAAACAGGAGCTTTGGCAACAGTTTTAAGCAGCAGAAAAGGATTGTGCACCTTTTTGTTATCTTTTTTCTATCCATATTAGCCAATTTCTTTAACCAGAAACACCAAAAGTCGTAGAAGGAACATAAAAAATATTTGCAAATGGGGGGCCCCCTTGCCTATAAAAGGGGGGGGGGGACCCATCCCTGTGGTCCTCCACACCACATACACGCATTAAAAGGAATTTCCCCAAAAGGGACGTTGAACCACTCCTGCCCTGGGGTAACGTCCCCTCTATCCTAACTTGCATTCACACAACCCTTCTTTATATCCAGAAATTGTGAGAATTATACCATTTCAAAATGAAATTCCACCATCTCTAGTGAAATTAGTAAAACGTCCACAAGATGGCGCAGCGGCCTGTTTACTTTCATTCTCAGTTTAAAGAGAAGAGAGGGGAGCATGAAGCTGAGATTGCAGCCTTTCTGTCACCCCCCCCCCCCCCCCCCCCCCCCCTTCCGACACCACCCCCTGCAATCTCTCCCTAGGTTGGGAGCCTCTGCTATGGACTCTTACCTGGCTTCATGAACCATATGCACAATAGCCAAACGTCCAAGGAGGTCATGAGCAGTGTCTGAAGCAGACTGCCACAATCCTAGAAGACACATAAAATGTCACAGGGCACTCCACGATCAAACAACAAGGAGATTAGTGTGAGAAGAACGTACCATTGTGCACAGGAAGATCCCCAAAACTACTGCCCAGCTCGGTGAGGCGCTTCTGTAGAAGGCAGAAATGCTAAGAAAGAGATGAAGCTGCGTTAGATTTTTTTATAACATTAAAGGGATTTTCTTAAACCTTAAACAAATAACGTATACTACAAACCTTTGCTTCATCTCCAGCCACCTTTACAAAGTCAGAGAAGAATGTTCTTGGGAGCCTCTCTCCGGATTGCAGTTGGAAACAAGCAAAACGCGCAATAATGTCCCAGGACAGGTCTATGGCCCACTGCTCGATGTTTGCTAGGGAGTGCAGCAATGCAATTCTACTTGACTACAAACACAGCAAAATCAACCAAGGGAAATGTTTCACAGAATATTCATTAATTCAATAATAAACAAAGTAGAAAGTCACTAAAACTACTTGTGTCTAAAACAACCACCCAAAACAGTGTGACCGCTATGGGAGACCACACCACTGTTTTAACCATGAATGATATACAAACACAATCTGCGCTCTTAGTACAGGGGGTGTACTTTAAACTGTTTGGTTTAGGATACTAACCAATCTGTATAATAAGCATGTTATCAGCTTGAAAGAGAACAATAACCATTGTACATTTAGACCAGGGGTGAGCAAACTTTTTCACTTGTGGGCCACATTGGCTTCATGATAAAGGGGCCGGACCTAGAACCTGATGGTGTGATGTGTTATCTAATGATGGTGTGATGTGTTATCTTTTCAAATTTCCTGCCCTCATTCATTGCAATGAGCAGATATAATTTCTATAGTCTGTTGTCACCATCAGGATGTGCCCACAGTGTCATCACATGATCACGACACTGTAGCGTCCCCAAAGCAACGTTTGGACACCTCTAGGCATTATGTGCACTTATGTGCTTGCAGAGAACAAGCGGAGGGGAGCATTGTTTCAATAAGGTGACAAAGGGCCAGAATAAAAGCTAAACGGGCCAGATCCGGCCCCCGGGCCTTAGTTTGCCCTCCCCTGATTTAGACAGATCTTCCAATAGCATTTTATACAGTTTTTGTGTTAAGATAGCAGTTTTCCTTTTAACCCTCTGAGCGTTTGCTACGTGGCACGGTTTTTTTATAACCGCGCCACGGGCAATCGCGATTGCCAGCTCAGCTCAGGGTAGTAAACATAAGCCCGGCGTCACTAGAGACGCCGGACTTATGCTGACGAAAGGCGATGCCCCTCCATTTACATGGAGGTCTATGGCGCCGCCTACCCCCGCCCCCTTCGCATCACCGGTGACGCAATCGGGGGCGGACCCGGAAGCATCGGCATACATGCCGATGCTCCCGACCGCCGTCAGAAGACGGCGAGACCTCGGGCGCTCCTCCGGCTAACTGGGGCTGAGTTTCATGATGCATGAAACTCAGCCCGAGTTAATTCGGGGAGAACGCTCATAAGGTTAAGGAACATATTATGGGGTTTTAATTTTTATCTAAATGTTTTTTTTTCGTTTAGTTTAAAAAAAAAGATCCATCAAGTTCACTACCAATGCAATAATGTTGTGACCGGGTCATTGTATTTATCTTTAAGGATCTGATGGTTTATTGGAAACCTGAGCTGGAATGTGTTGTCGGAACACAAGTTCAGAGTTGCTATGGATATGGGGATACTTTTCGTTCCATGCGAAATTAGTAAGTGTTACATAAAAGCTCAGACAGGTCCTTGGATTGAGTGGAAGTTTGAACATATCTGGAAAGAACTTTGCGTTAAAAAAACAATTACTAAAAGTAGTAATTAACCATATTTCCTAGAAACAGGAATTCAACAGGAAAATGATTAAAAAGGAAAGAGGGGACGGAAGGGAGTTCAATCGCGAAGATCGATTTAGTCAGCGATAACTGGAAAGCCAAGGATTTCGGAGAGACACATTCTATCAGTGGGGCTATATTTTATTTAGTCACTATGGTCATAGGTCAGATGTGTAAGTTTAGGATACCCCATTATTATTAGAAAGATAAATGTCATTTTGCCAAAAAAGCACATAATTGTGTCCCGGTACTATTGTGTGTTGAGTGCCAAACTGACAGACGGCCTCTTCCTGTAAAGGTGCCCATACACGGGCAGATTCTCCCTCGATAGATGAGGGACTGACTGCAGCGTGATGACACCATCACGCTGCAGCAGGCCCCTAAGAGGATCAGCGGGCCCCTTTTGTGTAATGGACATGCAGCCTCCATGCAAAGTAATGCAGCTGAGCTGCGGCTTGTGTATGGCTACCTTAAGGTATCAAACATAGGGTCACCAATGCCTGAGGCCTATTATCATTGCCAGTAGTAATGCCCAGATTTATATGCAAAATAATTACT
>CM070034.1:127417288-127435835 GCA_036250615.1 Ptychadena robeensis | reverse complement strand
TTTGATACGCCGCCCGGGGCCATGGCCCCCTCGGCACCCCCCTCGCTACGCCACTGCCCTTTTCTACTATCAACACTATTTATATCTATATGCCTCCCCCATTATTGCCCTTTATAACCCATTACTTATGCCAAACTCCTATATTACAGAAGTGATAAACCATTCATATTTCACATTGATCGCTAAAGATATCTCATGTATCTCTAGGTGATATTTTTTCTACATCCTGCAATACATGAAACCTTTTTCACATGGAAGCTTATACTCTTTCTCATGTATAAAGTGACAAAAGAAAAAAAGGTTTATGTCCAACTGGTGGAAAGAGGAGATGGCTAAAAGTAAAATGCCAAATGTAATTGTCCATAACCAATATATTCTTACATGGTTTATCTTATTAGGTGTATTAATGTGAAGTTTTGTATTTTTTCCCCCTTCCTTATGAAGAAGCCTCTTTAAAAATTATATTTGTACCCAAACTATTCCATGGGACAGGGAAATAATCCTCTATTAGCATAGGTTCTTACAAGTTCATTTAAAAGAGTCTTTCTCAGCAGAAAAACTCAGTGTAGCTTACTATAAATATTGTGATTTGTGTATACAGTATATATGTGGTACCATTTATTTCTAATTAATTTAAATAATAATTCTAAGAACAACTGTACTGTATATGATTATGTTATTATATTTACTGTGGAGGTGTTTGAACAAAGCAGCTCTTTGTATTTTTTTCTGAAACAGAATTTGAAGAACACCCTTTACCCCAGCATGTGTCTGGAAAAGACAATTCTTCATCTATTATTTGACAGCAATGAATGTCAAGCTCCCAAAATACAGCCATGGCCACCTGATCTCAAGTTTTCTATAGTTAGACCTGAGGAGAACTTGGTTTTAAGTACAATAACTCCCTCAGTAGTCAGTACTGAATTCCAGAGATGGGGATGATTCCAGTGTCAGGACAACAGCTGCACTCCGGGGAGGAAAGCTAATTCAGGAAGTAAAAATGGCACTCAAAATAATCCAGCACATGACCAACTTCCTTTTCATCCTGCTCCCTCTGTTACTAGTTTATCAATGTGGGGTACATTACTACTGTGTTTGTTCTCAGTGTTGTGTAATTAGCACAACACAGGCAAATTAACAAGTCTGCTGGTTCTTCCATGTCCACTGGGTGTTCTCATCTTTATAACCATGTTTATTGCATCAAGGAAAATCGCTAATTTGTATTTACTCAGTAATAAAACCTGGCCTGGAAATTATAAGCACTGTGGATTGGTGCTTTTAATTTCTGTATCTTCTTCACAGTTGACACAAAAATATAATTTATTTTACTATCAATTATCCTGCTATTACCCTTTTATTTTTTGTGTTTCTGTAATTATTAGTGTTTCTTGTTTCATGTTATTACTCAAAATAATTTTGACAAATGAGGTAGCAGATTCTTGAAATAGACTTTCTCAAAGGTTGTGAGTCAACCATTAGAAAATATTAAAAAGAAAAAACACATTAGAATATATCTATATGCCTATAAATAAAATTTTGAGAATAGAATGAAATAAAATTTAAAGAAAGGCCCCTATACACGTAGCTTGCGGCCGTCACGGGAGCCTACATGGGGCAACAGATCCATGTTGCCCCAAAGAATGGACATGTTCGTAAATCTCTTGCCGATGCCATTAGTTTGAATAGGGACTGGCAAAGGGTGCCTGCTAATACTCTGAGCGACGGGGTGCAGCGTGATGAGGGTCATCACGCTGCACTCTGTCGCTTGTCTGTTGGCCCCTACTTGTTGGGAGCTTAATTACTTAGGTCTTTAATTTGTTTTAGTTAAATGTAAGTATTCATGTTGTCATAAGTGTTTTTGCAATTAGTCACTAGGTTTTATACAAAGCTATTCTGACATTTTGCAGACAGCTGCATAGGCAGAAAAACATAATTGACCGTAATAGTTCCTAGATGACAGCGAGGAAATCTGGAATTTCCATTTTTCACTCTTGATTTATTTAGGACATCTGCAGCTAGTGAGGATGGTTTCCTCTCGCTGACATTTCTCTGAGTCAATGTGTTTGTTGTACCATCAATACTGACCTTGTCCAGATACATAGGCCACCTCCAAGAACAGCAGGCAAGCGAGCAAGCCAGATCTCATCTTACCCTGGAGTTGTCCACTCCTGGATCACACCAATAGGAGAAGTCAAAGCACCTGCCAAAACATTTTAACAACATCCTCTTAAAACTGTTCAGTAATGAAATACCAAAACATGTTTTACATTGCAAGATCCATAAATCACTGATTACTTAACAGTACTTTCTCATAACAAATCACTACCAACCATT
This sequence comes from Ptychadena robeensis, assembly GCA_036250615.1. NCBI lineage: Eukaryota > Metazoa > Chordata > Amphibia > Anura > Ptychadenidae > Ptychadena > Ptychadena robeensis. Next base: position 127,433,501 of record CM070034.1, on the reverse strand, counting down.
GCAATGGCTTGTTTCTTCATTCCGTAGCTATTATCAAGGGAATTTCTGTTAGGGTTCTTAGAAAAGCTGCTATATTTTTGTTATTCAGGATGGCCGAATATATTACACAGCACGACAAGCGCTGCATTGCCCAGCCAGCAACACATGCATTATGTGCTGTGCGTTGCCCAGTACCCTTCGTGCGCATTTGTTAATGCAATGAAGTTCACATTTCTAATAAAAGTCTTTTGGAACTGCTTATGGCAGCACAGAAGTGCATTATAAACAGCTATACAGTGCAGAGCATTGCAATGTTTATGGTACACATCTTTCATATGACAAATTTGTGCAGTGCAGAACACGTGTGTTATCGGAAATGCAACACAGACGGTATTTAAAGATGTGACATGTGAGAATCATGTTGGGTCACATATGTTTTCAGAAATTATATTGCTCTAAAGTCTCCTTACACCAAAAGTCTCCTTACACCAAAACATAATATGCCAGACTGAAAAGTGCCAAGGCTCTACTGCATTGATGGATGTGTTTATGGCTGACCGGTACAAAAGGCACCTTTGCAATAATGTTTATGCCATAGGCCAATGCATTTTTACCTGTTTTGAAATTAAAACGCTGCTGAGGTGGCTGTGGGAACATGTTCATTTTCAAACATTGAGTTGTGACCCAGTGGAGACTAATGCTGGCCATAGACACCTCGATCCATAGCCGGTTTGTAGCCAACTCCCCACAGCATGGTGACGTCACCACACTGTGAGGAGTCGGCTACAGAACTGACAGATTGTAGCCAATTAATTTGGAGGGGAAGGAAAGAGACCTCCTTCCAAGTTAACTACCTACAACAGATCGGCCACAAAAAGAACCAGCAGGACGGATTGCCGGGCAACCGACCATTATGCGTTCGGCAGGAGTGCGCACGATCGGCCGCAACTATGGCCGGTTTAAAGGTGGGTTAACACGTGTAGATTTTTTTCTTCAATCAACTGCCAATTTGAATTATTGTTCGATGTCGTTATCAAACGTCGTTCATTCATTTATTTTTTTGTTTGTCCATCCCAATATTGAATAAAAACAAAAAAAATTTAATTCCGACAGATAAAAATTTAGCAACATGTTCGATGAGCTTTTGAACGATTTTTGTTTGAGGTTGAACAAATTGGCCATTTTAGATTTTTGTTCAATCAACCAAAAAATAGTTTGTTCTTCGTTAATCGAATAAAAAAATCTACACGTGTAAACCTACCTTAAGGCTAGAATCTATGGAAAAAAAAGTTATCACTACTTTACATCTATAATTGGTTATAATAGACTTCATTTCTTTCTGTTTCTTTTGTGCAACACAAATATATTCCCATAGCAGTTACTGATACCAGTTCTATAAAAAGGTAAGGTTTTAATGTGAGCTTAAGCTGGCCATACACCTTTAGATATCCTTTAGATCTACCAACAACTATGTAGTGATCGTTTGTTCCAAGCTTTTCCTTAACATGATTGATATTCCTTATGCTACAGATGTATAAATCTTTGGTTTTTTTTGCACCACATATCCAATTTTGTGTTTGTAATTGATTCTACAGAAGCCTGGCCCTCTCCTGTGTTCCCAGGATCTTAGTGTAGATATGGAAATAAAACACTCAGGTCCCTAGTTTATTAAGGTATTTGGTGAAAGCTTTAATTTGGCTGTATTTCAGCACACAGACATTCTCTTCTATATTGTTAGGTGCTTACAGGATATACATTTCCACCCACACACGGCAAATAAAATGATAACAGCTGTCCATATTGAAATACATAATAAAATTTAACTATATATATATATATATATATATATATATAGAGAGAGAGAGAGAGAGTATTATATACATATACTCTGAAATTACAGTTAATGGCATTTAAACTATAAACACTTTCTGTACAACTGGTATTACTTGGTTTATCCTTTAAGCCCCCGATACATGCTTAGATTACTTGTCGATCACCTGGCAGATCGACTGCGGGTGATAACATTATGCAGAGAATCGTCCGCACACCCTTTGTGTGCAGGGATTTACTTTGGATGGAGAGGCTGGTAAGGAGATCGATCTGTGAGGAGATTTAAGGAGGGCCCTTTCGATCTGTGGCCAATTTCGCGGAAGATCAATAGCTGCAGGAGCGCACCACGGTCGATTGGGCGTGGATCGAAGCATGCATGGGGGGCTTTAGTTGCTGTGATAATGTAGTGAGTCAACAAACACCACTCCTAATGGATTCTGGGTAGCCATTGCTCAGTTGTTATTTGATAAACGAAAAAGCTCTCACACCCCTATTCTCTCCATTTATTATCACAACATAGGGAATTAAACTCCTACAGATATCAAGATAACACAGGTAGTATGTAGATAGCACAGGCCATCTCTGAATTTCTGATAGGCAGATCGGAAATTTTTTACACAATTCAGAAACACCAAATACTGAAACAAAGTATGTCTGTTACACAGGAAGCTATAACCACTCTCTTCCACATTGGCTTGACCAGTTTCCCTAATCAATAGGGGGAATCTGAATGTCGAAGAGTACTATATATATATACATAATAACTACACAACAGGGAACAGTGTCTCTCTTTTAAGAACAGCCTTTTATAAAGACATTTTCCTCAAGTAAACCTTACAGGATCTTTAGTTGCTGTGTTTGGTCACTTCTCTTACTTTGATTACCAGTAGTTAGTTTGGCCATATAGAGTGTAAGTATGTAAACGTTTACTGTATGAGTTGCTCTTAAACAGTGAGAAAAGTAGATGATACACTTCCAATTACCAATTGGAAAGCCAAAATCCTTTTTTTCTAATTAAACTGTAATTCTCATTTAAATTAGGTGGAAACACAACTTGAGTATCCCTTGAGACATTACATCAGTTACTAGTTTTGTTTAGCTTCCAGAAACAGTCTAACTCCTATTGACATTTCAGGATGTTTCCATCCATGTCTCACATAACTTGGAAAGTCCATAAAGCCCTTTACTGCCTACACCCATTCCTATACCCATTGGAAGGAGCATCTGAGCCAAAATTTGTTCAGAAGCTGCAAATCCAGGGGTCTTTAAAAGCCATTAACAGCTGTCTCACATACCTCAACCAGGCCAAGGACAACCCCCAGGTATCAGCAAGAGGGCAGCCCATCTGCAGAGTCCATCAGATTGTGGGGAAAACATGTAGCTTATTTGAGAAGCACATCTGGGATCTGGAATTCCTCTTGTTCAATTCGGTTTTCACGGTGATACAATATATTGGTTAAAGGAAACATTTTGCCATGGTTTGCAGCCAAGTACATAATGGGTTTTTAAAATAATACATAGGAATTTTCACCTCTAGCTTTGCTAACTGAAAGTGAATCCGTGGCTGAACTATAATTATTTGGGTATTGCGACATTATTACAAAGGAGCAAATGATCTTCAATAACAAGCCATCTTAGGCACAATGGAGCAATTGATTCTCAGAATTCCATACAATGGGGCAAATAAGTATTTAGTCAGCCACAATTGTGCAAGTTCTCCCATTTAAAAAGATGAGCGAGGCGTGTAATTTTCATCATAGGTCACCTCAACTATGAGAGATGGAATAGGGGAAAGAATGCAGGAAATCACATTGAGGGAGATTATCAGTCTTGTGGTCTTGTATGCCTTACATTTTCTAATTAGCTCTCACAGTAGTGATGAGGGACTAGGCAATATTCGAATTCACGTAATTTCGTGAACAACCGCCATTATATTCGATTTCATATTCGTAATCTCGTATATCCGCACTTGTGGACATGAATTGCAAACTAAAAATCGGATATATATAATATAAGTAATATAATAAATAATATAACATAAGTATGTATAATTGGGTATTGGACTGAGAGAATATTCTTCATTTCTGTTTAAAAAAATCGCATCGCGATTATATAATCGCAATCCATAAATGGGATCCGCAAAACCTCAACTCGCGTCGCGTCGGATATCCGATTATCTTTCGTGAATATCAAAATTGCGATATTTCGAAAATCAAATTTCGAGCTCAACACTTCCCAAGTGATTTCTTCACAGTGAAGACTTTGACATCAGTCATTGGCAACAAAGGGTATACACAACAAACTTTGAGATGAAACTTTGATATTGACCAAATATCCTATTTTTTTTCGGACTATAAGACCACCGGACCATAACGACTAGCACCCCGTTTTAGGGCAGGAAACCAGAAAAAATTTTTTTAATACGTTTGTTTACCATAAATTGGGGTTAATGCAATTAATTTATATGAATGCAAAATTCACATTCACCAGGTGTCACTAGCAGCAGTACACTCTCAGCAGAACTTCATACTTTCACACTGCTCCGTCAGAAAGGGGGGGAGGGCTGGGCTGTCTTCTTGCTCGCTCTCCTCTCCCGATGTTACCTGATTCCTGGGGTTCCCTTGGGCACGCAGTGATGGCCTATTCCACTGACCGAAGAGATAGGTATAGAAATGCAAGTTCATCTATACTTTCTCTCTTCATTGCCTATGCCAGTTCGGGCTGCATAGCAATTACCAGTTCATGATGGGAGAGCCGGCATTGGCCGGCATCTCACATCTGACAGCTCCTCCAGCTCCCTTGGCTAATCTCTGTGCCGGGAGAGCTGGCAGGAAGCCAAGGTGCGACCACCAGCAGCCAAGTGGCCGCGGGGGTCGTGCATTCGGACCATAATACTCACCCACTTTTTGCTGCCAATTTTGGGGGTGAAAAGGTGCGTCTTATGGTCCGAAAAATACGGTACTTATTTTCCATCATAATTTGCTAATAAATTCTTAAAAAATTTGATTTCCTGGATTCTTTCCCACTATTTTGTCTCTCATAGCTGAGGTGTATCTATGATGAAAATGACATGCCTCTCTCATCTTTTTAAGTGGGAGAACTGCACAATTGGTGGCTGACTAAATACTTTTTTCCCACTATATGTTGGGATCTAGTAACTTTAGTGCAACAGCTTAGTTACGTCTACTCCTAGCAGTGAGTTTGGTATCTTCTAGCTTTTTCTAAAAACAGAAAGAGGGAGCAAACTGAACCATTAAAAAAATTACTAGAATATTACCTCCTTGGCTTTTCTGTGAGCTGGTAAACATACTTTTCAGCTGTAAACCTAGGAAGAAAGGACCATCTAGCACTTTCAGTGTGGGGAAGTCCCACAACAGAGTAGGTGGTTCACTGAAAACACATCCATTGAAGTATAATTGCAAGGTGCATAGGAATGCCATTCATGACAAACGTGTAAAAAAGAAACCCCCAAAACAAATAATGCTAGTATCTGATGTTTACAAAGAAGGAGGTTCCTAACTTTATGGCACATGCTTTTACACAGTTTTAAACATGCCACAACAAATTTTCTTGTGGATTTTGTAAGCTTTAAACTCTATATTCCCAGTGGTGCAAGGTATAATATACTACAAACAATAAATGTTATAACCCTGATGAAGAAAGCATGTACTATAAATCCTATGTGCGATGAAACAAGGCAGGAAGTATTTATATGTCGAATAACTTTCCAAGTCTGGAAATATGAGTCCTCTGCATTGCTTTTAGCCTTGTGGAAGTCTTTTATATGAGACATGAAAAGCAAATGTGCTACTTGTTAACTCAACATCTAATCATAGTCTATACTAAGCAGCCGACTGCACGAAGGTGTGTGACATCATACTATAAACTCTGCAATTGTCTAAAGATGTCATGACGGCACAGGTATTGCTAGAAATCAGTAGCAGAAACATTATAGAAGATACAGATCTAAAACAAATCTTCTACTTTATAGCAGAAATATGTTTTGTATATCTGTTTGGCAGTTAAAACTGAGATCTGGATTTGTAGGTAGACATTTTGTAGACAAGTCTATCCTGTATAACTTAGGAACTCAGTAACAAGATCTAAAACTTGACCACAGGACATGGTCATTTCAGATGCTTAACGTAGTAGCCAAAGTCACAAGACTCTACGAATTTAATAAGTAAAACGCGCCAGAGGGGGTCACCCTGGAGGGACATATGTCTGTAATTTACTTAAAAATGTTTAATAAAGAAGATGTTTTTATAGTTTCAGTGTGCAGAATTTAGCTACTACGTTAAGCAATTGGTGAAGTGTGGTGGGTGGACTGAACCCTTGAAGCCCAACACGTGGAGCCTTTTGCCTGGCTCAAATAACCATAGAGGCAGTCTGTGTACCAGGAAGTGTGGCTGAATCTATACAATATTTTTTCTCAAGTTATATACAATCACGGTCATTCCAGACATTTGAGCCCAATAGTGCTGTAATAATTATATACTTCCGGCTTAACAAAATATTGCTAAGAATATTAAAATTCCTAAAAATTTCCTTCTTTGTTTTTCAAAATCATTTTGATTTGGTTATTATGTCATTGAATACAATTTATTATATGTACAAAATATCTGTTGATTATGAAATTCATTGAGCTTCTCATTTCCAGTGCACACAGTCTTTGTTGTGCAGTCCTGATTTCACTTCTGTAGATTATAGAATCATTGTGGAGTGGAGCACACAAAAATATAACTAATGTATCCATCACATCCAGGTACTGGTGAGCTGTAAATTATTCAATATTCTTAATATGATGATTAAGGACATACAATGTACTCTATGGTGAAAAGTGGTTAAAGGGATCACAATGTGCAGCTTATTACATTTATTTCATTTTGGCTGCTAGTACACTTACAGCCAATCAATTAAGACTATGATGGTGTAATCCCGCACACAGTTTATAAATCTAATGACTAGATATGGTCAACATTGTTTGAAATTTCAAATAGCTGACTTTGTGACTTAATTGCTAATATTTTTACTTAACTCTGAACATAATTTATGCAAGAACTACCATGTACAGGAGATCTGCAATGAACTTTTAAAGTCAGACTTTATCTCTGCTTTATTGTTCAACTTGAGTATATATGGATACTGTTACCAGACTAGGATAAAATTATACAAAATTAATTCAGTAAGGATATCAACCATCTAGTAAAAGTCGCACCACATCCTAAACTATTCAACTATTGAATAATTGAAAGGTACTTTTAGAGTTCTGAATAATGTTGTTTATTTCTTTGAGGAGTTATTTCCAGTGGCCCTACATTGGCCTGAAGTAGCCCCATGTAAATGCCTGAATGAGTATAAAAGACACAGCGTTGAAGATGTAATCACAAGGCTCTCCTCAAAAGCATTTTTTGGACTTGTCCCCTTGGAAACTGTTTATTTATTTCTGAATTATATGGACTATTTTAACCTATTTAATAAAGGAATGTTTTACATGCATGTCTTCAGTCCCAGTATTTTCTTTGCACCCTCAAAATCCCTGGGGACTGGCCGCCCCCTATTTGAGTTTGCTGCGGAAGCTCTAGGATAAAATTATCTTAATGACCCCAGGCAGTATTATGAATACTTACTGAATATGAATGGAACAGAAGGACAGCACCAGTCAATGCCAGCAAATATCATCCCTAAGAGAACCAGATCCTCTCTAGCCCCTATGCCCCTTTACATAAATATATTTACATTTTTTAATTTGCTTTAAGTAACTCATGCTGGGTGATGTCAGCAGCAATTTTAATATATCTGCCTTCACTGCACACAAAAGACAGATGCAGTTTAAGATTAAAGTTTGGCTTTTTAATTCTTAATCCTAGTTAACACTCTCTGAGTCCTAGAGGCATAAACCAAGCTCATTAGTTCCCTTCCAAAGAAAACAAGTTTGTAATCCTATCTGAATATGACATATCTGCTCCAGTGGGACAACTGTATAGTGTCCAATGTGTCATTAGTAACCTGGCTATGCTATTTTATGGTACAAAATGCCTGAAAAAAGAGAACATGTCCCATTTCATAACTGTCATTCTGGCAGGGGTAATAACATTCTTAGTTTAAACTTTACTTTAAACAGGTAGACTGCTCAGATATAAGATGTATTGTGAGTGTTTCTCCATTCCGGGAATCAGAAGCAGCTCTAATGCCTCAGCAGTTTTAATCACTTCTTAATGGCCTCATGTCAATGGAGGTGTGTTGCCTGCACCACAACGCACAGTGGAGACATAACAATTGTTTTTGTACAGCATTGAAAAAAGTACACATTGTATTCAATGGCCTGTTTACATGAAAACATGAAAATGCATATCAACAGACAGGCTTTAAGGTTAAACTATATTTGAGATAGATATAATTTTTTTATCAATGCCTTCATATTTATTTTAGTCAATTTAAAAAAAAATACAAATCAATAATTGTGATGCCAGGGAGGTTAACATGCATGTTTTTCTTTACCAATACCAGAATTAATGATGCCACGCAACAAATGTGCACACAGATGGACAAAAAGAAACTTAGAGGAGCTCTCCCCTTGCTAACTAGAATATTTTCCAACTTTCCATCATAATGCAGAGCCAGGCACAAGGACCAGACACTCAAAAGTTGTAGAAGCTTAGAAAGGACAACAGAGATTAACTCTTAAAGTATGCCATAAATGTAAATGTGACTTATAGCGTATGCTTACATCCTTTTATATGAAATTGCTCTTTTCTTCTTCTACATTACAGTAGGTAAATTAATTTTGCACAACACAATGCAAAGGAAACGCAAGGAAGATTTGGTTTGAAAACACATATATGCAAAACAGAACTGAAATGGGAGCTGTTTTACCTTCAATGACTTTGTGATATTGTACAACCAGTCATGAAATTTATACAGCTCTGACAGACAGCAAATTGTTGACCTAAGCAATTTAGCTTGGTCGCTTTACCACCCAAGCCTGTAATAGGACAAATTAGCTGTGTGCCCATGCATGGCATTTGACTATAAACAATTTAAGGTATCATAGAGCACAAGCGCATTGAGGAAATGCGTGCATTAAGGCAAAAGTGTCTGTTAAGATTCTCATTTATCCAGGTATAGTTCATAAGAAACTGGACTAGATTAGTCGTGTTAAAGATATTTAATAGCTAATCCATGCCATTTCTACAGTTCAGATGAGTTCTCAGAACATGTCCTGGTATTTATATTCACAAAACACAGACACCTTAATCCTGTCACCATGTAATGTGCCAGGGTGGAAGGTGTGAAAAATGTGGAACCACCCTGTCCTAGTTATATAATCCCATTACGGTATAGGTGTTATCCAATGATTTACATGTCTACAGTAGGCATTGCAAGCTCTCCTATGAAAAGTTCTGCTTCTAGAGAGTAAAATTTGTTTACTTTGGGAGCCATCTGTTTGGGAGACACAACAAGTCACATCTGCCCCATGGTTTTCCATAGGTATAGAACGCAGAGCTTCAGGGGGTGATTGACAGCCACCTGTCAACCACCCTCACAAATATGACAAACGCTGCACAGGGAAGCTGTCTTGTACCCATACATATGAACTTAGATGCAATTAGTGTTGATCGCAAATATTATAATCGCACCTTTTATTACAAATATATCTGCAGTGCAAGAATTCACAAAGACCTTGAATATTGTGCTAAATCTGTAATCGCGAATATTTGAATTTTTTTTACATCAGCACCCAGAACTTTTGTGTATTGTGCTCACAATGTGTGCATTTACAAGTGCACAATAAAGGTAATAATGACTGGAGATCACAAATTCTCAAATTGACGATTTTTTTTGCAAATATTAGACAACATTTTGGCACAATTTGGTGAATATAATTGTTGCCTATGCTGCTTATCACTAGATATAATCAGCTGATTGGGTTGATTTTTTTTTAGGCTATAGTGTGTTTCACTGTACAAGGCACTACATGACGCTCATATACAGACAGGTCAGGTACTGAACTGAAATATTTTTTATGAATGCAGAAGATGTGTTATTGCTTAATTTGTTATGGTTATTGACCATACAATGAAAACTCCGCCACAGAGATAGTCCAATCAGTATGACTATGATGAAAACACATGGCAGTAGGGATGCTCAATAATTTTTCAGTAAAATATTAATATTGGTGGTTCTACAAGTCTGCAGTAGTTCTGACCTCAATATGATGAGGGGCTTTTAATGTGTCTTGATGTTACAAATTATTGCCAGTAGCACCCTAATGGACATTGACCAGACTATTGCACCTGCCCTTTACAAGATTGAAAGCCACATAATAAAGATAAGAGAACACATTAGGGACTAACTGAAAATAAATTAGACAAGACACTGCAACATGGTTGTTGCATTAATCATTTGTAATCAGATAGATTACCAATATTGTCAAACTAGCCATATATTTTCTACAAGTTTTACTTATATGTGGGGGTTTTGACACAGTTGAGACATAGCCTAAAGTACACATTTATGTGTAAATGCTAAATGCTTGCCCATTCAATCTTGCTATTCCATTTCTATTTTGTCACGTAGACTAATAACAAATGCTTAATAAGTTGCATTGTTTAATGCATGGCACAGCATTTTGCATATGTTAATGGTACCTTAAACCTAGTTAGTGAGTAGCCATTTAATAGTAAGACGCTAGAGTAAAGCAGGTAGCCATTTAATAGTTATCTAGTATAAAGTAGGTAGGCAGTTAATAGTAAGACTCTATTGTAAAGTAGGTAGGCAGTTAATAGTAAGACTCTAGTGTAAGTAGGTAGGCAGTTAACAGTAAGACTAGTGTAAAGTAGGTAGGCAGTTAATAGTAAGAATAGTAATAAATAAAGTAGGTAGTATGTATGAGTAAGTAGTGTGTATGTGCATAAACTAAATCCATGCTTGAACAGCAGTCACTACTGTTCTAAGTATCCTGAATCCTCTCCCAAAAAGTTTTTAAATGACAAACCAGGTATGGTATCATATCATCTTTTACGTACTGACAAACATCAAAACCTTTAATCCAAGACAACTTGTAACAACCGAAACCTGAAAAAGCAATTCTATCTAGTGCCACAAATTGTAAAATCATTCAGTGTAACTTTAAGATAATAAACTATACTCAAAAGGACTACATGAAACTGTATGATCCTCAGACACTTGAGTTAGACTGTTGGGGTCTCACATCTCACACTTGTGTCCAGACACACAAAATGCATACATTTCGAAACCTAACTCTCTAGAACATCACTGAAAGTTATGCTTTGAATGTCTGGTATTCTATCATGTACAACTAATAGGCGAGAGCTGAAATTAACACACTAAACATGACAAAGAAATGCTTCCAATGTTATTATTTTTATGTTAATATACTTTATAAATCTATTAGGTGATCTATCTATCTATCTATCTATCTATCTATCTATCTATCTATCTATCTATCTATCTATCTATCTATCTATCTATCTATCTATCTATCTATCTATCTATCTATCTATCTATCTATCTATCTATCTATCTATCTATCTATCTATCTATCTATCTATCTATCTATCTATCTATCTATCTATCTATCATCATATAGAGGCTATATTACAGGATTAAACTTAAACCAATTGTCACCCACACCCACAAATACTTTATTTTTACAAAGTTTTGGTCTTACAAATACGCAAGTATAGCATAAATCATATAAATATAGTCATGTATATATTGCCAGTACAGAAAATAAATATTTTTAAATAATATTTGTGCATGCTGGTTTAAATGCTCTAAAGTAAGCGTGGGAGTACTTGCATTAGTAATTGATAGGATAGGTCAGTAAATGATTGTATTCCTAAGTATCCATCCTTACCAAAGCAGATTGTTTCCAGTAGTCCTGCAGAGCTGTGTTCTCACTCCTGAACTGCGTGGGGGTCTTTTTTATATAGAAGCTCAGCTAGCAGCCTGGGAGTGGCAAGCAGCCACTGAACACAGAAGAAACCAGATCTGAGAGAGTAAAATAAACCACAGCCTGTAGATGGCTCACAGCAGGGCAAAGGGCATCACTGGAAGCATCCCAGAATGCTTTGCATCATCAGGAATAATTGAATAAGACTTTGTATTCATGGAAACAATTAATAACTAAAAGTAAATTCTAAGTATAGCTTCCTTTTTTATTTAACAGGACCTCTCGCTACTGTAGGTTTCCAAGTTCTAAATGTTCCCATTTAATCCACTCTTAATACGTCTTTTATGTCTTGCCATGACACAAGCTATTAGGTATCATACAGATGTCAGTGTCTGAAAACAATATCCAAGCACACACAACAAAGTTCCGGTCTGGAAAAATCCATCTGAAGGGTTGTACACTACTTTATAAAAATATAACATTAAATAAAAGTTTAGTAGTTAGTCCAATATAGTTATTTGTCAGTTATACCCCAAAAGGGATTAATATAGAATATAATTATCTAATTGCTCTGCAGCAATATATATGCGCATACAGTGCATCTGGAAATTATTCACATCGCTTTTTACATTTTTTTTATTTATTTTATTTTCTCTACACACAACACCCAATAATGGCAATGGGAAAAAATTACTTGAGGTTTTGGGAAATGTATAAAAAAAGAATTAAGAAAGCACATAGGGCTTGTCCCCACTATATATTTTCTGATTTACATACATGTTGCCTCTGACTCTCATTGGTGGTCTGTGCAAAAGCTTCTCTCTCTGTCAGTATTGTCCGGAGGGGGAGTTGATGTCTGTGTGATGATGTCACATCATCACAGTCGACTTGACCCCAACTTTGACCGATGACTCGGCTTCACAAAATCATTAGACTTTGATGCCCTACAGTAGTCCATTCTGTGTTAGACCTTTTAAAATATAGGCTATGGCAGGGGATGACAACCTGCGACTCTTCAGCCCCATTATAAAATAAAGGAAATAAAAGATCACAAGATGTCATCTGTGAGTTATTTTGGCTGCTCTCCTCCCTACCAATGTGTGGGCTGGAGGAGTGGAAGGATGTGAACATAGTAGAAGAGATCCACCAACCCCGCTTGGAATGAGTGAGGGACATGAGCAATGAGCCACACAGGAGATCTCAGCTGCTCTCTCATACTTTCAGCATGTGGGCTGTGGGGTGATGAAATGGAGGAGAGCAACAGAAATCTCTGGCGTGGCTCCTTACTCAGAATGCGCCCATCCCCTGTTATTCGACATTTTAGCTATAAAGCATTAATGGCCATTGGTCCAGGTAGAAGATGCTGACACTTGATTATGCCTCAAACACTGTGGTAGTGTGGAAGTCCTTGGTGGAAATATCAAGAGGAAATATTAATAAATTTTAACCAGAAAGAGGAATATAGGAGTTTTTGAAAGTACTGTTGTAGACATGTTTGGTGGAGTCACAAGATTCCTCCATTATTATTTTCTCTAAAGCCCTCTCATGCCCCAGCTACTCAGGATGCTAATTAAAGTCTTACATACCAACCTATAGAAAGCCTGAGCATTGGTTTTACCCTGATAATGTCACATAAAACTCTCCTGATGAAGTGACATTTGGTTGAGAAAGAAATAGAGATGGATATTTTTATATTCTGCTGACATGTTGAATGTTTTGCTGTATACTGTATCTAATGGGTTGTTTTTAAAATTCAGGTAATCCAATGTATTGATGACTTTGTTTTAATCAAATAAAATAAAATAATGTAAAAAATGTTAGATGCTCCTTTTTTCAATTCAGGGTACACTTTGTTTTTGATATGTAAAAAGGTTGTGGTGGTAAACTGGATAAACACAGATGGAATGTTCTGTTAAAATTAATATAGAAATTCATTGTTTAAGTTAATCAAAAAGAAAAATAATGCTGAATGCTGAATCTACCAAAAGTGATGGAAATGGAAAGAGCTGTGTTTGGCCAGGTTGACTAATTTCAGTTGAATATCTAGTATGTGATGGGTTTTCTAGGTGTCTTGATGAAATTGTATTGTTAAGGCCGGCCATAGATGTCTTGATGCCAGGCCAATTTCTCGACAGATTGACTGTTCGTGATATGGTTATCATGCACGGCCGGCATTGTGTGTCGGCATTTATTTTGGATGGGGACGCAGTTGATCTGCGGCAAAATCGCCAGAAAATCGAACCATCTATGGCCACCATAAGGAATCAGTTTTAAATTCCTCACACTGTGTGGTTGTACCCTTAAATGGTATTCGACTGATCGTAGAGGCAATGGATGTCTTTTATCCATCGTATGAAAATTATTTCAGAAAGTCTCAACATTTCCTTTCAAATTAAAAACATTCCAAAAGCAAAATAAAAAGTACTAATGGTTGATACAAAAATCATCACATAACTGGCAGGTGATTATGGAAGACAACAATTTCTCCATTAAATTTGTCTTTCTTTTTGTTTTATCTTCTATCTGTCTTTGCAAATATTATTAAGTAGGATAATACAGATTTATTCAGTTATCTTAAATGACGTATTTAAATGACTAAAATAAAGCCAGTATTTCCGGAGATTTGCATTTGAAAGTCTATCCTAAATTAATAGAAAACTTTTTGAATGCAAATTAATCAGAATTTCCTCACTGCATGCAACTAGGTACAGACATAATGTACTGAAATGACAATTTAAAGCTTTTTCCATTCAGAAATTCAAATCATATGTATTTAGGTTATCGGAAATTAAAGTTACAACATCAGTCAGACACAAAACTGATAGGATAGGTTCAACTGTTTATTACTTCAAAATAAATTAAATTATGTAACCCTTTCTTCTCAGAGCTCATTGATTATTAGATGGGGCAAGGGTCAAGCTTTGACTGAAGTGAAAGGGTTTTATTTATTATTATTTATATTATTTTAACATTTATTTAACATTTATTACATAGCGCCAACATATTACGCAGCGCTGTACAATACATTGAGTGGAGATACAACACAATATAGTTCACACAGGAACAGGTTATGACACAGGAGGGGTGGAGGCCCTGCCCGGACGGTTTTACAATCTAATAGGTTGGGGGAAAGAGTATACAATAGGATGGAGTGTTGGACTGGCATGGTTGTGATGTTAGGGGTGAGAGGATGGGTAGGTGATACTGAAGCGGTGGGTTTTCACGGCTTTTTTAAAAGAGCTGAAGGTAGGAGCAAGTTTAATGGGGCAAGGGAGAGAGTTCCAGAGAGTAGGAGCGGCCCTATAATAATATATTAATACATATAAAGTATTGTTATGGCTGCTTAAAATTGAAAGAAAGAAAAACTAAAAGAAAGAAAGACAAAGCACATTTATAAAGCAGAGATATGTTTTATCAATGCAGTCTGAATTGTGCTAGCTTTGGGAGTCTGATCCCGGCAGAGGCAAACACAGTTCTCTTCTTAAATCATAGATATTTTTAAGAACAAGTACGGTGATTTGTTACAAAACCATGTGCTTCATTATAAGCCACACATGCATCAGATGTATCTTAAGATTAAATATATAAGATAATAAAAAACTTTTTTTTATAATGTAACTGTAGCTTACAATTACACTAATCATACATGAATATTAGTGATATCGATATACCTACCCCGCGAAATCTCAAATTGGCTGCAGCCTTTCGGGGTTCGGCACACCCATGGTCCATGCAAGAAGGGGAGCCTGGGGGGGGGGGGAATAAAGTTTTTACAGACACTGAAGACAGAGGGCGCAGAAAATATGTAAACTGTGGAAAAAAAAAGATTAATAGATTAACTAATAGTGTATTTAGGCAGCAACAGTCTTCATTTAAGCCACCTAGCACATTGCCGAGGTACTGATTTCTTTATACCAAAAACCGTCCCATAGGCCTTTAAGCACCCTACGTTAAGGACGGCACCATCTCGTCCAGCGCTGCTAACATCACTATTGCACTGGACGAGATTGGCCGTCCATGAACCTAGGGGCTCGGCAATCGCATACATCTGTTTTTGCGCTGTACCGGTGACCCCATGCGACATGCTTGGCTGCTAGAGCACGGCCTCATCCTCTCCTCCCTCCCCTCCATGTGATATTGATGGGGAGGCTGCGGAAAATCTGAATTGATAGCCCACCACAGCTTTCTATGTAGAAAACGGCTTTCATGTGCTGCATGTCTAAACTACTCTTTTGGTGAGTTTTACTTTAATCATATCATCTAAGCAGAAAGCTGTATTCAGTGTGGTTTTTTGAAAATCGCTGCCTGCGGATCCCTCCTACACCAGGGGGAGGAGGGATCCACTGCCTTTTCCGGAAGCATCTCACCGATGCTTCATTCGTGTAAGTGATCGGCATCAAACCACATTGAATACAGTTTTGTATGGCGAAAACTGTATTCATTGCAGTTTGCATTTAAAACTCTCGCCACCTCCCGGTGTGAAGT
>CM070034.1:127393736-127408599 GCA_036250615.1 Ptychadena robeensis | reverse complement strand
CGCTGCGTAATATGCTGGCGCTATATAAATAAATGTTAATAATAATAATAATCCACAGAAATGTTGCCTCACGCTAAGTAGATAATATATTAAGTTCCAGGAGACGTTATAATTTAAAGGCAATTTTTTTAAAATATTTTGTTAAATTATTTAAAAAGAAGCTGTGCATTATATGATATTTCCTTCCAACATTTCATGTGACAACCCTAAGCAAATAATGAAGGCCAAACTCTTCTGCATGTAGTAAGCCACTAAGTTACCTTCACTTAGAAGTACAGGGTAATTTAACAGCCTTTAACCCCCTTAGCATTTCTGACGGCACTATCTCGTCCTGTCAAAACTGCTCTGGACGAGATGGTGCCGTCCAGTGAAGATCAGAGCCCTGGAAGCGCATATTCACTGTCCTGTGCTGTCCTGGTGGCTCTGATCATCTGTACTGGCTTCTACACTGAAGCTGGTGCCCCCCCCCCCCCCCCCCCCCCCCCCCCGCTGTGACGGGATGACATCACATGAGGGAGTGAGATTCAAAAGTAAATCGCACGATAAACAGTGTGATTCCCAGATGTTCCCTTGGGAGTGAACCTTTTTTCCCCTGGTGTGTTCATCACAGAGGAGAGAGGGTGCCAAAGGGAATAGTACTGGATACAGTGACAACTGTATTCAATACAAATAAAGTAAAAAAAACAAATTTCCAATTGCAATAAAATGTTTTTATGAACAAAATATAAATATGAATACATACTGTTTTGAAATCTTTCATACAAAAGAAGTATTTTAGAGATTTTATCATTCAAATAAGACCTTGTATAAAAACATTTTTTATGTAATTGTTTTTTACATAATAGTGTGTTTCAAACATTATTATATTTAGGATGTCTATTAGACCCTTGTATGGACATATTTTGGGAAGTTACAGGCCTACAACATAGGCGCTTTTGGTACAGAAATCTGGACTTCAGCAGTACGCTATGGATGTTAAGGGCCTTCATGTATAGTGAACACACCTTGGAACTTTGTACATTGAAATAGATTAGGTACAACATAAGGCTATTAGGAAGAGGCTGTGTGCTACTTTAAAGCATAAAAAAATGCTTTTTAAGAGGTTCACAAGACAGTTTGATGATAAATGCATTGTGCAGATTAAGAAATTATGTGCTAGTCTGTTTGTAAGTATATGGCAGTGGTTACTATACATCATACATTATACATTACATTAAATTTCTTTAGGCTCATAAGATGCTCTGTTGTATAGGGCACATTACATACAAAGTTCCATGGCCGAAAAATATTAAGCCTTTTTCCACTCTGTTGGACAGAAATCCATGCTCTGATCAGCACTGCAGGATTTAAGGAGGCAGGGAATCTGTTTCTGACAGCTTCTATGGCTCCAGCCCCAACTGTGGAGCTGTTTGTGAGCTGGGCAGCTTGAGCCCAATTCACATACAGTTCTGATGGCTGTGGGCGGCTCTCATTGCCATTCCTTCTAACAGTTACTCACTGTTAGAAGGAATGGAAATGTTGTCACTAACTGTTAAAAGGAATGGCAATCAGACGGCACTTTTTGGGGGCCAGGTTGATGAGCCAGTGAGGCAGAAGGGCAAAATAGTCCACTTCACTGGCTCTGCTGCAGGGGGGGGGATGCTGCAAGGACATAGGGGAAATTTTTTTTAAATGGGTGTTAAAACCTAGCTCTAGCAGGAATAGCCAGACAGGAGGACAGGAGGGGCTATAGAACCAAATATGGCTTGGGAGCCCAAATTTGCCGACCCCGGCCTAAGTGATAAGTAGAGATGGTGGATTTGTTTTTGAAAATTCGACCAGTTCAAATTTGTGAGTTGATTGTAAAGCCCCTGAGCAAGATATCTTTACCAAACTTGCTGGAGATGTAGAGAAGGGTTGGGGGTATACTGAGAAAAAAAAAAAGAAAGTGTTGCTCTAACACAAAGAGTTTTTAAATAAATTATGTTTAAAGTCAAGTTAAAATTTTAAAAGTTAAACATTTTAGTTTGAAATTTAAACCCAATTTATACACAAACTTGACATGTTAGAGCAAAACTTATTGTTTTCAAATGTTTCCACAACCCCTCTCTACAACTCCAGCAATTTTTGTGAGGATACCATTTTCAGGGACTTTGCAAAAAGATGACAAACTTAGCTAGCACCAATGCAAATTTTTCACATGCGAATATTTTCAAATAATTTTCCAATGCGAATTTTCAAATCACTCCTGCATGTGAAAATAACATTTAAAATGGCGATATTCGCATGTGAAATAGCGGCATGACGAATCAAAACCAAAATTCTTTTTCGATTTTAGTCGAAATATCAGGCTGATTTTAAACTTTTTGGGTGAAAAGTCTAAATGACCCCATCAAAATTCGACTATGCGAAATGCGAATTTTTAGACCATCCCTAGTTCTTGAGCAAATGTCAACTAATTGCAAACCCAATGTTAAGTCTATGGCAATGGTCATGGTTCACAGTTAGTCAGGTGCTGCAAAGGGGTGGTTCCCAACCAACTGTGTAGTCATTTCACATTCCTCAAAATAATACAGAGGAGAAAATACAACTAGAATTTATACAAACCAATGAAGTTGTAATTTTAATGCAAAATGAGTATAAATAGCTGTAATGGCCTTTTCTCCTTTTGTTGTTTTAACCTGCACATGTGACTTGGTAAAAATAGTTGAATCATGTAGTTAATGAACTGTGTAAATGGGTTGAACAGTACATGCATCAAGACAGCTCATCAACATCTTAGCAGGAAGAAAGTTCCTTTGTAAAGCCACAAAAACACTTACATGACGTAAGACACAAAAAGTACAAGGCGATCTTGGGGACTTCCTTTAACCCTGAAATTCATAAGGAATTTTGTGATAATATCTTTAGTTCTAATAGGGAGCTGGTGTTTTAGTTATGAACAAAGCCAAGCTGTTTTGGTATATAAGACGTACTGTATGTTTTTTTATATCTTACAGTTATTCTATGATAATTTATAATTCATTATGTCTACTAATAGGGAGTATAGAGTACAGACTGTCCATTTGCTGTGTTACTATTTCCCAATGTCATAGAAAAAATCCACTCTAACAACAAAGTAACTTAAAATGATTTAAAATCTTAACTAGCAACTTCAGCTAGAACATCAGGTTCTTCTCCGGTCTGTAGGAGGCTTCTTTGGAAAAGATGTCAGTGTCCTTATCCCTAGTATGCTTGTCAAGATTAGCAAGAGGTTGTGAGCTGGCTCTTAGGAATGGTCACATCACTGGTATTTTAGCTACCAGACATTGCTTACGGAACTATGGAAAAACAAGGGGATTGTGTAAACTAAGGTTTCTTGACTGTCTGTTACAAGTAGCCAAACCTTGCAAAATAGCTTTTGTGATCCAGAATTATATGTCTATATTTACGGGGATGAAGATGAAGTTTAACAGAAATCAATATTTTAGTTAAGTAAGACCAAAAAAAACTTATAGCTTTTATCGCTGATTTTACTTTTATTGCCATCCCTAGGGGTTAATTGTTTTAAGCATTGATGACGCAGCTTTCTGAAATAGGAGGCCATATACCATTACTTTAACTGACCTGATTTATAGTGATGATCGCGAATATTCGGATTCCGAATATTAATCGCGAATATCGTCAATTCGGAAATTCGCGAAGATGGTGAATATATTGCCGAATATTCGCAATTCCGGATATTCGGTATTTTTTATCCATTACACTTCCCTCTCAATGTGAGTGGACGAATGGGAAGGCTGCAACAAGAGCTTAGCAACACCATCAACAGATTTTTTAATGAATATTGGGGTGATGCGAATATTGCGAAAATCGTCACTTTTAAAATTCGCATAAAAATTCGCACCATGTTAAACATATATTGCGCGCGCGAAATTCGCAATAAACTGCCGATATTCGCAATAACAAAAAAAACCCCGAATATTGCCGAATGCGAATATTTTCCGAATGTTTTCCATAAAATTCGCGGCATGCCGCGAATACGAATGTTGCCTATGCCGCTCATCACTACTGATTTATAACAGATCTTGTTGTATTGCTAATTAGATCTGGACGATCAAACAAGTGCAATGCAATTGGTATTTGCATTCTTGGGGGATTAGGTTACCCACACTTCCAAGTAGAAATTACTTTGTCCCATTTACTGATTAATTTTTGGTTGATTAGGCTCAGCATATTTTTATAATAAATTGTATACATTTAACTCAATCTGCAATATTAACTTTCACACACAACGAAGAGGAGGTCTCTCCCTCCTCTGGCTAGGATGCAGATGCGAGAAGGCTACTGTCAGCCAGCCTGCAAGGCAGGGAACACAGGACTGGGCAGCGTACTGCCAAGCCCCTCTAGATGGTTGGGCCCAGGGTGGAAGTGCCCCCTGTCCCTGTCTGATGGTAAGTAAATCCTACATTATTTGACTTTACCCTGCATACTTTATTCCATTAGTGAAACTTGTATGCTGTTTATCAAATTCTTTCTTCACATGTAAGACATTTGTATTGTTAAATTCCAATGTTCAGTTCAAAAGAGCTTTGCTTTTATGCATGAGAAAAAGTTACTTTTTTTTCTATATACTTGAAAATACATTGTGTAATCACAATAATGAAAAAGTAAAAAAGAAAAGATAAACCAAATACAAAAAACAAAAACAAATAATTCAATGGTACTATTGTTTGAATCTATATCTAAAGCCCCCCATACACGTTCCGATTATTCTCCCGATCGATTTTTCGTCCGATCGGGTCACCCGATTTTCACCTAAAATGTTATGGTCGGTCGGCTGGCACGAAAAATCGGAATTCGAATTATCACCGATCGATCAGCGTGACACTATTTATTAACAGCAGATTGACCAAGATTTACAGACAGGTTCGAAGCGGTCCCGACTTGTATCGGTTACATAATTCCGCATCTGATTAATCTCCTGATCGATTAATCTCCCGACCACGTTGGTCGGTCGGGCAAAATTCGTACGAAAAATCGGAACGTGTATGGGGGGCTTAAGCATGAGAATGATTTCAGTGGTAACTTTTGACCTGTCCCTCAATCATTAAAAAAATTATGAAAAAAAGGCAAAGAAGCTTAAAATATTCAAATATAAATATAATCTAACAAGAGAGCAATTCCTGCGGGGGTGGCCACATCCCAAAACAAATAGATAGGGTTAGAGGTGGTGAGGGTGTATATCCATCAGCACCCAAATATTTCCCCTCGGGGTGTATTCCCATGGGCGGGGGGACTTTTTAGGCCACAGATTCAAAATGTAGAAGGATATTTGACAGTTTTAAGACAGTTTTCTTATAAACAGTTCATACAATTTAATTAAAAGAAAAAATTATTCTACACATGGTAGGATACATGATATCATGGAGAGTAAGTAGTTATAGCCATTTTATCTATTCCATATAGCTTACATGATGTGACTTTTTTGTCCACATCCATATGGTTAATATCTAGATTTCTCTTAGCGTTTCAATGCAATTCATTCAGCAATATTTGTTTATATAGACATTTATGGTGAGCTCTAAGCATCTAATTTGCCATATTAGGCATATTTTCTCTTATACACATATGTGTTTATTTACATTGCTTTTAAATTATATGGAGCATGTCAGCATGTTATAAATGCCATGTCAGTAGTAAAATACATATTTCAGGGGTCTGAGAAATAGGTCTTGAAATAATGGTGTTGAGGAACATGGCAGAAAACAAAAGCGTGACAACTCTCACCATCACTTGAAGCAAATTAATATCTGGACAAATAAACTTAGGCTCTTTTGCAATTAATATAAATGTCAAGGGGTCTGGTCCCAGGGAAACTTACTCTAGAGATGTTTAGTAATGAAAAGGAAAAAACTGGCTGTTGACATTATGCATTTGTCGCAGACTTTTAATACTGGTTATACATAGTATGCAACCAATAGTGATTGGTAAATTAAAAACTAGACATATACATTTTTACTTTATTAATAGTTATTGTATTAAATTTATTGTTTAAAAAGGTATTCCTTTTTTTTGATTCACCAGATGTGATGGAAATCAAACATAAAATTGATTGTTTCGATGGTGCTACGGAGCATGTGTATACCTAACTTAAGGGTTAAACTATAAGTGCCTATTTACAATCATATAGTTATATAGATACCAAAACCATTAGGTAACATACAGGAAAAAAGTAGTGTGTATTGGATGGCTCACCCTATATGTTTTTCTATGGTTTTCCAAGTTATAACTCATATAATCCATGAAATGTAGTGCCCTCTCTTCAAAAAACGCTGCATCACTCAGCTACTCTCAGTAGGGATATAGATAGAAGTCATTTCATCACATCTGTATACAAGCCTATGGAGCTTATTTCTTTCCCAATGAAAACTATATATATGGCAGCTTCCATTAGCCATACATGTTACAGCAGCTCATAATGACTCATAATTAAACATGATAACTGCCACAGACAAGAACAGAGCAGGTAAGTATAATTTGTTTAGGGATTTGGGACCGACTTTGAAGCTCAGAAGTGCTCAGAAGCTCAAAAATGCTCAGAAGTGCTCAGAAGCTCAAAAATGTTATGTGTTCAAATTTACATCATAATAAAGGCCATGTAAATGTTTTTTTCAAATATACCTGGGAGTCATATGCAATGTTACAATAAGGCATGGCTGGGTCAAAATATAGTTACCCTCACTTGCAGTCAATTGGAGCAATAATGTTTGGGAATCAGTAAGGTGGACAAACCAACAGTACCCAGGTAAATGTAATATCCTTAGACTAATTTTTCTATTGTAATAAAACAAGTCTAAATAAAAGCAGTCCACAGATTTCTCAAATTACCTACATCCTTTAGTGTGAGTTTTTATCAGATGATGAAGTAGATAGAGCACAATTTTTGAAATTCTATTCACTACAGTTAATTGCGTTTATTCAATTTCCAATATATTATTGCAGTCCCTAAATTAACTACAATAAGCTCATTCATCTTAACTCACTGCTCCTTTTTTCTTTCCATAAACTATTTCAGAGTAAGTGGAGTGTGAACAGACAAACACTCTATACAGGAGAAGTAACAATCACAACCTTGTAGAATAATTGATGGAAACAGCATTTTACATATAGAAATACCAGTGTCTCTGGCAAACGTGGAATAAAGAAATACAATAAAATAATACACAGAGACTGACGTCCAAAAATAACATGGAAAGACTTATATAAATGATGTTAAATATTTGTCATTTTTCAGGAACTTGGGTATATGGAGAATGAACACATAACTTTACATTAAAACAAACAAACTATTAATCTAGCTGTACATTACATCACCTTTTCAAAATAAATGAAAAATTACGTTATTCCTGGGGCCTGCAAGTCTATTCACTTTTTTAGACTGGTTTACCATTATATACATCTTATAATGTGAATATCCATTCCACTCATAGTTCACTAGCCCAATCTCTGCTTTTGTCCTTAGTCCTATGTACAAGCATTAAGGTGGTTAGTGCAGTGGTTAGGCCAGCAAGGTTACAATACTACAGGAGGATGTTCTGCTTAGTGATCCTGTGTGTGGTGAATTTGCCACATCTGGGTGCAGTGGCGGTTTTAGGCATGGGCAACCTGGGTGGATGCCCAGGGTGGCATCATGCTAGGGGTTGGAGATTCTTTCTGGGGGGGGGGGGGGGGTGTTGATAGACTCTTCTGTAACAGAGTCTATCCTCACAGAGTCTATCCTCACAAGCTAACACCCCCCCCCGAGTGAGATAAGACCAATTTTTATCTATGAGATATCCTGTATCCTTCGACACTTTGCTAAAAGAAAGTAAATCGTCCTTTATTTTGGTATTAAATGTACTGATGCTGCTGCAAAGGGTAGACACAAACGATAACGGCAGAGGCGAGCACCATGAGTGATGTGCTATAATTTCCAAGCTGGAACTTAACAGGGTATATCCAGTAAAAGCAGCATTACTGTAGTGAAGTACATAAAAGTTTAAACCTAGTTCACAAGGCTGGTTGTGCAGTTGCTACAGGAAACTAACACCAGGGTATCATCAATATAACTTTACCTTATGCTCCATATCACTAAATCTAATTGAAGGGTTTTAGTGGCATTAGCAGTTTTTAGGGTTTTAATCCCATATGAATTTGCAGTAAATCTTACAGCATCTACTTGTTGAGTCTATATTGAGCCCACTGAAATAACCAATGCTCATGCCTGTGAGTGCAGTGGATGAAGGCGACTAGATTTGCAAGTAGTTGTGAGATGATAACAGCCTCACATATAAAATAGACTTGAATAACGAAATAAATTTGATTATTTATCTTTTAACCAGTAAACGTCTATATTGTTCAGTATTCTATATTGAAGATCTACTAATCTTGACCCACTTCTACGCACATAACAGGTGCCATTTACTGTCTATGGACAGAGACATACAAGCATCATAAGAGAATGCAAGTGGAAGTAATCGTACAGGTCAGAAACAGCTGAAAGCATTCCAATATACAACCATGCTGATTTTACATTAAAATTATAATTCCTCATCAATAGTTGGGGACTGGTACAAATATATCCAATCTGAAAGGACTGAAATCTCCATAGACAAAAAAGAGCTTTCTAAGATTTCTTTGAAGAGGTTAGTAAATGGGGGGGGGGGTATACCAACTCCAACCATTAAAAGAAACCTATGGAAATAGAGTAGCCGAGAATATTGCAATATTTTTACTTCATTTAATGGAAATGGAAATGAAAATAGTTGACAGTTATGCATTTAAATTTTTTAATTGTTTTTTGTCTTCATACCTACAATTCCATTATACAAGTTCATGCAATAAATATATTAGTGTCTGATTTTGCTGGATGTTTTGAAGTTTGTATCACATGCAATGTTGTTCAATCCAATGTATTGCATATTTTTATTGGTTTAGTATAGAAAAATAAAGCCACCAACACTTTTTGGAAATATAAACAGAAATCAAATAATGTGAAAACGTTAAAGTTACACGTTTCCAGTCACAGTCCAGGGCTTTCCCTGACAGCTTGTCATAAATTATTGTTGAGGATTTGCAGTATCTTTAGCAGACCTTACGTATGAAGTGTATAATGAAGTTCTCACTAAAAACCTCATTGTTATCTGGCACACATACGACCCCATATTATTCTGTATTATCACACAATAAATGCACCAGACAGCTCTGTACACAGTCACTTGTCTTTTCATTTGCCATAAAACATGCATTAAAAATACTTATGTCAATGTTTCCTAGGCTTGTTCCTTACACAGGAATCAAATTTTCTGTAAGTGTTGCCTTTTTACTAAGTATCTGTAACTCGTTAGTGTAAAGCAAGATTTGGCATACATTTCTCCCTCAATGATTACAATAAAAATATAAAAATATGACAAGCAACATTAAGCAATACAGGATTCACATCATGTTGTATTTCTGAACTCCATGTGGGCAATGCTGAATTTAGTTACTGGAGATATTTGGTCCTGTCTCCATGTGTTGGAGGGTTTAAGGCAGACAGAGATGTGATGCTTATTAATACTTTTTCTTCAAATTTAAATTGCAATTGGGTAACCTAAGTTGGATAATATTATTTATTCCTTTATGCCTTTTACTTCTATGACCTGAGCAATCGCTACTTATGTTTGTAATGAATAATCTCTTTATCTGTATGCACTGTGTGCATTAAAGATCAGAAGTACTCTGATTCATAGACTCAGAAGAAAGTCTGTGTTGCTTACCTGTCCATGCATGACCTATATCTAATGGTTAATTTGGAAGCAGTGAGATAAACTCAAGGGGGTATTTATTGCCCAGTGCCCACCACAACAAAAGCATAGGTCACCACAATGATTTTAGGAGGATAGCCAGATCAGGTGTACAGTTGTTCACCACTTACAAATCTGGCATTCAGCCTTTCTCTCTTCTGTCTGTCAAACAGTTACTTACCTAAACTTTCTATCCCAGTTTCTTGGCCAACTTATTCTAAATATCTTCTTGTAATTAGCAGTTTCCTTATTTCACTGATGTGGTAAAAAATAATGACCTTCCTAGTCTGTATTCACCCAGATTGTTCCCCTAATATTTATTTCTAGTGTGTTTTCAGACTTTCGGACGTACATCAGGACCCCTTACCTGCTACATCGGGACCCCTGCTGAGCATATACGCTTAGCGTAGGGGTCCCGACGTATAATGGAAACAAGCCCTTAAGGAGCCATATTACATTATGAAGTATGTGTGCTGCAAGGAGCTCTGTCCACTCCTGGCTACATACACTACACACCCTGTGAAGGGCTGCTTCATTGTCTTAGTCCAGTGGTGGGCAACTGAGTTGATATGGAGGGCCACACATAGCCTCAGCATAACTAAAGGGCCGCACATAACATTTTCTTAATAACACTGACTTTTATAAGCGTTTTATAATGAAAAGCAGGCATAGCATTATTTTTAATCTTTAAATAATGTTTTAAATTATTTTTGTATAATAAGATTTTATCAAGTTTTTCACAAACAAAAAAGAATATACAACAGAAACAGAAGCATTAATATGAAGACAAATATACACATGAGTAATGCACATAATACAAGAGCAGCACATAAGTGTACATATCGGCAGAGTATGAGCAGTATAAACCCTCAACTAACTTCCGCCCCTGCAGCGAATAGCCGCCGCACTGAAGGCCTCATACAATACTCCCAAAAAAAGAAGAGAAAAACCAAAGAACAAAGGCAAAAATAGTACAACGAAAAATACAGATAACCAAAACAGTCAAAACAACAAAAAGGAGAAAGAAAACAAAATTGCTACATATGAACAAAAAAACTTAGGAAGAACAAGGCCTATGTATAAAAGAACACCTTGCCTACTGTGAAGCATGGCGGGGGGCCAATCATGCTTTGGGGCTGTTTTGCTTCTGCAGATACAGGGAAGCTTCAGCGTGTGCAAGGTATGAATTCTCTTCAGTACCAGGAGATATTGGAAGGAAATGTGATGCAGTCTGTCACAAACCTGAGGCTTGGCAGACGTTGGAGACGTTCAACAGGACAATGATCCCAAGCATACCTCCAAGTCCACTAGAGCATGGTTGCAGATTAAAGACTGGAACATTTTGGAGTGCCCTTCGCAGTCACCAGACTTAAATCTGATTGAGAACCCCTGGTGGGAAAGCAGTTGTAGCGTGCAAGCCTAAGAATGTGACTGAACTGGAGGCTTTTGCCCATGAAGAATTGGCTAAGATACCGGTAGATTGCTGCAAGACACTTGTGTCAAGCTATGCTTCACGCTTAAAAGCTGTTATAACTGGAAAAGGATGTTGTACTAAGTACTAAGAATGAATGTCACTTGGGGGTTGAATAAAACTGATAATGATGCACAGAAAAGACATTTGTGGTTATTTCATTATTAATGTTATGTTATATTTGTCTGACTTACAAGTGCCTCTTTCATTTCATTGTAAACAAGATGAAATGATCAAAATCAATGTCAAAATGGCCAAAACACTCAATTTCAGTGGGGGTTGAATAATTTTTAACACAACTGTACTTGAACTGGACCCATTGGAGATTCTGGGGACATAAACCACCTAAGGGTAATACAATTAAGACTTTTTAGTCAAGATAGTTTGTACAATCTATGAAACCTCACTTTTTTTTTTCCTTGGCTAAATCTCAAATTTTTCACTTGACACCCATTGAATATCAGCCGGTGCTAAAAATATATAAATGACAAAATCTCATATGGTCGGCAGTCAGGATATGTACTTATGAAGGAGAATTTACTTTTCTCATTGATGTTGTCTCTCTATGTCTGTTCCTGGGAAGCAGACTGATTAGCTAAAAAGAAACAAGCAGTTGTCTGCTATTCCACTCCAGACAGTGGAAGTACTCTGGTTTCCCCTGGCATATTTCAGCATGGCAGCACACTGTTTACCCTCTAAATCATCAGCTCTTCAACCCTATTCACGTTCATGTCTGGATGTGGAACAGATGTATGAATAGCAGCAAGCAGACCTTCTTGAATCCTCACAGGTAGTTGTGTTCAATAGACTTTAATTCCCCATGAGCTGTACAATAATTTTTGGATGTAAGGTTCTGCTAGAGCACAGATGTAATATATTAGTGAAATAAAATGACTGTAGAAGATCATGACTGTATTTTATTTAAAAGTGAAAATCTGTTACAAATCTGTCAATCTATAACAATTATAGACTGAACAGCTTAAGCCCCCCATACACGTTCCGATTTTTCCCCCGACTGATTTTTCGTCCGATCTTGTCACCCGATTTTCACCTAAAATGTTATGGTCGGTCAGTCCAAAATTGGAATTGGAATTATCACTGATCGATCGGCCCGACACTATTTATTAAAAGCAGATCGACCAAAATTTACAGATAGGTCCGCATCCGAATAATCTCCTGGTCGGTCGGGCAAAATTTGTACGAAAAATCACAATCACAATCCTTGGCAAGGGAAGGTCTGTATGAGACAGGAGTAAACAGTTAATTGGAAGCAGAAAAGCTTAGTTAGTTGGAAGCAGGTAACCAGTTGTTACATAGCTAGCAGTGGCTACATAGCTGACAGGTCTTGAAGTATGTTCTTTGTATGCAGTAGTCAGCAGCTACCAGTAGTTTACAGGACAACTGGTCCATACCCATGGATCACTGATGCACATGTGAAGTGAAGGCTAGGTGATCTGGTCTGAGTTTAAAGAACACATTGTTGAAAACCATACAGGTCATGGGATATAGTGATGTCATTAGAACACACAGTGCATCACAACTTACTGCATAACAGTACCAGCAACCAGCAACCTTTGTAGACAATAGGTGTGTGGAGTTTTTAAAACACTGTCTCCTCTTAGTGTATCTGGAGTTGGTGTTTGGTAGCACTCAGATGGCCTGTGGATGGCCAGCTGCTTGGTCCGTACATTCAGCTGAAGCAGTAAGTATGAGGTAGATTCCTACTGAAGAAAACATGTGGAGAGGAGCCCGCTGTTTTTGGTTCTTTCATTTAATATTCAATTGATCATTAAAAGGTTAGGTTATAAACCTATTTAACTATCAATTAACTATCAAATAAAATTAACTATCAAATATAATAGATAAATAGCTACAATAGACACCTCTCCACACACCTTTTTCCCCAGTGGGAACCTACCTCACAGTGATATTTTTAAACTGAAGTCTCTGGTGACACAGGTACACTCTGCATACTTTTTTTTGTAAATCCCTTGCAATAATACTGCAGATTTCAGATTATTAAAACATTTTTAGAAATGGAATTTACATCTGAACCTAACTTACTGCAGCAGTTCAGAACTTTCCATTTTGTACTGTGGTGCGATAGAATGCTGTGACTATTACAGCATCCTGTATATACGTATTATAGATAAATGTGCATGTGGGCTTACCATGGAAACAAGATCTCCTACATAGATATGTTAAGAGCTTCTACTGGCATGATATGTAGGTGAAAATGGCAGTTCTGCTAACCTAAATAGCAGCAAGATTGTGGTACAGAGTTACCATTGTGTATTCCGTTTTGAAATTTATCTGAAGGAAAAAACACAAATAAAAAATAACCTTTGTCACAATGACGTAAAAAGAATATTAACTATGAATTTTATGCCCCAAATGTATTGGAGAAAGAGCAAACAAACCAGGCACAAGTGTTCCCTGTTTTGACATACTATTCATTATTCTGCTCTGGGTCTGTGTACTAAGACATCCATTATTGTTAAAGATGATTAAAAAATTTGAAGATTTAATCTTTAAGTAGAAATCGACAAAACTTCTGTGGTTAGGTGAAATATGGCTACAAGTCCCAGCATGCCTAGAGGCAGCTTACATTAGTGTTATGGCAGTGAATGGCTAATGTTCAACAGTAGTAATGTGTGAAGAAAGAGATCTGCCCCCATAGGTCTCTGTTCTTGCAGTTGTCACCCTATGCCCCAGGTGCCCAACCTGCGGCCCGGGCGGCCCCCCTCAGTCCTCTACTTGCGGCCCCTAAAAAGCTAATTATTAATGCATAGGGCATAGGAACTTAGAGTTCCTTGTGGGGGGTCTGATAGATTGAAAATGTTTTGTGCAGCCCTTTAGTGATGCTGAGGGCCGCACTTGTGGACCTTCATATCAACTTAGTTGGGGGCCATTGCCCTATGCTATTGGTACAAGTAGCTTTAGCTTGCCTCTAACAAATTGGAAAGCCTAAAGCCCCCCATACACCTTCAGATTCCTCCATACAACTTTCATGAGACCTACTCTGTAGTATAGTGATAGAGAAGGTCTGAATTTGTTTTAAAAATTCGACCATTTTGCCGGATTTCGAGTTTAATTGGGGCAAGCCCCTGAACATGGTATCCTCACCAAACTTGCTGGAGATGTAGAGAATGGTTGGGGGTACACTCCAAAAAAAGAAGTATGTCTCTAACACAAACAAAGTAAAGTTTCAAAGTCAAGTAAAAATTTCGAAAATCGGAATGCAAAAAGTACATGTGCTAAATCACACTTCTTTTTTTTCAAATGTTTCCCACAACCCTCTCTACATCTCCAGCAAGTTTTAGTGAATTATACCATGTTTTCAGAGCTTGTGCATCATCTCACAAAGTTAGGCAGTCCAAAAAATTCGACCATCTCTAATAGTGGACCTCCCTGATAAATGACATAGTGATTTGGAAAGGTGTAGAAAGGGTCCTCTCTATTACATTGTTGGTTGTACAAAGTTGCATTCAAATTGTATGTGTGGTGTATTGGGGGCTTACATATACTACATATACTACTGACAGCCTTGGCGCCTGGTTGTTCCGACAAGAGAATGACTAATTAATACCCTTATTGTCATTAACAA
>CM070034.1:127344137-127357115 GCA_036250615.1 Ptychadena robeensis | reverse complement strand
GGGGGGGGGGGGGGGGTGGATCGGTTTCAGTGAAGAAGCCTGCTGAGAGGATCGGAGGCACCGGGACAGCACAGAACTGTAAGTATGTGCTGCCGGGGCTCTGATCTTCGCTGGACAGCTCCATCTCTTCCACTGCAACACTGACAGGACTGCGCTGGACGAGATGGAGCCATCAGAAGCGCTGGGGGGTTAACTAATGTATATACACTATTGTGGTGCCTTAATACATTTCCATCAATTCTAAATGTGTCATGCAGTTGTGCATTGTGCAAAGATTTGTTTGAATGGGATGTCCAAACATCTCCACACACAGAGAAGTAAGTGAGCTGTTTTTGGGCAAAACAGCCCACCATTTGAGTGCAGTAATGTGTGTTATTTGTTATGTAAATCAATCCTACTTTAAGCTCACTCTATCCAAAACCTAGAAAAAAGAATTGAAGCATCATTGTAAAGTAAGAATATCAATATTAGAGAAACTTATTGAGATTCTCAAAAATTAGAAAAACATTAGCATGTAAACTGTATTCAGACTGAGGTACAGCCAATTTTTATCTGTTTATGTACATTTAAAAATATCTTTAAGTGCAGCAAATTTCCTAAAGTGAATTGAGTACATTGTTTCTGTCTATTCCATTAAGCCTATCAAGTGCTGCCTCCTGTTGGAGTATATCACAACCACAATATCACATTGTATAGAAAGTTCAAATTAACAGTAGAAAACATCACAATTGACTTAGCTGCTCATTCTCAGAAAAATGCCATTCAGGTATCTGATTATATGACATCCTTATTGTAGCCTTAGCAAGTGCAGTGAAGCATCCTACAACAAATGGTTACAAAATTACAGGGTAGTGATTTTATAGTTATAAAACAGGTTTTTTTACTGATTGCTGGGTCTCTGTAAAGACACTTTACAGAAAATTGTGGAAAATGTTTGTCCCTTGCAGACAGCTGTGCATGTCTGCTGTTTCTTTCATCACCCATTTATTATAAAGGCATTAATGGAATAAAATGACACATTATCTCTGCCTTTGTCCATGCCATGTTAAAAAGGTATTTACTAAGAAGGTCGCGAAATTGATGAAGGCTGGTTCTCACCTTGAGGCAAACTAAATCATAGCAATGCATTATGCTGTGGAAAATATTAAAATATACTATCACCATAAAAAATTATACTTTTTTTTACAAATAAACATTATCTAAGCAAGCATATAACGTAATTTCATAATGCTTTGAAAATACTATCCTATCTGAATATCTTACAATATGTACAAATATCTCTCAATGGGAATAATAATTGAAACAATTTAATTATGCTAATTATAAACCCTACCCAACAGATGCTAACGATTTTAAGTTATGCTTCAGTCCTCCCTTCATTCATCAGATATACTTTTCGGACAGCTACAGTCCACCATATTTATCATGCTCTAATCAGAAAGGACAATCTTCACTGTCATCTGTGCAAGTGGTCCAATGGCCATTGATCATCATCATTGAACTGCAATGAACTAGAACTACATTAAACAAGTACTTGTTAATTTATATAACTGACTATAAGACAAACTATTTAAAAATTATGGGAACATAGGCACAATGATTTACTAAATACCCAACCAATTATTCAAACTCTTGTTGATTTATAAGGACTTTTTTTTTTTTTTCAGAACGGATGTCTCTCCCACTTCAATGTCCAACATGAGTTCCTAAGATCCTATACATGAGTCTTTTCCTGGTTTCCAGATTCTCTCAGATCCTACATGATACTTCTCTTGGTTAATCCATTTACTCATATCCTCTGCGTGTTCTCATGGTTTCCAGATTATCTATAGTCTCTATATAGAACCTTTATAGTGATGATTGTAAATATTCTAATCGCAAATTTTTATTGCGAATAACGGCACTTTGAGAATGATCTCAAATGTAGTGCTATTTCTTTGTTATTGTGAATATTCGTGATTCTTCACATCAGTACCCGGAACAACCATGCATTGCGTTCACAATATGCGCATGTACAAGTGCCAATTCACGCATTGAAGGTAATAATAATCGGAGATCACAAATATTGGATTTATGAATTTATTGAGGTGAAAAATTTTGATATTTAGCGAATACTAATATTGCCTATGCTGCTTATCACGAATTCTCTATATGAATCTTCTCCTGGTTTCCCCATGAACTCAGATCCACTACAAAAGTCTTCTCCTGATTTTCCATTGACTCAGATCCATTTCATGAGTCTTTCCTGGTTTCCAGGTTACCATAGTCCCTCAGATCCTATACATGAGTCTTTTCCTGGTTTCCAGATTCTCTCAGATCCTCTACATGAGTCTTCTCCAGGTTAATCCATTTGCTCATATCTTCTGCATGAGTCTTCTCTTGGTGCCCCATTCACTAAGATCTTCTACATGAGTCTTCTACTGGTTTTTCCCATTCACTCAGATCCACTACATGAGTCTTCTTCTGGTTTTCCCATACACTCAGATCCACTCCATGAGTCTTCTTCTGGTTTTCCCATTCACCCAGATCCATTACATGAGTCTTCTTCTGGTTCCCAGATTCCCTCAGATCCTATACATGAGTCTTTTCATGGTTACCAGATTCTCTCAGATCCTCTACAAACGTCTTCTCCTGGTTAATCCATTTACTCATATCCTCTGCATGAGTCTTCTCCTGGTTAATCCATTCACTCATATCCTCTGCATGAGTCTTCTCCTGGTTTTCCCATTCACTCAGATACAGTTTATGAGTCTTTCCTGGTTTTCAGATTCCCACATTTCCTCAGATCCTAAACATGAGTCTTTTCCTGGTTTCCAGATTCTCTCAGATCCTCTACACGAGTCGTCTACTGGTTAATCCATTTACTCATATCCTCTGCATGAGTCTTCTCCTGGTATCTCCATTCACTAAGATCTTCTATCTAAATCTTCTCCTGGTTTTCCCATTCACTCAGATCCAGTATATGAGTCTTTCCTGGTTTTTAGATTTCCACATTCCCTCAGATCCTAAACATGAGTCTTTTCCTCGTTTCCAGATTCTCTCAGATCCTCTACACGAGTCTTCTACTGGTTAATCCATTTACTCATATCCTCTGCATGAGTCTCCTCCTGGCGTCCCCATTCAATAAGATCTTTTGCTTGATTCCTCTTCTGGATTCTAAACTACCTTAGATCCTCTACATCAGGGTCCAGACCCCCTTGGGGGTTAAACAACCATTTCACAGGGGTCCCCAACTTTACTGAAGACATCAGTAACAGGCAGCAACACTGATGCCCACAAGCAGCAAGGTGGGAAGTAAGAAGAGCAACTAACTTGACAGGGATGTGGCATTACTGTTCCTTATAACTGTCTACCATGCACATCATTTGCACAAACAAGGTGGAAAAATATAAGGGAGGGGACATAACACTTAGGGCTTGTTTCCATTGTACGTCGGGACCCCTACGCTAAGCGTATACGCTTAGCTGGGGTCCCGACGTATCTCACAGACTCAGCCTGCCGGCGGATGGTCTGTTTACACATCCGCCGGTGTAAAGGCTGAACGTACTCGACTACGTTCAGCCTGACACCGGCGGATCGGCTCAATTAAGACAGACCCGTCCGCCGAGCAGGTAAGTCTATCTGTTACGTTGGGACCCCCCGCTAAGCGTGTACACTTAGCGGAGGGGTCCCAACGCAATGGAAACAAAGCCTTACCTGATAATTCCGGAAGTGATGTCATGAAATGTCACTTGTGGTTTAAAATACAGGAAGTTACTCTTTGCAATGTCACTTCCAGGGTCGCGGATCTAAAATGGTTGAGAACCACTGCTCTACATGAATCTTCTCTTTTCTTGAAAGGCTTATCAAATGTTGGTCTTATAGATACAGAGTTAAAAATGGAGCCCCAGCAATGTGAGCATAGTTATGGAAGTGTGTGCAGTTAAAAAGTAATGTTAATATAATGTAAGGTTAGTGCAGGTTAATCTTACATTCAAGCTCAACACTGTAGGTAATAAAACCAGTCCCCCAAAACATCAACCAACCTAGCCCAACAATAACCCTTATACAGCAGAAATATAATAAAATGTTTCAGGCCAGCCTGGTCATATAAAAGCATAAGATTACCACAACCCTGTCAGCTTATTGTGTGGACAATGTATAGTAATTGCAGGATTGTGGTTTAGTGTTTTTATCGTCAACAGTAAGTGATGTTACTTACACATCTCACATTATATGTGACAGTGTCACATTACACAGGTACCATTTTGAAAAAAGATTAAAAATAAAAAAATTGGCTTTGAAAAACTATAAATATTAATGCATACAGTGGCAATTTCCACATTTTGTCACATTACAGCCACAAACATGAATCAATTTTATTGGAATTCCACGGGAAAGACCAATAAAAAGTGGTTTACATGTGAGAAGTGGAACAAAAATCATACATGATTCCAAACATTTTTTACAAATAACTGCAAAGTGGGGTGTGCGTAATTATTCAGCCCCCTTTGGTCTGAGTGCAGTCAGTTGCCCATAGACATTGCCTGATGAGTTGACTAAATAGAGTGCACCTGTGTGTAATCTGATGTCAGTACAAATCCAGCTGCTCTGTGACGGCCTCAGAGGTTGTTTAAGAGAATATTGGGAGCAACAACACCATGAAATCCAAAGAACACACCAGACAGGTCAGGGATAAAGTTATGTAAAGCAGGCTTAGGCTACAAAAAGATTTCCAAAGCTTTGAACATCCCATGGAGCACTGTTCAAGCGATCATTCAGAAATGGAAGGAGTATGGCACAACTGTAAACCTACCAAGACAAGGCCGTCCACCTAAACTCACAGGCCGAACAAGGAGAGTGCTGATCAGAAATGCAGTCAAGAGGCCCATGGTGACTCTGGACGAGCTGCAGAGATCTGGGGAATCTGTCCATAGGACAACTATTAGTCGTGCACTGCACAAAGTTGGCCTTTATGGAAGAGTGGCAAGAAGAAAGCCATTGTTAACAGAAAAGCATAGGATGTCCTGCTTGCAGTTTGCCACAAGCCATGTGGGGAACACAGCAAACATGTGGAAGAAGGTGCTCTGGTCACATGAGACCAAAATGGAACTTTTTGTCCACAATGCAAAAGGCATTGTGAGGTGGAAAACTAACACTGCACATCACTCTGAACACACCATCCCCACTGTCAAATATGGTGGCGGCAGCATCATGCTCTGGGGTGATTCTCTTCAGCAGGGACAGGGAAGCTGGTCAGAGTTGATGGGAAAATGGATGGAGCCAAATACAGGTTATTCTTGGAAGAAATCCTCTTGGAGTCTGCAAAACTCCAGTTCACCTTTCAGCAGGACAACGACCCTAAACATAAAGCCAGGGCAACAATGGAATGGTTTAAAACAAAACATATCCATGTGTTAGAATGGCCCAGTCAAAGTCCAGATCTAAATCCAATCGAGAATCTGTGGCAAGATCTAAAAACTGCTGTTCACAAACGCTGTCTGTCTAATCTGACTGAGCTGGAGCTGTTTTGCAAAGAAGAATGGGCAAGGATTTTAGTCTCTAGATGTGCAAAGCTGGTAGAGACATATCCTAAACGACTGGCAGCTGTAATTGCAGCAAAAGGTAGTTCTACAAAGTATTGACTCAGGGGCCTGAATAAGTATGCGTACCCCACTTTGCAGTTATTTATTTATAAAAAAAATTTGGAATCATGTATGGTTCTTGTTCCTCTTCTCACGTGTACACCACTTTGTATTGGTCTTTCACGTGGAATTCCAATAAAATTGATTCATGTTCGTGGCTGTAATGTGACAACATGTGGAAAATTTCAAGCCACTGTATACATACTAATCTATTTGCAATATGTATATCTTTCTATACATGTACTCCTGTAATATGTGTAATACATTGCTGTGCACCATGGTAAGGTTTAAATGTGATGCAGCACACCATTAAAGTGCAGAGACCTCTTATCCCAAACACAGTGTACCTCAAAGCACAGTTGTTTGTTACTGTAATTTATGGGTACATTGGAGTGAAGCTCAGATTAATTGATTTGCAGTGTACTAACACATTTAACACATTATTTCCTTTGGGAAGTCTCCCAAATCCTTTAAAAACAAAATATGTATTGAAAATTTCCGACATTAAATTTTTCAATCAATTTATTAGCTTTGGGTTGATTTCATTTAGAGTCGATTTGCAATCAATTTCATGAAACAATAGACTGCTCACTCAAACAGGAAAACTGATCAATCTTTTCCTCCAAACTGCGTGAAAGAATACTTAAAACATGCTTA
The DNA here is from genome assembly GCA_036250615.1 of Ptychadena robeensis. NCBI lineage: Eukaryota > Metazoa > Chordata > Amphibia > Anura > Ptychadenidae > Ptychadena > Ptychadena robeensis. Next base: position 127,350,834 of record CM070034.1, on the reverse strand, counting down.
TCAGGAATCAACAGCTCAAATAGGGTTTTACCTTTAACAGGAAGAAGATAAATATCAGGACACCTATTTAATATCGATCCTTTTACAGAAGAAAAAAAGTAGCTTGAGTAGACAGATTTAGCCTGCTTGGATCAATAATTAACAATGAAATGTCAAGCAACCCAGAAAAACAAACTGTCCTTGAAAAGACAGCCATGCGGGACCTTCAGCCTCACCTTGCACAGAATTCCTGTACTAAATTGCAGATTTCACTGCACAATGATAATGCAGCAAACACATAGAGCCCACCTTTTTTCCAAGCCATAAGACATTTAGTCTTTTCTAACCTTTTCCTCCCTTGCCTGCCCCTTTTGGCCCACACCAACTGAAAGCTCCATTCACACAGTAGTTTTTCTTGGGGGTTTTTGAGCTGAAAGCTCTCATTCATGAAATCATTGAAGATTAAAAAGCACAATTTCCTGTAATTTTTAAAGCAGTACAGTTATTTATTGAACACTGTAAAGGCCCCCATACACCTTACAATCTTTCCATACAATTTCTGTACAATCAAGTTTTGTTCTACCAAAACCATGTAATATGAGGACCTTACTAATGCTTCCAATCACTTTGTATTTTATCAGGGAGCCCACTATACTACACAGTTGTTGGTAGATCTAATGGAGATTGTATGGATCGATCTTAAGGTGTATGGGAGCTATGTGGGACCCCGGTATCTCCAATTCCCATTCTGAGGTGAGACCAGCATTCTATTTATTTGCAGGGAACTTTCATGTTTCTCTGCTGGTATTTTTTCAATTCTGTTTTGGGGCTGGTTTTACTGGGAATCTGCAAGAGTAGGGTGGAGCAGATTCCCAATCCAGGGTCCAGTATTTCCAGAAGCTTTGCTCTAAAAAGAAGAGGTTTATGCACTGTGTGGAAGCCAGGAGGCTGTGGACCTACATTGTGGTATTTTCTATTGTTTTTCCTAAAGACTGTGGTTGGATTGCAAGGGCGAGTTTTGTTTTGAGTATTTGCTAATAAACACAGGCAGGAGCCCTAAAAGAGAGAACTGTCTGTGTGGAGTCACCTTATTGGGAGCACCGTTTGCAGCTGAACCCTCCACAACATCTAATATTGGGTTTGAAGGTGGTCAGTTTTACAACCTCCATTATTCACTTCAATAAGAATGCTGTACACACCCATAGTCTTTTTTCAGATGATTGCATCAATTTTAACTGCCCTAAAAAGGAATCTATAATCACCTATAAAATAGCGTCCTATTACTTCTGACCACAACAGGGCGCACAGTGAGTGATCAAAATGACAATGAACACTCTGGTGGCACACTTTAAAAAAAATGTACAATGTAATCTGATTCTCAGCCCTCCCTCCTCTCCCTTCACATCCTTATCGTCTTGATGGGCTGGAGCTGCCCCATACCTCCCTAGTAGTGATGGCTGAACTGCCCGCAGGACATGGATGTTCGCACTCCTTCTCACCGGCAAGCAGTACGGGTGTTCGACCCGCCCCATTCACCGGCGAGAAGAAGATCTCTATTCTTCCTCCGGCAGGATCAGTACCTGCGAGATCGTGCCGGAGGAAGAATCTTTTCACTAGAAGGCCGGACATGAAGCCAGTCTTCTGGTGAAGAACCGGCTCCAGAACAGGAAGTGATGTCAGTGACATCACATCCCGCTCCCTTAACCAGGAACTATGCGTTCCAGGTACCGGATGTGACGTCACTGACGTCACATCCGGTTTTTCCAATTCAAATTCCCTGCCTAGAGGTAGGGAATTTGAATCTGTCTGCGAACAGGCGGACGGCGGACTTCTTTTAAAAGTCCGATCCGCCCATTCGCGGACAGACCTGGCCGATGTTCGGCCATCGCTACTCCCTAGCATCAACAATGGCAGAAATATCGGTGGGTCCACTGATATGGATTCTCCCTGCAGACAAGTGAGTACGTCTAAGGTTATTTCGTGGTCAGTGTAGTACACAAACTTGTGAGAGGTAAGGGGGTTCATTTGCCATTGGCCTATATTATACTACAGACATGGGTGTCCCAGGTTCTCACATACCCACTGTCATTGAAGATCTTTGGGAGCAGAGTGGGAGGAAAATTCTAACCATTTACAGAGAATTCACTTTGTATTTTCTGTACCACTTTTGGACACAGCACAATGAATTCAACCAGGGGTGAACTACACCCCTGCTTTAAATGCAGATGTGTATGCCGCCTCCTGCAGATGCCTCAGATGTTAGTCATACAATAAATTCGAATGATTTTGATTCTATTGAGAATTTCATTGCCAATATTAAGATTTAAGTTGTTCAAAACAAAATACAGAACATTCATGCTGAATGGGTTAACATTATAAATGATGTATTTTTACGTTCCGCAGGCAAATGCATTCCTACATAAATTCCACTGCGCAAACCTTAATTATATTATGCACAAATTATTCTGATTAAAGGAAATCTTTCATGCATGTTATTTTCAGCCTTAGCCTGGTAAGTAAAATACTAAACATACAATTTAGAATTAACAAAGAAAATCTCGAGTTTGACAATACAATAAACAGTGGTTTTAAACAATTGTATCTTTAAGTGCACACCATTAGCTGTGGGAAAATTTGCATAATGCATGTATGGATCTTGATTAAGCTATATCAAGCTAAATCATAAGCTTTAAAATCATAAAATCTATTTTATTTACTCTGAAAAATTAACCATCTCAGTCCTGCAAGTTGACTGGTCTTTGTAGAACAGTTTCTACATTAGAGACCAATGGTTTTAAATATCAATATTTTGACACTTTAGTATTTTGCCTTATTTAATATAAATTTATTTGATCTAAAAAATGTATACAAAGAATTTTAAAAGAAAATGCATCTAATGTGTTTGGATAGTCCCACTTGTCCCACTTGTTTTTAGTTCGGCATGAATTTTTACAGTTAATTGCAAAAAGATAAAAAAGTGTTGTAAATTAACCTCCCTAGCAGTTTGCCCGAACTCAGTTTGGGCGCAGTTTGATCAGCGTGCCGGGATGGGGCACAACCGCCGCCTGTCTGTGTATTCAGACTGAAAGTATTCAGACCCCCTTAATGTTTCACGCTAAAATCTTTTAAGTTCCTTTTTTCCCTATTTATGTACACACAGCACCTCATATTGACAAAAAAACTGAATTTTAGACATTTAGTTGAAGCACCCTTTCACACCTGGATTTCAGGATCCTCTGCCATTACTCCTTGCAGATCCTCTCCAGTTCTGTCCAGAGATGCTCAATTGGGGTTAAGTCCGGATTCTGGGCCATTCAAGAACAGTCACAGAGTTGTTGTGAAGCCATTACTTTGTTATTTTAGCTGTGTGCTTAGGGTCATTGTCTTGTTGTAAGGTCTGAGGTCCTGAGCACTCTGGAGAAGGTTTTTGTCCAGGATATCTCTGTACTTGACTGCATTCATCTTTCACTCAATTGCAACCAGTCATCCTGTCCCTGCAGCTGAAAAACACCCCCACAGCATATTACTGCCACCACCATGCTTTACTGTTGGGACTGTATTGGACAGGTTATGAGCAATACCTGGTTTTCTCCACAAATACCACTTAGAATTAGTGATGAGCGGCATAGGCAACATTCGTATTCGCGGCATGCCGTGAATTTTATGGAAAACATTTGGAAAATATTCGCATTCGGCAATATTCGGTTTTTTTTTATTGCGAATATCGGCACGAATTTTTATGCGAATATCTAAAGTGACGATTTTCGCAATATTCGCATCACCCCAATATTCATTTAAAAAACTGTTGATGGTGTTGCTAAGCTCTTGTTGCAGCCTTCCCATTCGTCCACTTGCATTGAGAGGCATGTGTAATGGATAAAAAATACCAAATATCCGGAATTGCGAATATTCGGCAATATATTTACCATCTTCGCGAATTTCCGAATTGACGATATTCGCGATTAATATTCGGAATCCGAATATTCGCGATCATCATACTTAGAATTAAGGAAGGTGTAGAACTGTCTCAAGGATGATCTGAAGACATGGACCGCACCTGAGCTAAATATATGTGTGTCACAGCAAAGGGTCTGAATACTTAGGACCATGTGATAATTCAGTTTTTCTTTTTTTAATAAATCTGCAAAATGTCTACAATTCTGTGGTTTTCTGTCAATATGGGGGGCTGTGTGTACACTAATAAGGAAAAAAAAAGAACTTTTAGCAAATGGCTGCAATGTAACAAAAAGTGAAAAATTTAAGGGGGTCTGATTACTTTCCGTACCCACTGTATATTTACCTCTTCTGTTCAATGCATCTCACAGTCAACCCCCCGTTATATGTATTTGTGATTATAAATAAATAAGCAAATAAATAATAGTCTTACTTGTAATCAGTAAACCTCTTCTGTTGAGTGCAGAGACACTGGGAAAGAGAGATATGACTGCTATAATGATGCTCCCTTCACAAGCCAAAAGTGATGTTTTCAGCATTGAAAACAATTATCTAGTATCATCTAGTAACTATTTAAGGTACTGCAATTGAGTTAACTCAGGAAGGCTGGCAGGAAAATATACATTCCAGTACTACAAATGGCAACTGCCAAGGCTTAATTGAAGAGGAGCTAAGTATATTCTTTTAGCATTGTGGAGATTATGAATTCATAATTTTTTTTTTTTTTGTATAAATCCACTTTGACACTTAGTGGATAGTGTTTAGAAACTGCTTTGCAGAAACTTCTACTGTATTCATACTCATTGTAGTCCATATATGTAACATGCCGCCTTAGTTGCCTTTATGCTAGAACTCACTAGTACTGCAAAATGCTTACTCAATCAATAAGGTATCATTAATAAACTCAAATTATAGGGTGCGTAGATGCAGTTTTAAGAAACAGATCCCTTTCAGCTTTCTTAAGTTAGGTTTTCTTAGAAAAAAGAATAGTTATGAGCAGCATAAGCAATATTCAAATTGTACAATATGCAAATGATTCTCCAACTATTTGTAGTAATAGAGAAAATTTGAGTCGAGTCTCCTGTCATTTACTGTGACACTATACGAATATACAAATATCGGCACTTCGAATATTGTGATTGCAATGTCCCACTGACATAAAGTGGCAGAATGTGAAATAGCAGCTGAAGTGTTCTTACCACATTAGACACTTAGAAGTAATTATTAGTGAAAATCAGCACTTTTGCAAATTTTTGCAAATGCAATGCATGGAACTTTCCCCAGAATCTCGAATATTCAAGATTACGAAGATAAAGCACTATATTTGAGATCTTCGCCAATTCTCAAAGTGCCAATATTCGCAATAAAAATTTGCGTTTTAAATATTCACACTCAGCACAAAAAAAACTATTGACTGGATATGTTCCAAATGTTAAGGTTATGACAACTCCACGTTAATAGCACATACTCACCATGCACTTGACTTGTTATGTATAGTTGATATCAATAAAAAAGGACTACTACTAGCTACATCTTAACATAAATAAACAAGATCCTCCACAGTCCAACTTTGAAATGTTTATGCAAAAAGTATATGTTTAGCTTTACATTAGAGTTTACATTTTAATGCACCAACTGTATTATAGATTGTTGTTCTGCTCTCTCATGTCAAGAGGCAATTTTATCTCCAACTTATGTTAAGAGTTAAGAACACCAATAACAAATATACCTCAGGGCCCGGGAAGTACACCAATATGCTCCACTTCCAATAAAAACGTATGCACAATATTCTTTACCCCATTTCACCATGTCAACAAATACAATATTTTTTTCAGGTGACTTTGAAAAATGTGCTACTTACATCAACATTACACAGTAAAGTAATGTAAAGGGCTGTTTCAAAATCTTAACATTAATACTGTATAGGGGTTTTGTTTCAGTGCTGAATATATGTAATCAGAATATTAAAAATTGTCTTTGAAAATGTAATGCATTACAGGATAGCCGATAGTTCCTTTGAGAGTTATTCTTATATCAAGAATCATTATTGATTAAAATGTGACAGAAAAAAATATATTTTGCAGATATTTATCTCTGTCATTCATCATGAATTAAAATGTAACTGTATATAGCATAGGAAACAGCCTAAAGAACTATCTTTTTAGCTTTATATTGGCATAAAGACTGGGATCTCATTTCCATCACCTATACTAGAAAAATTTGATTGATATAATCATACCACTTTAATTATTTTATCATGATGATTCCAAGTAAAAAAATATTAAATCTGTATTTCCATATTCATCTTGTTTGCCTTCTAGCTGTCCATATCTCATTTTTTACATATTAAGTAAAGTAGAACCCTTAATTAACATTCCTCTTTTTACAATAGTTTTAGATATTTCTTTTTCAGTGCCTCCTCACATATTTTTGGCAATTTAAAACACAATGTTTGCAATAATGTCTTAGGGAGATTTTCATTGTAAAAGGAATTTATTGGAAGTCTTTCCAAATGAAGATAGGTTTGGATTTCCATCAAAGATAGCCAAACAGAAATGGTGCATCTCCCCAGTAGGGCCTTAAAGGCAGAAAGGAAAACCAGGCACAGTCTTGCTTCCTTCTTACCTAAGATGCATAGATCTAATTTCAAGTGTTTGTTATTATTAGTGATGATCGCGAATATTCGGATTCCGAATATTAATCACGAATATCGGAAATTCGTGAAGATGGTGAATATATTGCCGAATATTCGCAATTCCGGATA